>CAJQUW010015957.1:0-76132 GCA_907163375.1 Prostheceraeus crozeri | reverse complement strand
TAGGGGAGAAGGAGTAGTAGATAATTTTATTATTAAATTAAAATGAGTTGATGAAGGAAAACGAGTTCTTAAAAATATTCTCCACAATATTGATGATTTAATTGAAATTAAAGAAACTAAAGATGGTTCTGGAATATATCTAAGTCCTAGTATGATAAGGTAATAACCTCAGGACCTTTGGTTCTTTTCGGTAAAACATTTATTTTATTTTATCTTTTAAAATGAATTCTACAAATTCCGAAAATTTAATTAAATTAAAAATTTCTAATTTAGATTTATTAAATTATCTATTAAACAAAAATAAAAACTCAAATTGTAAAATTTATGAAGGTAACGACGACAAACAAAGTTTGGCTACTACCTACGGTGGTGACATAGAAAAAAAACATTAGAAAACTTTCCTGGATTTATTTGGAGTAAATATTCGAAAGAAAAACATCTTCCTGGTCATTCATATACCGGTCCAGGAACTCGATTAGATATAAGAATGAGAGGAGAATAATAGTCCGAAAACAGGTGAAGAACCAATAAATAGAGTAGATGCCGCCGCTTATAGACATGATTTAGCTTATCGAAATCATGATCTAAGTTCTCGACATGAAGCAGATAAGAAGATGATACAAGAATTAGATAGTATTCAAAATCCTACATTTAGAGAAAAAATTGAAAGAATGTTTGTTAAGAAAGCTTTACAAGCTAAAATATTATTCGGTCAGGGTTTCAATGAAACGACAGCAAAGCTGTCTGAGAGCTACGCTCGAACCTACGCGCCCGAAATCCACAAGGAATACAGAAGGCCTAAATATTTATTGAAAGTAAAAGTATTTATTAAAGATGCTATTTGAGTGTGCTGATCTGATTCATATGCCAAATGAAAGGGATACAAATACGCATGACCGTTTAGATTTATATACACGATACGCTTGGTGGAAGCCTTAAAAATGAAAGTTGGTCTATCATATTTCAATATGCGTTTGAGATATATTTAAAGAACTCATAGAAAGCCAAAAAAAAATTGTGTTGTGATAAAATGGGAAGATTTTACAAACCGAAACGTTCAGCCGATATTTGAACTGTTTTTAAACTGAAATGCAGGGAAGGCCGTAGTGATAGAAAGATTCAATCGGACGTTAAAAAATAAAGTATTCAAGAAAAAATTTACGGAGCGAGGAAATCAGAAATGGTTTAGATTTTACCAGGAGTTGTAGAGCAAGTTATAATAAGTCACTCTGGATTGAACGAAAACTCAAAGAAAGTTCTGACGACGGATTTGATAAGGAAAAAAATATTCGAGAAATAATTATCGAATGAGGTAATCCGAATTGCAGAAACTTAACCGAAAATTTTAAATTGGCGATGAGTTAGAATATTTAGTATAGAATAAATTTGAAAAAGGTTTGTTGGTATTGGACTAAAGAAATATTTGAGTTTCTAAAATAATCCAAAAACTTATCGATTACTTATGAAAAATTATAAGCTTTAGATGATGAAGATATCAGAGGGCCGATTTTATCAAACATGATTACAACGAAGTGATTTTTAATTGTCATTTATTATTGAAATAACTTTTTTGGGACTTATAATTTCCTTGTTAGGGTAGCCACAGACCTCCGGTTCGTTCAATTTCTAGCTTAAATATCTAGAAATGGTACTCCTTTTTGTAATTTAAATAAACCATAAAAGACATAATTGACCACAATAGTAGTCCTGGTTTTGAATTTGAAGTGTATTATAAATTCATTGCCAAGTAATTTTTTGACTTCGGTTTGTTGGAGGTTATCATAAGAGTAGAACCTATAGTTCTCAGCCTCGGGCGGTCGAAATAGTAATTATCTCGATTTTATTAAAGATACCTGCAGACCATTGTTACTCCTTTTTGATCTGACGTATGAAGATTTGTTATGAAATTTTAGAGTTATTGTTGGCTGTGTCTTTAGGAATTGTATTTCGTTCTAATTAGAACATGAATTTCTTATTCCAATGATTGGCGATTTTCTTTAGATCAAAAGTTCGTGTTGTTTGTGTTCCATCTAATTTCAAAATCATTTATGTTGTCATTTGTTATAATAAAAATTCTTAGGGACCTTGAATCAGAAGGGGATGGGTATTGATTTAAAACTGTTCCATAATGATGTCTTTCCTCACTACTTAGTCAATTGAAAATGATATACATTAAAAGTTTTTATAATTATAAGTATTTAACATATTTGTCCCCCCCCCATTTTTCTTCATGAATTATTTGTTAAATATGTTTCATCGTTAAAATGATTGATTGAAAAATTGCATAACAACTAACCCACTATCAGCGTTTATTGCGTTCTGAGTTCCACAAAGAATTTTATTGTCATTTGCTTTTCTTGTCAATGCACTCTTATGTGCTTAATCTAATCATGTCTTCACAATGGACGTACTTACTACACGTATGTGTTTGGCAACGCTAAATGAATTTTGCAAATCGATTTCTAAACTGAATTTGAAAACAAACTTGAAAACAAACTTTGAAAAACAGGACTTTGAAATAGACATTTTGGAAAAAAGGTTCTGGAAATAATTTTACGTAGGGGTAAATTGAAATGTCAAAAATTTTACGCAGCGTAAGTTGAAATGTCAAAAGTTTACGATGGGTAAATTGAAATGTCAAGAGTTTCCACGATATTTTAGGGGAAAGTGCTAGATGTTTCCGTTGCTAAAACTCAATAAATTCTCTTCTCTCTCTTGTATTATCTGCCAGTGGACGGGTTCTTTGAATAATTTGAGTTTATGAGTTAAATGATCTTCTAGTTCACACAAATTAATACTTTATAATGTTGAGATACAATAACGAACGGGAATGTCTAAGTAATAAATATGTCTTCTCAATTTTCATAATGCTCTAATCTTAATAATAATTTGAGATTCCATTTCACCTGTTTATAATTGAGATTCAACGAGGATATATTCGTGCGGTTTCTTCCACTTTTGTTTCATCCATTTTAAGAAAAATATTTTAGTCCTCATGGTTATATTTTAAAAAAACCTGAAAAATGGATCTTAAAAGGGAATTTTTAAAATACCCCAAAATTTTTAATGTCCTAGAACGGTCATGGATTTTAAAGGGGAAATGTCCTAATCACAAATTTGAGAGTCTTAAACTTTTCTGATTTTTTCGGTGTCTAGAACGGTATGACTTTAAAAGGGGGGGGGCACCCCCCACCCCCCCCCCCACCACCCCCCCCCCCCCCCCCCCCCTGCGCTGAAATGTCATACTCACAAATTTGAGGTTCTTAAACTTTCATGATTTTTTTTGTGTCGAGAACGGTCAGGATTTTAGCAATGAAAAAATGTCTTAATACAATTTTGAAATCAAAAAATTGGTATTTTTAAAACGTACATAAATTTCATGAATTTAGTCCTTTTTTCAGTTTTTAAAGACTTAAATTACATGAATCTATGTCGTTTTTTTAAAATACTCATTTTGAAAAAAAATGGTACTTTTAAATGATCTAAATTCATGTATTTAAGTCTTTAATACCTGAAAAAGGATTAAATCATGAATTTATTGTCGTTTTTAAAAATCCATTTTTTTTAAATTTTATGGTTGTCCTGGAACGGTCGTTTTCCATTACCTGTGGCTTATAAACATCTCCATGCAAAACGCTTGCGAATACTGGCTTGCTATCATCTCCAAGTAAAACGGCGTGCTGTTCACGCTGGTCAAGGCAACGATTGGGGGGGGGTGATTGTGTTGTGGGTTGTCGGGGAGGGGGGGGTGGGGGGGGGGGGGGGGTGGGGGTGTGGGTGGGATTGGTGAGTGCGTCGGGGGGGTTGTTTTTTTTTCCTCTTGTAAACAACTACAGCGGTTTTTATGTCAAAATGGGGCCTGGATACCAACACGAGTGACATGACGCACGCTCTGTCGCCCGAGGTTGGTATTTGTGGGTCGAGGCTTGGAGCTGTTGGGGTTATATAAGTATCCCTCTGATTAGGTATAAAATGCATGGTTTATACGGAATGTTCAAGATGCTTTTTTTTTTTTTTTTTTTTTTTTTTTAAAACCACGTCTAAACGATGTTGCTTGACTATTGTGTTGCCCATGTCCCCCCCCCCCCCCACTATCATTCTTTTGTTGTACATTTTAATTTATTTTTTTTTAAAAAGGTTGCTATCAAGTTGGGGGCATTCATGGCTGCATATGGATAAAATCAAGTCAACTCAACCGTGAGGTGGAGGCCCTTTGATAATAATACTTCCTACGGTGAGGGGGCGAGCGGCTTGCGTTTTTTTTTTGACAAGTTTTTGAGGGATCGTATCCTTTTGGACTGCGCGGGAGCACTGCTCCACAGATGTGGAAGTGTAGTGTAGGGGCCCAAGTGGACGGTGTCATACCATGTTAGACCGAAACCGCTGAGCTGGGTTGTCGCTTATGTTGGGCTCCCATTATTCAGGTTATGCTTATTGGAAATGTTGAACATTGTAATTTCCCCCTGTTAGGTAATTGTACAAAAATTTCTCTTCCAAATGTGTGTAGCGGAGGGGTGCTGGAGGAGGTTTGGTGGTGATGGTGAGCGACTTTTTTCTTTTTTCCCAATTTCACCGATCGTGTTATTTCGTGTGTCGAGTCGTTCTCATTTTTGACGTGCCTTTTAGCCATCGCCCGTAGAAGGATTTTTTTTGTTTTTTTTTCTTTGTGTGTTTTATAGATTTCTCTACCAACGTTGTGAGCCTGGCTCTTGAGAGCCGTCGCCCGACTAAATGAAATTGGAATGAGTTGGTGAATGTGGACATTCATGCGCCACACGCAACCAAAAAAAAATAAAATATACTTAATCAAGCTTATTTCGCTCTGCGCTATTTGTGAAATATACAACATAAAAACACCTTAATTAGAGTAGCCCCTGGGTCTTTATTAGTTAAGTGTAGTTGAGAAGTTTATATTGTTTTGCCATCCCACAAACAGCACAAAAGTTCGTGTGTGTAGGTATTCAAAAACCCCCCACTAGTTGTACCTTGACACAAGTTCGTGAAATAGTGTTTATTAAGTTTTGTTGATTGTCAGTGCCAGTTTTATTCGTTAGTGCAAGTTAGAAAAGTTTTTATTCTTGCTTTGATGAAATGCAAGTGCAGGTTCATAAAAGTTGGTTTTATTATTGAACAGGGTTTATTCCGTTTGTGTAGTTAGAAAGGTTTATCAGGTTGCAGATTATAATATTGTTTTGCTTGAGCGACACAAGTTGCATGTTATAGTTAGAAAATTTGTAATTTCATGTATGTTTTTATGAAACACAAGCTTGTGAAATGATTAATGTAGTCTAATGTTTATACTTGTTTTTGGGAGGGAAAAAAGCAAGTTTAGTTTGTTAAGTCAAATAGTTTTGCCGTTGACACAAGTTCGTGAAAGTTAATTGTGTTTGAATTGTCGTACAAGTTTATTCTGTTGTGTAGGTTAGTAAGTTTATCATATGTCTTCATTGAAATTTGGGGCGTGGTCAAGCTGTTGTAGTCAATATAGTTTTATTATTTTAGAAACAAGTTTATTTCCGTTAGTGTAGTTAGAAAAGTTATCATGTTGCAGATAAGTTTTGCTGCGACAAGGTTGATGTATAGTTTCTGTTTTGTGTATAGTTAGAAAGTTTTGGATATGTTGTTTTATGAAACACAAGCTTATGAAATGATAATGTGAGTTTGAAAAGTTAAAAGTTTATGATAAACACATTTGTTTTTTGTGAAAAACAAAGTTAATGCACAACAACGTTTATGAAAAGTAAAGTAACAAGTTTTTGTTGTTGTCGTACGTTTTATTCGTGGTAGTTGTAGTAGAAAGTTTATCTATTTTTTAGTATTTATGGACGATTGACGAAGAGTTAGACTTTGGTGATATCACTTTTAGTAATATGAAGGAACTCTAACTGTGAACTGCTGCAAAAAAGGTCCTATTGTAGTAGGAAATGATTTGTTATTTTTGTTTTTATTCCTAGTGGCGAGTCATTTTGAGGCAATGTTAAACAGTAGTGTAGTTGTTTTTTTGATGACAATATTACATATAGGTAAACCACATGTGTGACTTATACTCTTGATGACCAAGAGGATTCTTGGAATTTTTACAAGATTGGGGGGAATTACATTATAGTTTAGTAAGACGAATGATAGAAAGTGGCAGCAACTGAAAGCCTTCCTCTCTTCAAAAGATTGATAGAGTTTACAATCTCAGGATGTGAAGGGTAGACTCATTGCTTATATTGAGTTGAAAGATTTGCAAAAACCACTTCGTTTAGGATCCTATTGCTCAGAATGGATTACTCTTAGTGACCTATTTTATGCACGACATATGAAGAAAATTATAGAGAAAGTAGCAGAGACGATGGAAGGAAATGCCTATGTTTTGAATCACATCATGATTCAACTGAGTGTGTTTTCATCAACGACTTTGTTTGATAGTCAACATGTGTAAATGAAATAAGAACTAGTTCAATGAATCATTCGTTAAATTAACCCTTGTCAGTGTGGGTGGGGACTAAAGTAAATGAGTCATTCTGCTTGCTGTGGCAGATGAATAGGTATTTGTTCGTTTAGAGGGGCGTGTCGTAACATGCTTGGTGTGGGAGATGAATAGGTCTTTGTTCGTCAAAAGGGGCGTGTCATGTAAGTCTTTGTTGAGTGAAGTGAATAGGTCTTTGTTCGTCAAAAGAAGCGTGTCACGGAAGTCTTTGTTGAGTGACCAGCAACCACATCATCATGGAATGATAAACCCACACGTTGATGCAACAGCATTCACAAAGACAGGGAAACAATGAAAATGGAAACGCATGTGACTGGAGCCTTTGAGCAAAAACCTATCCAAGCTCGTCAACATTTGATGAATTAGACCTATGTTATTCATCAAGAAAGGATGAATGTCCTGTATAGGTTCAGAGCAACTAACTCATAGTCGCGAACGAGCCTCTCAAGGGAAAACTTGCTCAGTCTTAGAGTGACAGTGTTGTCAGTGTAAAGCTCTGTGGGATGGGTGTGACAGTGTGTGCGAATAAAGAACAAACTCTTTAGGAAAGGTCTTCTGACACAGGAAAAGCCGACGTGCGATGAAGGATGCTTCCTACCTGATGTCGTCGGTGGTTGCCTAACACTGCCACAGGATCCGCCTTCGATGTGACGTTGTAAGTTGTTGTTGTAGAACACGCGTCCAGAACCTTCACTTAGGCCGGCGAGGTCGTCGCTGAGCTCCTCCCCTGCATGCGTCGCCAGTGGTGTGACGTCTCAAACTGTAGACAGAGGCGAAGATCTTGTTACACCGCCGGCAGCGGAGGTCCTCCACCACTTCCATCTCCTCATCGATCTCCACCGCTTCGATGGCCTGCTCCTCCAGCAATCTCTCCAGCGACTTAACGGAGAGGAGAGGGAGTTCGTTTGCTGCAGCGGATGGTGGCGATGCAGGGGTGTTGGTTGGAGGAGAGCGGACGTCTACGTCCAGGAGGCAAGCTGCGAGATCTGTTGAGAAAGGAAAAGAGTGTTTAATGTCTCATCCCCTTTCCCATCACACTTGCCATCAAGTGAATTGATCTCCGGCAGCAAGGATGGACGCGGAGGGGGTAGGAGTGGGACACGGGCCGAGGGTGGAAGGCTCCATGGCTTCGGTGTCGGAGGGATGTAGTGACGGGTAGCCGGTACAGGAGCAGGCGTTTGAGGTGGGGCGATGACGATGCCCGAGGTCGACAAAGGAGTCGGTGGTTGAGCGGACGTAGACGGGCGGGAAGGTAGGGCCGGAAATTCCTCTCGGCTTCTTCCCACTTCTTCATCTTGGCCAAATCTGTAGAGAGGAATAAGAGATTAGAGATTGAGACAAGGATGATAAACATTCTAAGCACGAGATGTTTAAGATACTTACACTTGCCAAGCCGCTCATAGGCTTCCCCGATTCCTCCTTGGGGGACGGATTCCCCATTACGAATGCATTCATCCACTGAAAAAGAATGGGAGCAAAGATAAGCAGAGCGCCACGATGAAATTTTGGATTGGTTTAAAAAATAAATAAAATAGGGGAGGTGACGGGTCTTGATTTACGTTAAAAATGAATACTCTCGTGGATGTTCACCCTAATGATGTTACTAATGGAGTTAGTCAACCTCATCCTTGACACAAATACTTACATTGCTCAATAGTGGCCTTCTCTATCTCGGCAGCAACGCGGTAACTTTCAACTTTGTTAAATTCCATGTCGGACAGTTGATTATTGACAATGAATTATAAGACTTCCATCACTGAAAAGGAAACATCAGAATCGTTTCATTTGCCTAGTCAACTTTTATCATGTGAATAAACATTCAACCAAGTAACTCTACGTGTCATTCTACTCCATATCATGAAGACTAACCTTTGTCGAATGACTGAAGTACTCTGACCTGGCGAGAGAAGGCGTCACGTTGAGTATGAAGTCGAACGCCCAACATGAGCAACGGCTCAGAGGTTTCGGTCTAACAAACGACGAACAACCCGTGCAACGCAATCGCTCTACGGCAGTACCCGCCGTCCCGAAGGAACGCTCGAGCAAAGGAGGTATTACAGCGATGATGTGTTTTATGAGCAGAAGTGAATCTCTTGATAGCAAGAGCTTACATGAAAACCAACCTGATAGCAGGTTAAGAGCTCACCGACACTCCCCTTGTGAAATATAAATGTAAAGAGCAGAGCTTGTGCAGTCCCTTTTATAAGATTTTCCAAAGCTGTGAATGAATCAGACCTCTCGTCCAATCACAGACGAGCTAGAGATCCCTTTGCATGCGTGCACTTGCGAGTTATTTTTTCGTAGGAATGTGTTGTGAAGTCCTAGTTTCTAAAATCACAGTGAAAGTCAATGATTTGACTGTTTTCTTCCAGACAAGCGGAAAGGAAAGTCGAAGAGATCAAGTGCAGGAAACTTGTCGAATGAACTTGCACCTTCTGCAGAGAATGGAGAAGGTAAAATGTGAATGATGTTGTTTTTGCTGTGTCAGGTGATCGACGTTGGAATATTTCTAGAGATATGTAGACGCTTAGGTGTTCACCAGGGCTGCCGTTGATACAGGTTTTACAGGAATACCGTGTCTTGTATTTTCATGAGTGTTGAAGGGACGCTAAGGGGAGTCTCATGTTAATCAGAAAAGGAGTTAATCGCAAACTTCTAATAGAACTAGCCCCTTGTGGGATTTCACGTATTCATAGAACTATGGATATAAATTCTGCATGTATTTCTTTCCATCAGAAATATCACAGGTGGGGTAGTCATGAACAGAAGTCTTGATTGCGTCCCTCTACGAGTCATGTATAGAAACTGCGGTTCTCTTAAAAATGTGCATGTACATGTAGTTGCCTACATGCCAGCTTTTTTTATAACTTGTGCGTGCAAACATGTTTTTTCCATTTTTACCCAATTTGCGCGTGGATTTCGTCTGTTTGGTTTTTAGTCTTACTTTTTTGATGATATATTACTATAGAAGGTATGAAGGATTCAATGATGCTCGAACTATACGATAATGATTTAAGTGCTCCAAAAAACAATTTTATAGTCGGCTAGATTTCACGCATATGCGAATTATAAGTTCAACAAGAATCAAAAGTTTATCTGAGTTTAGTGCTGTTGATGGGAAGTTTAATATTTAACTGAAAATTTGATAATAATGAAATGAGTAATAATAATATGCTGTATTTCGAAATGACAGACACATAGCGATTACAAATAATGAAGGAAGAAGATAAGAAATCAATGAGAAGTAATATCACTATGAATGATTCGATGGATAAAGTTCTTTCCGTTGATCGGATTGATGGTCGCTCTCCGCAGTCGATGCAGCCTATGTCTAAGGTTGCTGCGATGTGCTGTTTCCGGTGGTAGAAGTCGATGAAGCACGTGTCCCCGGTACTGTAATATTTTGTTAAACAGTCTTTTTGTACTTTTCTCAACTGTTTATAACTATTGATGTTGGAACATTGTAGGAATGAGCAAGAAGATGAAGTCAATGAAGCGTATTAAGGAATGAGGGTTGACTAGACTGATGAACATAAATGAAGCATAAAAAAGCATCTTGGAAAAAGCAGCATTTATTAATTATTGCAGGCGCACAACTTAGACGATTTGCCAGTAGTGTGTGTTGAAGTGATATTTGATGAATGTCTGTCGAAATTTCACTAACTTGCTAATTGCAAATCTCAAATTTACCCGGGCATGACTGTAAGTTTGAATAGAGAGTTGTGTCCATGTTGAGAGATGTGAACTAGGCCTGCTGATGATTCCTGATATTGAATGAAATGACAGCTATTCAGGACGGTTCTAATTTTTCAACTGAGGATGCAGCTCAACATTTAATAGTTCTATTTTAATGATCATTTAGATACTTCATTTCTGAAGGAAGAATAATAATAATGTAGCTTTATTCGTACTTCACAACCGGTGGTTATTCAGAAGTAGCGTTACACAAATCATTTATAAAATACATCAGAAGTAGAATCAGATAGAAGTCAGGCAAAGCGAATAAAAGAATTTTGGAAGCGCATTGTTCTTGATCTGAGTTTCCTGTTCCGACTACCAAGTCTTTCACTATGTCGAGTTTCTTCGCTATCGTGAATAAGATGTAATGGGTGTTCATCATCTTCTGCCTTTAATGCTAATTGCTCGGCCGTTCGCAAACAGAAGCTGGTAATATCCTCTGAACAGCTAAAACCTAACAACTTGCACAATCGCTTTTCAAGGCTAGCAATAAGTCTGAATCTCGAGGCAGTGATGTTGCACCACGCGGGATAAGCATATGTCAGGATAGATCTTATCATGGTCACGTACACGGTTCGGAGCAATTGGTGGTTATTTGGCGAAATTTGCTTTAGGCAGTGTAGTAGATAAATTCGGCGTCTAGCTTTCGAAAGTGTGTGGTCGAGATGCTGTTGCCAATTGAGCTTGTTGTCAAGAACAATTCCCAGAAGTTTGGCAGAGCTAACTTCCTCGATAATGGTTGATGATTCTGGGTCACAGAGAGCTGAAAGGTTGAGGGCCTTCTTAATATTGAAATTCATTACCTTGGTTTTCATATAGTTCAAATGCATGCCATGCTCATGAGACCATGTCAGTATATGATTCAGCTCCTCACTGAGCTTATCGTCCTCGACTTCGCGAATGCAGTGCAGCACTGATATGTCATCTGCAAATTTTACCAGGGTGGAGTTTCCAAACTTTGGCTCCAAGCTATCCATTGCTGAGGCAAACAACAATGGAGCTAACACGCCTCCCTGAGGGACTCCACTTGTGGCTCTAAACCACAATGAATAGTTACCATTGCATTTGATTCTTTGTTCTCGCACAGACAGATATGATGCAATCCAGAGCAACAGTTCTTTTGGAGCATTTTTGTCAATCAAGGATTGTAGAATAACCTGATGTGGTATTCTGTCAAATGCCTTGCTGTAATCCAACATCAGAAGTCTAACGGCTCCCGGAGTGTCTAGATGGGATAAAATACGATGAATCGTGTAGGTGAGTGCCGTCACAGTTCCTTGACCAGTCCTTGGTACAAAGGCGAATTGAGTTGGTCCAATTGGTGAAACGCTCTGGTAAAGCCACTTTTTCAAAACAAGCTTCTCGATCACTTTAGAAAGAATCGGTAGTAAAGAAATAGGGCGATGATCAGTAAGTTTAGGTTGGCTGACTTTGGGGATAGGCACAACATTAGCCCTCCTCCAACAGGTTGGCATCACACCGGTAGCAAGACTTAAATTAATCACATGTTGGATAGAAGGAGCCAGTATATCAGCAAAGTCCCGCAATACCCAAAAGGGAACTTCGTCAGGTCCTGGTGAGCCTTTTTTCAGATGGATCAAAATGTCAAATACTTCGTTCTGAGTGACAGATAAGGGTGCATTATATGGCATGGTATCCAATTGCTCAAGAATGCCATCAATGTCAGATGGGACAAATGTTTGTGAAAATACTTCAAGCATATCATTGACATTGACTTGAGTTGGCTTTTTCTTGTGATGAATTAGTTCATTAACTGCTTTCCATTTTCGTGAGTTGCTGTTACTTTTGTTGCAAGGCACAGAATTGAGAAAATTTCTCTTCAAGTCACGAATATGAGCAATTACTGTATCACGCAGTCTCAGATATTTGAGATGTTTTCTTTCTGCATAGGCCCGATCGCGTGCGTTTATAAGAAGCTTTAATGATGGTTTGACCCATGCCTTGTCGTCATTACGAAGCCGGAGAGTCTTTAAGGGAAACACAGAATTGTATAGTTCAGATAATCCGTCTGTTAATACACATGCTGCTTCATCAGTGTCGCATTCGAACATAACACTCTCGAGGAAACTTGATGTCGCAGTCAAAGCCTCTCTGAATCTGGCACAGCTGGCTGGTAGCTTTTCCCGATATTGTATCTTTGTAACACGTGGACGTGGGTATTTGTTCGATGCCTTGCAATGGACTACATTGTGGTCAGAGCGAGCCAAGGGTGGGAGCACACATGCATCGCTATAAGCTTCCTTGCAATCTGTGAGAACAAAGTCCAACTGAGCACCACAGCGAGTATGAAAATCAAACAAGCTGCTTGTACCGAGGAGCGCATTAATTTGGGGAACTCGGGCAGCCAAACCATTGAAGTCACCACATATCAGCACACTGGAAACCGAATGATGATTTCGACCATGTGCTACAATATCTATTAGAATGTCGATAACCGCATCGTGAAGAGGGGAACTTCCCCAATAAGGATGATATAGAGCAATCACCAGCACATTAGAATCAATAATGAACGTCAAGAATTCGGATTTCAGCGCTTTGTGAGATGTATTGATTGCCGGGATGCAGTCACAGCTACGTATGTCATGATTGTCTGAACAATATACCAGTATGCCTCCACCAGGGCTGCCTCGATCCTTTCGAATTTGCTGATAATTAGGAATGTTGAGCCAGGATGTGTCGGTAGTATCGTCAAGCCACGTTTCACAAACAATTGCTATTCCAGGTTTGATGGAGCGAAGTCGCAGGGAAAATTCGTCGAATTTGTTCCTTAATGAGCGGGCGTTGGTGAGAACTATCGAAGGATGACGGATCACTCGTGTTCTGCATTTCTTTTTTGTATGGCGTTTGATATTGATTAACACTTTTTGTCGGTCGTTGTGTGGTTTTTGTGTGTTGCGTTTGTGTCTTACGCGCCACGATAATTCTTGGTCATCAGCTGATGTATCAGCTGGGTTGATAGATAAGGGTTGAGGGCGACGATAGGTGACACGAACGGGAATGGCAAATGACGCAGCTTCGTAGGTCTCTTGCAAGGAGTTGGGAGAAGAGATCACAGTAGCTGAGGCCGGTGGGTGATCAGACGTAGCGATAGCAACATTAGGGAGAGCACCAAAATAATTGCGACGGAGAATTCCGAAGTGCCACAGACGGCGTCTTACTTTTCTTCCCAAAGGACACGCGTCAGAGCCATGTAAATGGACTGGTGGGCGACATGCCAAGAGTGCAGAGCGAGAGTAAACAATCCGGGGAGAGGAAACGCAAGGCGAAGCGGGTTTGGCCATGAACTAAGGGGACCAAAAGGAACACACAGACGAGCGATGAGTCAGCTGAAGTCCCCAAACGATGATGAAATCCTTGGTGAATGCATAGTAAATATCGGTATGTCAGTAATCGTAAAACATACAATTAGTAAGGTTTGAGTAGAAGCGTAAGATAGGCAGTAAGGCAGATGGAGGATGTAGCAGCAATA
The DNA here is from genome assembly GCA_907163375.1 of Prostheceraeus crozeri. Lineage (NCBI taxonomy): Eukaryota > Metazoa > Platyhelminthes > Polycladida > Euryleptidae > Prostheceraeus > Prostheceraeus crozeri. The sequence continues at coordinate 62,429 of CAJQUW010015957.1, read as the reverse complement.
CAAGGTCAGTGAGGTAGAAAGATAGATATTTTCGGAGAGTAGCAAGCAAAATTGGAGAAGTGACGACGAGGAATAGTTAAGACGGGGAAAACGAGGAGCGCGAGACGACCGCACGCTGGCTCGCTAAAAGCGAGAATGTCACAAGATTGTGTATCACAAGCTTGTGTAGTATATAGAGTAGACAGCATAAACGGTCACTTACCTGCTTGGGCACATCATTGCTTTCTTTTGTGAAATCTTCTAAGGGGGCGTCTGAGTATTTTCCATCTATATCCCATTGAATGCGTGCTTTCCTAGTATTCCAGTAATAAAATTCAACTCCGCACCACATATTTTCTGATACCCATCAGGAAGGTAGCTTGAGTAAGGAACTAAATCTTCTGGTCCGTCGAAGTATGTTTTTGTAATAGAAACCCTATCACCTTTCACCAGAATTTCTTTGCTGCGCTTCTCACTCATTGTGGATAAGATTCGACGCATATGAGGACACTCACGAGCTCACGAATACTATGCTATGATGCCAACATTACCATGATCGACAGAAGCGAATCACAACTTTGGCAGCCAATGAAATTCCGCTTGTGTCCTTAGGGTAGAGGCTACTTTAGAATACAATACAACCTCGCGGGATCGCTTGGGACAGCCAGGTCAGATTCTAACATTGATATGAGTCACAGAACAACGCTGACTTTTTGTTTCCTAACCTTCAAGGACGCGTGTGTCTTAATTTTGAAATGCGACGGAAATGTGAAATGTACCTACATGTAGGCCATTTTCCTATAGCGCCATTCCTGTCCACAAATGTATAATGTGAAGCAGTGATTGATTCAGACCACCTGATAATGTCGAACTGTAAACTCATGTAAAGAATTTCGGAAGTATGTTTCTTGAAAACTTATATTTATGTGATGATTAAAGAAAAAAGAGTCTTGTAAGATAGAATATTTGTCTTTTTTGTTAAATTCATTATGCTTAATATAGTTTGAAGTGAGAAAGCAATTATTTTAATAGCCGTAGTCGCATTATGTTCATATAAAAACAAATTTCCAAACAAATAAAAAGAGAATTCGATATTCTTCTCAAGTAGCCCCATAATAAGAAAACTACCTTCATGTAGGTACAATTCTTACTAACCTTTGACCCTTTGGAACTCAGATGAGAAATATAGGTACATGCAAATCCAGCTATCCTAAATGCAAAGTTGTATCGCAGAATGTTACTTTTTAGATAAAAGTCATCTCAGTGAGCCATCTTCAGAAAAAAATGCGAAGCAAATTTAATTTTTGTATGAAAAGAAGCAGGAAAAATATTCAAAGCTCGATTATAGCGAAGTATGAATTAGCTTTAGGTAAAGAAATTGCTTCATTATTTATTATTGGTATATCATCGATGTTCTTATATTGAAAAGCAAGCTGACTACGGCTAGTAAGAAATATATCTTGACTAGATACCAATACATAGAAAATTACCTACATGTAGGTACTTTTCTACCGGTCTTCAAATAAATGTCATGGATTCAATATAGGTACTATGTATTCGTTAAATATTACAAATTTAGGTCAGGAATACAGTAAATTCCATCAGTACAGCAATAAAGTCACCTTTTTCAATGCTCACTTTTTCACAAATGCACAAAACATCTAATTTTAGAATATTTTTCCTCGGAAAAATTCAAATTGCTATTTTTGAAATAAGATTGCTCGGCAAATATTTATTCAATAACCAAGAAATTGTAACATGCGTTTTTTGGGTGTATTCTCATTTTTGAACTCATTTCATTTGCATAAAAGACGCATAGTTTAAGAATGACAGTCTTTTGAAAAGCAGTTAGAAAAGTACCTACATGTAGGTCACTTCTTGGTCAAATTATCAATAAGATTTATCCGTGTTGTCTGCTGTTTGGCAAACCTTTTATCGACCATGACGAATCAGAATCTCCTTACAATAAAGGAAATTATCTCGTGAGCATTGACTTTGTAAGCCACAACCATACTTAAATGAAACTACAATTTTTCGAGGAGTATCCTGAACAATTAAAACCGATTTGATGGAATATGATAATTGAATCGACAGTTTTCATTTAACGCTCAAAAACAGCTATCAGCGACAGTTTGGAGTGTAATTTTTTCGAACGTCAGTGCCTAGATAGGGTAAGGTCGGGCAGGACGCCCCGCTTAACTTTCATGCTAAATTTGGACTTTATTATCACAAATTACAAAACGCGATTTTTGCTCAATTTGAGAAGAGACCGTAGAATTTCCGACTAGTTGATTTTCGTCGAACGCTTTTGTAATGTTCTGCGCATACCTTTTTGTAAATTTTCTCAAAAAGGCGTTTTATCCCATGCATGGGGCGAAACGCCCCACCATGTAGCGTAAGACGCCCCTGGGGGCGTTTTACCCCCTACTATTTTAACATCGTATTCAAATTGCACATATCATAATGATATTAGTATTCAGATGCTAAGGCAATATGAAAAACCGGACATATAACATTTTGGCTATGATTATGTCAACCCAAAGGCTAAGCTTAGCCTATCTATATAGCCTACCTATACATCTGTCTATACCTATCTGCTAATCGGAACCCAGCTGCGAATATAACAATAACAAATTTTCCAATATCAAACAGATCTATTGACTATTACAATGAAGACTTTCATAGGCGCTACAAATACTACATAGTACGCACAGAATTGCAACACACAACAAGACAAGTTCACAAAACACGACAAAAGTCACATACATATTCGATCTGGTCAGCACTCGCGACATCTGTGCACGGCACACAAGCCATCGCTTGCATTTTGTGCATTGGATCCATTCTTCGCAGGACATGACCCACTTCATTGAAAAAATGAAACATGAAGTGCGGTCATAACTTGATGCTTGTGCCTTAGAAGGAGTTGCTGATTTCACTCGGACCTTCCTTTTTGCACTCGTATTTTTCATATGTTCTGTTCGAGCTGTTTTTTCGATGGAGAAGAGATCAATACTTTCGACTTTTCCACTTTCCTCGTTCTTTTTGGTGCTGTTGGAAGAGGTGACAGGTCTTCAATCAATGATCGAGGGTTTACCGGTACACCGGTGTTTGATGGTGTATCAACTGCTGGGGATGAGGACACGACTTCGGCTGTGCTACCTGAAATTCCACTTGGACCAGGGACATCATTCGTCTCATGGAAATCTTCAGCATGATCGTTGTTATCATATCTCGGATCTGCCTCATCTATCATCAATGATGGAGCGAAGTCCTCTTGAGAAAATATCATTTCATTCAGTGGCCACAAACCAGTGAACTCGAATCCTTTTATTGCTTTTTCTGGAGTTGTTATCCGATTGTAGGCGATGCCGAACAGCTCTCCAACATCAAACATGGTCACACGCTTCCCTGGGTTTGAACGCATGAAGTTATCTACAGCCGTATTGTAACTTTCTTTGAGTGCTTTGAAAACTGTTCTATCCAGATGCTGCATCTTATGTGATGTATGTGGTTGGAGGGTCAGCATGTAAATACCGTGTTCTCTAGCAAAGAGGACAGCTTCGAGAGTCTTGTGTGAATGATGTCCATCCAATACAAGCAACTGTGGATTGTCTGCACTGCTGTATGTCCACTTCTGGAAATGTTTCAACCAAACAAGGAAGATGTCTCCATCAGTCCATCCACTATCGCTGACAGCTCCTATCGAGTCTGGTGGAGTCCCCTTCATGAGTTGCTCAGCCATTCTCTTTCGAAGCCAAATAAGCAATGGCAGAACATAGTGACCTGCTGCACTGCATGAAACAATGACAGTCATCAATTGTCCTCTCTCTGCGCTTACGATTTTGCCAACACTGCGTTTACCCGACTTGGCCAGAATTTACATGGTGTTTGAAATGTTGTTATTCATGTTTCGTCTATGTCAGGCCCGTCGTCAGAATGGATTTACAGGGGGGCTCAGCTTTTGACTGGAGGGGCAAGCATTTGTGATTTTTATATTGAATGAAGCACATAACCAATATACCTAATCATGCATATTTGACATTCCTGTGCTTCACATCTCTGTATTTTCGTACTTTCTATTGTAATCGCAAGTTAGCTAAATTAAAACATGCACAGATTGAGTATTCAAATGTAATTCAAAAAAGTTGTAAGCGTTTGTGAACATTGCTAAATGTCTTCAAGACAGACTAAACGTCAATATTTTCCACCCTATCTTTCTCAAAAGTCAAAAAGCACAAACTGGCTCGTCGAGACTGCGCCATGCTTCGTCGTTGTGGCCGATCAATGCGGGTAAGTGCCGAAAACGACGCCTCACAGACAGCAGTGGAACAGGCCATTGTTGACACCGCCGCAAATAAATCGGATGTGCACTGGAAGGCCTCTCTTTGATTATGCAAAACATCGAGAAGTGTGGAAGTAGGCCTCCCGTCGATTTTCTTCTTGAGATAGCGTCTCACCAAATCTAATTCGCCTTCATCTGGAATCGTAATTCCCAGTCGGCTGAGCGGGTCAATCGTAGTCTTGATTAAAAATTCGACTCCGTCTGGTATAGTTCCCTACAGAAAATAAAAAAAGCAACTACTCAATTTTCAGTAGCTAACTATTACAGCACCATTAAGTTTAGAATTTAATCTTCGATAGTAAAGAATTAAAGCACACGGCTTGCATATGAATTCTCCAGCTATGGACATTTGATGATGGATTTTGCTTGTTATATGATGATCTTATCACAAAATAGTTCGATTTGGTAAATGAAGTCTAGAAAATATTTCATAAAAGGAATCTAGATATGTCAATAGAGACAATGATTAGTGAATGACGATAACAAATAGGCCTAAAAGCAAGATTATTATTTGACTTTATGAAAATAGATGTTAATGCTATTTATATATTTATTATTGTTCACATGCAAAACCTGTTAACGACATTTTATTTTCCTATGTAGTGTTTGAGCAGAAGAGAGACTTACTTGCAAAGCCTTGTACAACCAATCCTTTTCTTCAAAGCGTCGATAAAGTTCCTGTGTGACAAGGTCGATGATTTCGAAGTACACTGCCTTGGTGTTTATGGTGTCTTTATCAGATTGATGGCCACTGACAGCCGCAAGAACAACACTGTCTCTCAGAAGGGTACTTATTTTTCTCTTGCGAGATGGATGGTCACTTTTTCGGTCCTTTATGAAAGCATTACTTTCTGTCAATATATCACTGAATACTTCTTCACTTCTCATTTCATTGAGTATTTCTTTGACCTGTGAGATTAAATCCATGGCTTTTCGCAGATCACATGCATGACTTTGCAATGCTTTGTCGATTGGCATCAAAATCCCCAGTATGCGCTTCATAACAACAGCTATGAACATGAAATTAGGTCGACACAAAAAATTTTTCGCAATCCGATGGATCTCGATGGTAGATCGCCCTCCAAAATCATTGACTTACTGATCTCTTTCAACGTTGAGACAATTTCTGCATGGTTGTCAATAAGACGCTTTGTGGCATCGTGATGTCCTGACCGACGTGTCTCGAGTAATGGCTTCAATTTCGTCCCATTGTACATATCAACAATTGATTGGCATTTGAAAAATTTGTATATCACTGCACACTGATCGAAGTAGTACCTCACTGCTGAGATAGTAGAAACTAGATCCACAATAACCAAATGAAGTCGGTGGTTAAAGCAATGTACGTATGGTACCTCTTTTCCGGCTCTTCTCTGTATGATAGCTTGCACTCCTGCGAGTCTGCCACTTATTGAACTGGCTCCATCATAGCATTGGGTAAGCAATCGCTCCATCGGAAGGTTGTACTTTGCCAAGCTCTCCAAAATAACGTCGGTCATCGATGAGGCATCCAGTTTCGCAGACATAGGCATGCAGAGGAGACATTCTTCCACTTTCCCATTCTTAACAAATCGAACTGAAATGGAGATATTTTCGATGTTGCTCTTGTCACGCGTTCCATCTGCTAAAAGTGTAAAAAACGGAACGTCAGCGTTTAGGCAGTCGGATGCTACTCCTCTTGCAACGACGTTTGAAAGAGTGTCAATTAAATCATTTTGAATTGTAGGAGATGTGTAGGTGGAATTGCGAGGAATTCCGGGCTCAATGTCAGCAAGCTTTTTATCCTTTCGAAGAGTGTATTTGAACATCTTGATAAATACACCACTGTCTGAATCATCACCCCTAAATGGCAATTCGTTAGTTGCCAAAAATTGTACTATCTCAATCAAGAACTGGACATAATATCTCATCTTTTCTAGAATGTCGGAGTTCAGGAGGTAAGATATCGATGTTCTACTGTCCTCTTTGTTTTTCTGCTCATTCCAAGCAATGGTTGAATTTCTGTGCGTCGTAGTTTCAGCATGCTGAACAAATCCCTTTATTTTGTCTCCAAGAGCGGTTTTCCATGCTCCGTAACCTGCCTTGATGAAGACCGACTCAAATTCGTTTGAACTTCTGGTAGCGTATATCCTGCAGGGATGACAGTACGCTGCATCTCTTTCGACGGAATATTACAGCCAAGGGAATTGGTCAAACCACTGTGATCGAAAGCAGCGGTTGTCCTTGTCTCTTGGATATGACTTAAGTCGAGGTTGCTTTAGTTCAGCGCCAAATATGTCTTTCGGTAATGAATGCAAAACACTAGGAATCGCAGTTGCAGATTGTGTAGGATTTAATTGCTGATGACTGCATCGCAGTTGTGGATGATTGGATCGCAGTTGTGGATGATTGGATCGCAGTTGTGGATGATTGGATCGCAGTTGTGGATGATTGGATCGCAGTTGCGGAGGTAGTAGGGGTATCAGCTGAAGATGTTGGCGTGAGTGAACTTCGAGGTTTTAGAAGCTATGATGTTAAAAGGATAGATTTTTTATGCACCTCATCTTTTGAATTGCGATGCGGCATTTCCGACTATTCAATTATCACCTCTGAATATAAAACAAAAGTCACCAGTTACGGGGGAACACAAGACACAGATATTGTCAATAAAGACGTAAGCGTGTGCGTGTAATTCGAATTTGTTGAGCGCAGGCCGATGCATTGTCAGTAGAGTGACAAATTGCTTTCTTGATGCGAGATTGAAAAGTGGATTTGCCTTGTGTGCATGTATGCATTGTGTGAGAAAAAACCAATGATCATGGTGCAGTTATTTACTCTATTGATGCGAATGGCTTCGTCTGCATCGAGTGAATGACTCACTCAATGCCGAAGGAGTGATAACCTGATAAATCCACTGTCTTCATTCACCGTCTTACATTCCTCGATGCTACCATGTTGTGTTCACGTGAACTTCTGTCAACTCATTTCGTGTATAACTATTATTTTGTACCATGCCATACAAATATTGCTTTGGAGGTTGCAAAAGTGGGTAGAAGACCGATGGAACCGAAAAGGTGTCATTATTCAGTTTTCCATATGAGAACGAATATAGTCAACGAAATAAACGGTTCCTATACAACGCGTTGATCTCAAAAGTGTTAATGAAGTAACTGACAGGATGAAAGTCTGTGCTAAACACTTTCTGTCAGATGACTTTGAATTTGAAAACGACAAAAAGAAGAAAATAAAATCTCACGTTACCGGATATCTCCGTCTATTTAATTGACAAACACTCCTATGATTATGTCCTCGGAAAACTGCAGTCGGATCCTATGAATGTGGATTTGGCGGTACTTCTATTCTTTCCTCTCCACAAATCATCTATTTCAAAATCAACAAATTTAGTCGAACTTAACTGCATTTTCTCTTAGGATAGGTTAGATCAGTCGTAGAGGTTAAGTTCACGAAATAACACAAAGACGAGCAGCAGAGGAATTAATCAAGAGGGAAACTCCTAGAAACTAATAACTTAAATAGAAACTAATGATCAGAAAGAGACACAAAACAGTGGTGAAGGACTGAAGTGATGAAGTCATAAATTATTCGCAATGGGTAACAGGTGGGAAATGTTCACGCTGAATGAATAAATAGTTATCGTCAGTCAAAAACTCCATTCACAATGCAATGGAATTATGCTATTAGGCTTTTCTTGTATGACCATTGCCATCAACTAAAACTAGACACATGTGAACATTATTTAACAGGAGGGGTGAAATTTTTAACAGGGGGGAGGGGGGCGGCCCCCCTTTGCCCCCCCCCGCTGGTGACGGGCCTGTTTCGAGCCTTTAATTTGTGTGAATTCCGCCCCCATTCGAAACTGTATGATGCGTGTGAAAGTCAATGGTGTTGCATATTTTGACTGTGTGCATCCATCACTCCTTTCAATGACACAGACTCAATCTTTCTCATGAATGATAAGAATACGAATAAATGAAGCTTACAGTATTTAAAATTGTCAAATCTATCATGGGTCAAACTGGTTGGAAGTGGGTCAACGAAGTCTGACCCACTTGACCCACCTGACCCACCTGACCCACTTCCAACTCTGAGATTAGCCATATGTGGGCAATGGTGAGGTGAGGGAGAAAATAGGGGCTCGGCTATAGAGGCGGATTACTAAAGAAATTAAGAGAGAAAGTCTAAAGTACAAAGTGGCATACAGAGCGCGAATTGTCGCCGGCGAACTTCGCCAGTGAATAGGCCGCAAATATGACTGAACTGTAGCATGATACTCTGTAGCTGACATCCGCCAGTCTTTCGCAAGATTCGTTCCCACATGGCGGCAGACATGCAATCTTGTAGCTGTCAAGAGTTGCACACTGCCACATGAAAGCTTCAGGTATGACCTCGTTCTCTGCGAAACTTCATGCTAGCTCCCGTGCTAATTGATGATAATCAAAGTTAGTGAGCAAGATATTTGTGTTAACAAAATTTTACTTGAATTCAAGATGGAATGGATGAAAGCCATTAAAGTCTTCACCGATTACGCATCGATACGGGAACAGAGAGCAATACTGTCCCCCACTCTGATACAAATTCAAATATTGACGATTAACGTCGATTTTTGCTTGTTCACAAAATGTTTGAGCTCTTTGAAGCAGGAAATATTTCATTGGACGATTTGTATTGGCTGTAAATGACATCTGGATTGCAAATTTCAAATACAAAGATCATTATCTACAAATGTCATCTACAAGTTTCGGTAATGGGCCACATGGGTGATTGCTCACGTGAAGAAGTGGAATATCATGATCAAATCGTCGATTCTATTTCTATCAATTCTAATAGAATTTTGATGATATTGGGAACAATAAATTGGATATTGATTGTCGTTGTCACTGGAAAAGATTTTGCAAAATATGCTTCAGGAAAGGATCCAATGAACTCTCGAGTTCACCGTGTTTCTGCTCTACTCCTCGTCTTGGCAATCGCCGATGCATTGACTTTGTATGGTCACGTGACCAACTTAGCACCACTTTTGAAAGGTATGACAAGTTTCGCATCCTACTTATGTAAGCTGCATGGTCCTGTTACTAAACTATTTCGAAATTTTTCGATTTAGTTAGTAGTCTTCATAGCATTAGAACGATTCCTCCTTATATACTACCCAATGAAAAGTAGATTTCTCAGTAAAAAAAGAAATACGATCATCATATTTGTATCTTTTTTTGTTATAGATATTGTAAGATTGATTCCAGTTAGCTTTGATCATACTTTTATTTTCTCGGATGATGGAAATCATTCTTGTGTTGTAGAAGAGAATTTACCAGAATCTCTAAAGATGTATATCCATTTTGTTTATGAATACACGGATTCTATTGTGATGGGATTCGTTCCAGTCATAATGGTTGTAGTATTTGATATTTTTATCATTGTTAAATGGAGAAAAGTGATTCGTATTAAATGTGAAAGTAGTGAAGAAGATGGCGAAGCTATGAGCAATGAAGAAATGAGGATGATCCCTTTGATTATTGTCACCGCTGCCTCATTTTCTATCTTTTTGATTCCTGACGCCTTTGTCAATGTTTATTCGGAGCATGTAGAATTTGAGGAGTGTGACTTGATAACTTCAATCCTTGCGCTTTCCGCCTCCATATTTCGAACCATGAATCATTGTACAAATTTTATTTTCTATATATTTTTCTCAAGATTTTATCGTCAGCGTTTCGTTGATATTATTCGATTTGTTTGCCGTCGCAGAGCAAATGAAGTAGAACCTCGAGATGAAATGTCACTTCAGACAACTGACGATAGATCTCAGTATTGATTCGACCTTTAAAGCTCAAAGATTTGAACATAATGAATGACTATCTGTTTAATTTAATTGCCTCCAGTTTCAAATCATTCGATTATGAAATGCTCAATTTCAATTTGAATAATATTTCACCAATTTTTGTGAAAATACATGATTATGGCAGTATAGTAACGAACATTAGATTTGGAAAATTTTGCATTGTAGAGGATGAAATAATATATTGTAGGGTAAACTCGGGTACTATCGATAGAAAAATGGTTTTCAGGCTCTCACGGCTGTATTTCTTGGTTTTCATATGAACTTTGATATCCAAGTCTTACTGGAATTTGCTAGTTTATCGATGTCGTTTCATGTAATATATAATAATGTCTTTAGATCATTCTACTTGTCCTTTTTGATGCTTCTTTAGGGATAGGATAAGATAAGATAAGATAAGAATTGCCTTATTTGCCTCGCAGGATGCGGCGAGCACATTGACAAATTTCAAACAGCATTACAACATTGGAAAGTACATTAAATACGTAATAAATGCATATACACTCCTATAATCATAAAAGCTGTGTAATGTGATAAAATGCAGCAAACGTCAGAAACAATATTTTATAAACGACGTAGAATATCTAGACGTTACAGTCCTCGGCCGGCGCAAGCTAACGTGAGAAAATCTTGAAGTTCTTACATATGACGATATTCAAAAAATTGTCTGAGAGGATGCTCAGGGTGGGTTGACACATTCTGAAATATATTCTTGCACATGTTGTCAGCTCCATCAAACAAACTGACCTGCCAATTATCCTTGCCAATGATACGCATAGCCCTGCGTTCAACACTTTCGAGTCTGTTTCTTAAATATACAGGAATATTGCAGAAAGCGGAAAAAGGATACAGTAAGATAGGTCGAATAAAGCTGATATATACAGTAAGAAGCACATTGCATGGACAATTGACACGTTTGAGATTGATTAACAGATGCAGTCTCTTTGATGCTCGCTTAATGAGATAATTTACATGCGTGCACCATATCATATCTCGGGATAGATAACAACCCAAAAGAAACAATGATTCGCGCTTCTGAAAGGAATTGTTATTAATGAAAACACTCGATTTCTGCGTGTTGTAATGTCCATTATAAAGCACTTTGATATATTGAGTAGAAGACCGTTGTTTCTTGACCACATCGCTACATTGTCGATCTCATCCTGTAGTTTGTCATCACTTTGGTCTCGTATGCAATGCAAGATAGTCAGGTCATCTGCATATTTAATGAAAATGGAATTCGAGCACATGGATTTTAGTGACTCCATTGCCAGACAAAACAACGCAGGACCCATAACGCTTCCCTGGGCCACACCGCTCGGCACGTTAACCCAAGACGAGACTTCACCACGTAAGCACACTCTTTGAGAACGGAATGTCAAATAGCCTAATATACACGTAGTCAACTGAAACGGTACGTTATACCTAAGGCAAGAATCCAACACAGATGAATGTAAAAGCCTGTCAAAAATATCAAGAGTTCCCACCCGAACTCCACCAGAAGTGCTATCCAAGAATTTCAGAATATGGAGATAAATTGAAGTCAACGCCACACTTGTACCTCTGCCAGGCCCAGGCAAATACGCGAATTGATTTGGACTAGTGCTACTTTGAATGGATGGAATCAGCCACTTAGTACATATCAATTTCTCAAGCACTTTTGACAATGTAGGTACAAGTGATACAGGTCCCCGTTGAAAAATGATGTCAGGGTCCCTGACGGGGCCCTTTCGGGCACTCGGGCAAAACTAGGGCAACATTATATTTTCAAAATAGGCTCTTTGTCTTTGTAAATGACAAGATTTTTGATAATTTCCGTGAGAAAATCAATAACGAGCAAGTTTTCTCAAAATTCGATATCGGGGCAAGATTAGGGTAACCTTAGGGCAATATAATTTCAGGGCATGTTCAGGGTATGCCCTGATTACACTAGATGATGCTGCAGCTCCACACACATCATTCACATGCTTCCTTAGTTATGTGCCACTTCCTACTTTCCGTTATTTGACAGACTCGGCAATGTAATTTTACCATACAACTTTTGGGTCACGTAAAATTACATGCTATTCTATGTAAAACAACATTATGAAAAGATGTCTGCAAGATAGGCCATATGATTCATTAATAGATAGAAAATTTGGAAATTAATTGCGGTCATGTGATCTATACATCTGCAAAAGGAATATTTAGTTCAATCTACTCCGTCTCTTAATTATTCGTTTTTGATAGGACGGCACAATGCACGAAGCACAGACATATATTCCTTCTTCTCTTCTCTCTCACTCGCTCACTCACTCACTCTCTCTCTCTCTCTCCCTCTCTCTTCTCTCTCTCTCTTTCTCTCTCTCTTTGCTCTCTCTCGTAATTCATTTATTCATTTTCTTGCATCTTTTTTATCCATTCAGAAACTTATCTTAAATGATATCCCAGCTGGAACATATGGGAAGTCATAATGCTGTTCAGATGCCTGTTGGTCCTACAATTACGTAAGACTCGTCTGCGCACACCGATTCACTATATGAAATAGTTTCCCCGTCGCTCGCCTGCTGAACCGACCTTCATTCCATGAGTCACATGACAAAGAGCTGATGCGAGCTGGTAATGTTTATCAAGCAGGCGTCATTTATTTGCTACAGTCGACTCCCGTCTCCCACTGCATCGTGATATGTGGCTGTACGCGTATCAGTCAGCAAACTCGCCGGCATCACTATCTGCAGTCTCAAACTTGCGAATTTATAAGACTTTTAACGGCGATTCAAGTTAGTAATTTGTGTTTTTGACATTCAGAGGAATTCTGTCGTAATTCGATTATGCCTACAGTTTGTAAATAATCTCTGGTATATCTTCATCTACAGGACACGTCTTGATTCGCATTTAATTGCAGACTCAGTGAAGTACGTACTGCACTGTCTCTATATTTTCGCTGAAAACCATCAAATTCATGTGATATTGATTATTGCTCTAAAGTAAAAAAAAAAATGCAACATTTGATCAAAGATTTGGACCCGCTACAGGTGAGATGTTTATTTTGATAATTGCAACAGCATTGCATGAGCTCATTATTGCTAAATAAAGTTTCATTAGGGTGAAGATGCCTTGGCTTGACTTGTAGGTATTATGTGGGAAGAACCAAGTAAACTGATGTTATGTTCAAGGTTAGATATTTTTCTTTTTGTAATATATATTTCAAAATCATCGTCAGACAAGTGAATCGTAGTTAAGGTAAACAGTAAATTCAAGCATGCAAACTAATAAGTAACATAGAAAAGAGCTTGAACCAAACACTTTGGCATGGTTTCTTCACTGACTGACTTCCTTTTCATTTAAATTTGTTAAGTTTGATAACTGTCCTGTCAGACTGGAGTTTATGGTCTAACTACCGGTGAATTGCGATCCGGTGAAGGTTTTTGTAAGAATTTTCAAAATGCTTGTAGTACAGCATCAAAAATTAATGAAAGAGGTTTTTGTCACACAATTCTTGATCAAATTAGATGAATGTACAAAGTGGGTTGGCTACATACAAGTTGTAAGCAATTTTTTATCCATAACAATATAGGTCCTACGTTACGTAGTTTATTCATTTTATTTGTCTGTGTTTGAGTGATCTATGTTACATGTGTTCCACTATCTGCACGAAAGAAGATGACAAATTTAAAATATAATGCGTATAGCTATAAGAATTTTAGAATATAACTCAATAACTGCAATAAACATGCATGCATCCGTAAATGTCATTAAGTGAGCAATGTAATGTTCGTCCATTCTTTAAAGAGCAACGATTCTTTTACAAACTTGTTTTCAAATTGTGTTTGTCAAAGCCACCTGATCCGTCATTATAATGTTCTTAGGAAATTGCAAAAAGTCTGTCATTTTCGTACATATCATGCTGATAATGAAACGTTAATATGTAAACATTTCAATAAATTTTATAAGATCTCTAAATATTTGATCGATTTTCATCAAAATTGTGCATATTCAATTAATTACCATTAAGTATTTGATAAATGAATAAATGTAATTAATGTTATCAATAAAGTAAATATACCCACACTTTATTTGTCTGTGTTAATGTCATTCCTTTCCATTGGCCCTCATTTCTTTTTTAATTGATATCCCATTTTTTTAAAGAAATATATCCATATCTAATAAGTTTTAATTAAATAAACATTAAATCAATAATCGTAGCTTGTGTTATCATACTGGAGGAATAGATAGTAGATTTTCTTTATTTGCATCATTGTCATTTCTTTGCTCGTCTCTCTCTCTCTCTCACACACACACACACTCACTCTCCACTATTCCTCATGATTGTGAGCAATGGAATATCTGTCGAAATCTCTGGTTGAATTGCAAATAATATTGAAATGTAAATAAGCATTATTTTATTGTGCCTTGCTGATTTATTTTTCATTGCTTTCGGAAAGCTATCGGATCTGAATGAGAAGGATTTCATTGCTGGTGTGAAGGTAGCGATGATTATGAACTGATTTTGAATGAACAATGAGTTAAGGATGAAGTATTTGAATATCATATTTGATAACCTACACATGCTGTTTTTGTTGGTCAGTCCAAAATAATATTTGCGCCTAGAAAGATTTTGTTAGTAGGCCCTAATTGATACTAAGATGCCATTTTTTATATTTTCATATTTCATCGAAATCTATCTAGTATTTTGTTCTCATGTGAGATTGTAGCAAATAGTTTGGTTTGATCACAGATTTTATTTCCCTTTAACCCCAAAGGCAAGCTGAGTATAGTCGAACATTTGTGTTAAATTATGTTATTATACTATCAGTTATTGAACGGTTTTCAAAACAACTCTGTTTTCACATATTTCATTTTGTTTGGATTATCATTACATGTATGAATTATATGCATGCATTCTTAAAAATATATCGATATTTCAGATGAATTTCAATGAAGTAACACACTTGTTGGTTCACTTCTTAGTCGATAAAACAGTAGCTTCATATAACTTGGAGGATGTAATTGGATGGTCCGTTGATGAATTCGAAAAACTGAAGAAAAGAAAATCAGTAATTTTGAATGCTCATTTTGATGGCAAACTTGAGAAGGTAAGCTGGGTGATGTTTGCAGATTTTCCTCTAAGGAAGAGTAAAACTCCCTGACTGAAATAGCTAAAATATTCGAGCATTTGTGTACTTTATTTCAAATAACACGCTATGTAACAGCAAATAAACGTAAATGTAACAGCAATTCACTGGTATTTTCTCAATTAACACGGCTAGCTGGTCCATATTGCTTTAATTATATTGTGTGTACCGTATTTGGGTATTACCCAAGCACGCATCTTACAAATTTTCACTCTTCAGGTGCGTGTTCTCCAAGCAAGTAATGGGCGCATCAAAGCATCAGAAGACTTTGTTGTAGAAATGAAATGCAAAAATAAATCTATCGAATCTATCCTTGCAATGATGAAACCAACTGCTTCTTCATCTGAACGACAAAGATATCCACCAGTCACGGTAAGGGAACTTGAATGATAATCAAAAACATGAAGCAAAGATGATTTCCTTGACTTTCATGATTTTATGAACTCATTGATAGGCAAGGTATAAGGTTATTTCATTTAACTAGACGCTTTCTTCACCTATAATATCCAATGTAGTGATAGATGCGATTACGATTATTGTTGGTGCAATGTTGTGTTTGGGATGAGAATGGCATAGAATAAATAACATAGATTCATAGATGTGCTTGTCTTTCGTAGTTTTCAGAATTTTATTGTGGAGTGAAAAACGATTTGCAAAATTTGCACAGACTTCTGATTCTTTTTTTCATGTTGTCACGGCCAGGCTGCAGCAGGAAGGGGTAGCAATTATAACAAACAAATAACAATAAACAAAGTCAATATATCTTAGTTTAACTTCCTGCCTCCGCAACGCACATCAATGTGACACAGCAACGGAGAAATTGAGGGAACAAAATACTGCCTCACTCTATAAGAGAAAATAGAGATCAGACATAAGAGACTATTAATAAAAAGAACAAGCTTATAGAGCAGATTGATGTTCTAGACCTCGAGCTGAAAAAATAACTGAAGATAATTCATTGACAGTTAAGATATTGTCTCTAGTGTTTTCGTTGAAAAAGCTTGAGACACGAGTTTTCTAGTTTTTTTCTCCAGACGCAGCCCTTGTAGGCAAAAATTTGAGAATAGATTGTAGATAAATAACAGCACGGCTTATATTTTGTAATATTTTCAGACGATGTTTACGGATACTGATGACTCAGATCACAGTTGCTTTGAGAGAGCAGTACCCGTTCATGTGGTGCACCAAAAGCAGCCAACTTTCCTGTCCTCTCAGGAGGAGTCTACATCCTCATCACAGTTGAATATACCTACCCTTTGTCATTCTACTTCGCCTCGATCCGTAGACATCCACCCAACAGCTGTGCTTTCTCCATCATCGTCACGAGAGTTTCCACCGATTGTATCCCAACAGTCAACACCGCAGCGAAGACTCGATGAAGCAGTTGTTACTGATTACATGCTCATAACTTGAGCATGCAGAAGATGGAATGTGGATCCGAACTGTAATAAAGGTACTCTCTCCTTTTGAAAAAAGTAAAAAAAAGTGTCCGATATGTAATCATTCATTTACTGTCACGTTGCTTGTGTGTTGTTTACAGATGGTTGCGCTACTCAGCATTCCTCCTTAAATAAAATTTATATTTGATATTGCGGGTTATATTCTTTTCATTGGTAATAGTTCCCTAAAAGTGAGGTGGTTGCTCTTATTTCTAAACATCATTCATTGCATTGGTCTGCAATCGGCTTCTAAGTCTGATGATCTGCAGTCTGATGGTATACAGAAAGCAGAATATTCACATACTTAATCTTGAAGAAAATGAATCCTTACATTGAATAAAACCTGACATTTTATATATATAGAGAGCTGATCATAAGAAAAGACTACCTAAATGATGCCAACATTCAATCGATTTTGGTGTCTTCTAATCCTATCGCACATTAGCGCGCCTTATTCAGCATTCGGGAGTTTATATTCCCAGCTTTCAAATAAACTACTAAGCATTCGAATGTGTTACCGTGTTTGCTGGACAGTGGTCAAAATGTAAAAATCACCCATTCTAGCAATGGTAATTTTTCAATAGGAAAACGCGACAGTATATAGTTATCACCAAGTATGAGGAGTAAGCGCATTTTCTTATGCATACAATTTCTGCTTGCAACAGAAGTGATATATTAAGTTTATATGAATATGTTTGTGTAAAATATGAACTCTGAATCATGTGAAACTCTAGTTAAACTTCTGACCCTCTTTGCAGCGTTGATGATGGTTTTCACAAAGATGATGAAACACCAATGTACCATAACTACTCGACTTCAACAAATCGAGAAAGAGCAGACTGAGATGAGATCAAATATTTCGACGATACTGGAAGTTGTTAAAGAAGGAACTAAGGAGTATACGGTGGAAAAAACGAATGTAAATTTTCCAATTTTGTCCTCTATGGAAGACTACGATAATTCAGGCAATATTCCAGATGAAAAGGTAAGTCTAGGTGCCTTAATAGCGACTTTCATATCCTATCGTAGTAGTGCAAATGTATAAAACATTTGCAGGCTTGCCAAGTGCCCGGATTTGACATCAGCGTCCAGAAAAAAATCCGGACGCTTATATTTTTGCTTGGGCAACCTTTCATGGATATATAAGTTGTTGCATCTTTGCACTTTGAAGCGGAAGCTCGGTAATTCCAGAAAAGTAATCGGATTTATAAAAATATTTAATATTCGGTCTTTAAAACACATCTTTTTTGAATTGTAGCTTTTGTTTTCATAATGGAACAATTCCTGTTCGCATGTTCATGCAGGCCTATATATATAATTCATCAAAATGTATTTCTTATCTTAACCATGTTTCTGATGTTTGAATTGAAATTCATTACATTACCTCCCTTCGAGATTCAAGTTCTAATTGATCAGATTTAATTTTAGTTGCAGATCCATTAAATTGTTTGGAAGCTTATTGTAGATGATGCATGCCAGATAAAATAATGAGTTTTTTCTATAAAAGATGTTCTATTATATGCATGTTATCCAAAATATCTAAAGAAAATTTTCTCTCCATTAGTATGGGATATTGATCATATTGTCATACGACTATTGCTGGAATACTTTCCGAAGTATAACTCCTTTGAAGGAAACAAAAAAATAACTCGATCATCGCTAAGTTTATTGAAGGAGCTTTCAAACTGCTCAGTTAAGCGTCAGCTAAAGTAGTTTTCATTGTTTGATGATACCCGAGTCCTCATGACGAAACCTGCTGGGCATAGAATTTAAATCATCAAAAAGGAATATGTTTCGACAGCATACTTATTTACAGCCTTTGATTCATCAGATGAAAAACAATTTATTGATTTTTCTTCAGTTCTCGTGGATGCACAGAGAAGGTGGAAGAAATGCTAAGGAACATATTTACCGCTGTTTGGGAAAGTTGCTGGGTCCTGAATTGTAAATACGTATAAACCGACCCGGTACTCATCAGAAGATGAAATTTAAAGAAAATTTGGAGCAAAAACTGAAAGGTAAATGCCAACAAAATCTTTTGTAATGCACATCGTTCATGACATGGTTGTCATCGTTAATTACTGTTCGAGAATGTTTCCTTACTGAGTTTTCACATATTCACACTTTATAAATTTCGTTCAATAGTAGTTACAACGATTTGAATTGTTCGGCATATACGCTCGCTACTTCGTTTTTACAAAATTGACAGTTATCCGTGAATTTGAATGGTTGAGACACCATATATGTATATGGTTCCCGCATTTGTACATAGAACTATAAATTTTCGCTAGTATCACTGTACAAAGAAACGAATATGTGTACCTAAGTAATTACTGTACTTAGTGTTTGTGGAGGCGGGAAATAATGAGTCAGATTCTAGTTTTACTTTCTACATGTAGAACATACATGAATTACTTTCATTATTTCATTCTGTATTAAAGGTGACTCTGTTGGTTGCTGCAGCGTTGAATCTTATGGGCATTTAGATCGTGAACTTAAGATTCAATGTTACATTTTCAGTGTTGCATTTTTCTGTTGCATGTTTGTACAAGTTTTACTTTTCTATATAATAGGTCAAGTTTCATTTAATAAGATGATGTCCGATTCTTTCATATTGGCATTGAGTTGTCTTTCCGAACAAGAAATTTCACAATTACACATTAAACTAAGTTTTGACAATATAGCTGGCATTGAATTAGTCTTATTTTTTCAGATTCAGTGCATTCCCTTTTCGACAACATAACAAATCAGGAAATCGAAAGAATTGTGGCGCGATTCTTTAACAACGCACGGGATCGATTCGGAAAGATCGGAATATATCTTCGACCACCACATCTTCCGTGGAGAAACCAACACGCAAGAGAATTTTGGAAACCAGCAGTGACTCTGAATGAATGCCCATTCCACTCATGAATGAACAGCGAGCGAATTACACCTTTATTATTACTGAAAGAAGTTATATCCTTCATTTGTAATCATGCTTTATCGTTCATTTAGAAATATCCTCATTGCATTATCTTGTTTGTTATGCTTTTTGTCATGAGTACCAACCAAGTAGTGTTGATCAATTAGACGGAATGAGATTCAAATTAATGCATTTGTTTTAGATATTTGGTCATCCTTGGGAATTATTAAGTTATTTTGCCTCTTGATCCTTTCTCCTAAAATAGAGAATACATTCAAATTAGGGCTAGGGTAATATCAGGAATGAGTACTGAATTGGTATAGGTTTGGGGTTACTTAGGGCATCCCTTAGGGTATCCCTTAAGGGCCACTTCACGAAAGGTGCGGAACTCCACCTACGGGTTCGTGAAGGGGCCCGCTCGGAAATCGTCTAAGGGCCCCTTAAGAAATTTTTCACCGGGTCTGTAATCACTGACATTTCTAGGTGAATTGCACTTCGGGATCGGCATAAAGGAAGCCATTTTAAAGCACAAGGGAACGCGGCCCTCCAAAAGGCTTTGATTGAAAATTTGGGTAATGGCTGGAGTAAGGGCCAAGTGACAGTCACGGTACACCCAATAAGGTAATCCATCAGAACCACTCGCTTTCCTCTTTAAATTTCTTAGTTGATCACTAACATCCTTCTCATGCAATTCCAATTTCAAATCTGGCAGATCCTGCTCTGTGAAGAAAGGTAATTGGTCATCAGAATATAGAAAGTTATTCAGAAAATGCTGATTGAAATCTTCACGATCTGTCGATGTCGCCCTGAAATAGCCTATGTCGATATTATGCGAATATCATTGTAGGCTGCATACACTTCACTTTTTACCTAAAATTAGAAATTAAATTGATGGATTAATAGATTTGAGCAAGAAGAGATTTTTTGGATATCACAGTTCTTATTAAATTGAGAAATGCAGCCGTCGGAGCCCTCGAACTGTTTTTAGCGGTCGATGTTACCCAACATGGTCTTCTAAATACACCTAAGACTTAATAAGCATAATTCATATAGAGGATACATTCAAATCTTGTAAAGGCGATATTCTATGGGACAGTAAACAATAATGATAAAATAATGATAATGCTATTTAGTCAGTGTCTTGTTGGAAAATTCTGTTTTGTGCACATCGACAGTGGTGTCGAAGACTGTCGATATTACCCGACATGACGTCGACTCAATGTGAAAATATAACTTAAAGCAACTAAAGAATTTGACGGAGTCATTACTACTATTCATTGAAACTACATCTCCTTATGCTTGAATAACCAAGCACTTAGCTGTGAGATGGCTCGTGAAGGCGCTGGCAGAGTTCCAATGATCGGGGCAATATACTGTAGAATTCGGCGACTCACTTCACGCTTCGAAATCTGTCAGCATGAGGCAATCAGAAGCACTCCACCAAGCTTCTGTTGCACCTTTAAGAGTTCACTACTTGTTGATGCAATTTGCTGCACGTATGGATGAGTCTACGAAGTTCTAAAGCATCATTTTGGAAAAGTAGCTTAAACGTCGATATTATTTATCCGTACCGCTTCCTCCAAGTACTCATCAAGATCACGTTTCGAAGCAAAGCTGAAATTGATTGCATTCTTATACGATGATAAAAATTATCCCAGCACTCGCTTATAAAGGAATATAATTCTTAGTAAATTGAATAATCAATTGAATAAGCCGCCTAGTCTACATGTATGCAAACCATGTAAAACAATTGCAGAATTTTGGACTACTTATGGTTAAGCAGTCTATTGCAAAACACCCACTATTTCAATTAAAAATGAATGCACACGCATATAGGCCAATGCGTATGACACGAGGGGTGATTGATAAGTTCGCGGCCTGACATATAAAGTTTAAAGCCAGGCCATTATGCACATGTGGATTGATACAATGGTATGTGCTGACGGCGCATGACGAGTGATCAGTCGATCCGGTGAACTGTTGGTAAACCACAGCTACTTAATTAAATGGTATTAAATGGTATATTAAATGGTATAGTCACCATCAGTGGCGTCGCGTGCTCCCAGACCAGGCCTTCGCTCCATAGTGGATTCCTATATTAATGCAGCAGACAGCATGAACTGCATAATATAATATGACAATATCTTAATTTCAGTGAATTTTCGAACATTTGTACAAGTACATGAACATTCAAGTCATGCTGGCATCCATTACTACAGAATAAAATGAAAGGATGTGGGAAATAGATACTGATATTTAAGATTTAAATGAAAGGTACACTGAAGTCGATCGACTACCCAATGTAGACTTTTCTGCATGGGAATTGTGATTCACTATGAGTCCTATGTGACAGCCTCTCTTTCTGAGCTACCTCATAAGCATGCAATCCTAAGCAATTGTTCGCCAACGTGACTCTTGTTTTCCTAAGATTTTAAATGTCAAATGACAATGAAAATGTGATGTTGATTTCTCACATGACGCTTGACCGCCTTGGTGAGATGACCAAAGAGACCATTCACTCTCGAGGAAGCTCTCGCCAAAGGAAGACTCTGTTGTGTTTATTATAGCCTGTCAATCATTTAGATGTTTCAAATTTAGGGCTGGTAAATTGTTTCTTGTGCTCCTCCTCATATTCTATCCCCTGAGAGTGGCTTAGTTTTATTTCAAAGCCATGAACTTCGTGTATACGATGGTTTGAGTTTTCTGCACAATCCATCGGACGACTGGCCGGTGTAGAAAATAACCACTGTTGAAATCGCCGCCATAAACATAATATCACCAATATGCCCTGAATCACACATCTCTGACTGAATTATCCCTGAATAATCTCTGACTGAATCACACATCAATTATGGAAACTTCATCGTTGTATCTTTCAGCGGCTACTCACCTTCCGATCCGACATTTAGCCATTGGTAAACGCAGACACGACGATTCAACGCGTCATCATCTTCTCCAAAATTTGGCGAAGCCACGAATAGGGAAAATTTGAGCATATCTCTATCTGAATCTAAGAATTTATAAATAGATCTTTTCTTGCATTGTTGCAATGTACTCGTATTTGCTTCTTCGTTTCTATCGGGAGAAGACGAGTCAAACTATCGAGCTAAGCGCACACGCTTCACACAAACACACAAATCTCTGTGATTTGCTGTGAACACCCCCAGCGCATTGTGTGATCGCTTGAAGATCCCTGCAGTTAACAGCTGAGTGCTGGCGCTCGGAGCGTATTTGAGAGTAATGACTTGAAACTGTAAAGTGTTTGTAAAGTTGTAAATGTAAGGATACTCTCAAAGACAAAAAAATTTTAACTATTTGAACCTTTGTTTTATTAACGCAAATAATTATTTTTGGGTATGCGGCGAAGGCCTGGCAGTACTGGTCACCATTAGTAAGAGACATATAATTTGTGACGATTTGAGCTCTTTGGTCACACTCTACTCCAAAATGATTCATCGGAAAGAGGTGAGAACGAGGTCTGGTAGTCGGATCGAGGTCGGGAATTTTTTTGACTCTTGGCATGTTGACTGACCTCATTTCTTTTAATTTATGCAATACGTTTGCTAAAAATTGTGTTTCTGATTGAGTTAATTGCAGCATAGACATTGAAGACATGAAGACGTACCGTACGGAGATGGTTTATGATGACATTGATTATTCAAATAAGCTTCAGAAAGGTGACATGTACGGAAAAGAAAATATTTTGATGATTCGATTGGTAAATTTGCTATATTCTATATTTTTGAACATTAAAATAAAATGGGCTTTTTCAACTCATATTCATCTATATTAGAGATGAAATGAAGCTAATTCCTATGACAACTGTAACCACCGTCGCATTTTAATTATTATTTTTGGTTGCTGACGCCATTGTCAGTGTTTTTCCGATTAAACCACATGGATATCAGTTGCTCCACGAAGTTGTCTCAATTTCTTGTGTTACAATCCAAACAGTCAATCATTGTACAAACTTTATTTTCTATGTCTTGTTTTCACGGTTTTATCGTCAGCGCTTCGTTGACATTATGCATTCTGTTTGTTGGTCGTCTGAATATGGTCAAGCCTCAAGAGCATGTATCACTCCAAACTACTGATGGCATGATCCATCCTCTGCGTCTTGTCAAACACAGAATCAGGTACTGTTTGATTGACTTGAAATCTGATTATATACGCATTGTGTATCCTGTAAACATTATTCCACATTTCTTGTAATTTCACTTTCAAATCCTCCCTTTTTATGTTGTTTTGAATTCATGAAAAGTTTAGTCAGAGTGTCTAATGTGTTTTTGCACTGCATCACCTTATTCAAGTGCCGATTATTCTATGAATTTTGTGATTTTCCTCTTTGTAGGACGTAAAGAGGGCGCTAATGTTACAATTAAAGATAACATTTGTCCACCAAGTTCTTGTTTTTCTTGATATTCCAAGAAAGTAGAAGCGCTATCTGAATTTATTTCCCATTCATTGATCGAATCGATTCCGTGTGCATCTCAAATAGACCTATTGGTGGAGAGTCGGTTGTTGAAATGTAAGTCGTTGAAATGTAGTGTTGAAATGTGAAGAGTGTTGAAATGTAGGTCGATCAGACATCTTTATGAAATTGGAATTGAATATGTCAATATCGGGTGTTACTATAATACCAAAATGAGGTCCACACGAATGTGATGATCTCTTAATTGCAATTTTGGGTTGTCTGTTTATTCGTTGATTAGCTTGTATTAATTTGGCTTGCAATGAGTTCGACAGCATAAGGACCGATCCCAAACGGGACAAGGAGACTCAACCCACAAGAAGGAGATGTCAATAATGTCGAAGCTAAGTTTTCACTCTCGAGAATTTCATTTAATTTTTGTACACTGAAGATGAAGTAGTTAACTTTTGGCACTACGATTTGTGTGCAACCTTCCACTTCGGTGTGAATCAGTACAGGCACCCTGTGGGAACGAATCTGGCGAAAAGCTGGCAGATAATCAGCTACATATTATCATGCAATAGTTCAGTAATAACTTTTAGCATATTCGCTGACGAAGTTCGCCGGCGACAATTCGCGCTCTGTATGCCACCTTTTACTTTTGACTTTCTCCCTTATTTACTTTAGTAATCCGCCTCTACAGCCGAGGCTCTATTTTCTCCCTCACCTCCTCACCATCACCCATTTATGGCTAATCTATCTACGAAATAAGTGCAGAATATCATTCTTTGATAATGATAAGAATACAGAGAATCCGCTTATATCAATTTTCATAACATCTCTTGACATTCAATAATTTACAACAATGACAAATATTTGAATAATATAATAGTATTTACTGCGACATTTATGGAAGATAAATACTTTTTTAGTTTAAGCCTTCGTGAATTAAAAAAGATCCCTTTTTATCAGATCAGACTGAGCATACAATATATTTTCATGTAGGCTAAAGGTAATATACGACCATTACTACTTACCACTATTTAGTTGCTACAATATCCACGATTTCGCCGGTTGGCGAAAAATCAGCTCGCATTAGTAAACAAATATCTACCAACTAATTATAGCAACTTTTTCGCCAACTGTCGTTTTTTAATTTTACACATGTGTTTGGATAGATGATGACCATTTTCACATGCGGAGATAGTTTTTACACGAAAATGAACCTTTAAAAAAATTATCCACAAAATCGCTACCTCGCCAGATAATCTGTTGATATTAGCAAGATGCGTTCCCACAGTTCACTATTCATGCGTTCCACTATTCATAGCCTTTTCGGTATGAGTGTTTAGGAATGCAGATTGCTGATGCGGAAATATATCAATCATGATTGGTAATTACTAAAATGATCCAAAAATATTCCAGTAGCACAACCGTTTCTCAAATGGTCGTGCGGACTTGTTAGAGGCTTAATAGCATGGATTTATAGATCTTGAAACGCTGAATACAAAAATCAAATTCCGAAGTGTCACAGCCAGTCGCTTTCGGTTATAGGTAAGGTTAAAGGATTCCCATTGGAATCCAACTGTAAAATTCAAGAAATATCTATGGATTGTGAAACACCTGGCAATTTTCGCATATTTTGCTTTGCAGAAAAGAAACTATTTATCAGATTGTCATGGAATTTGAATCATGCACTTACTTAGATCATGCACTTCAATATAAAAGTTGAAGTCAGTCACATGATTCAGTATTTGATTGTCTGAGAGCCTCTACAAAATGAGTAAAATCGCCAAAATTAAGTCAAAACATGAAATTTACTCATTTTGTAGAGGCTCTCGACATCAAATACTGAATCATGTGACTCACTTCAACTTTTATATCGAAGTTGATGCTCCGACTCAGTCATGTTTCAAATTTCATGACATTCTGATAAACAGTTTCTTTTCTACAAAAGAAAATGTACGAAAATTGCCAAATCTTTCACAATCCACAGATATTTCTTGAATTTTACCATTGGATTCCAATGGAAGCATGTCTAAAGTACGGCTTGATACAAGGTTTTGCAACCATGTACTACACTAGGTGACATGCCACGCTCAATTACGCGTAAATTAGGCGTAATTACACATGACCCTAAACATCGTGACTATGCCTGACATTGCTGCAACATCTGTCGGCAGTCCTGCTATATAGACTTTGCGTCTCATATGTCTGCATGTATCAGAAGCTAAACAATGTGATAGGACCTCAATTTCATGCTCAGGGAAGACAGAACATGCTTAGCGGTTCATCCGTGGTTCAGGCGGCAACGCATGCAGCTGTAGACGACGCGCAGACTATAAACGCTCGCCCGCGCGTATTCATAAACATTCCCCATG
The DNA here is from genome assembly GCA_907163375.1 of Prostheceraeus crozeri. NCBI lineage: Eukaryota > Metazoa > Platyhelminthes > Polycladida > Euryleptidae > Prostheceraeus > Prostheceraeus crozeri. The sequence goes on along the minus strand of CAJQUW010015957.1, from coordinate 36,025 downwards.
TTTTAACAGCATCAGATCAAGTGATTTCTGACTCTTAGTGCAGCGCGCATGTACGCGGATAGAAGAATAGAATGTCTTCAACCACGGATGTTTGGGGTGTTCCATAATTTCGCGTGAATGGCATGTCACCTATTGTATATACATAAACATAATCAAATAGGAGAGGCCTACAATCAATTATAGTAATATAGCAATAAGCGTAGATGTAACCAAAAAATTATTTCACAATTGCACTTTAATTATTCCTAAATTGAAAACTACTCGCGCATTTTGTAACCAAATCTATCACGCGCGTACATTCATTAATATATATAGGTATGATCAAAATATAGATCTTGGCCTTTAGAATTAAACGGGTTACAAACATTTAACTAATCTTATACTCATGACAGTTTTGATGAAATTTTTTCTTCGGATGCTTCCTATACCAACGATATGCCCAAGTTAGAGATTTTCTACCTACAAGTTTTCCAAACGCAAAAAGAAAGAAGAAAATTACATGTACGAGCAAATGCTGTATATGTATTGTAAAGGCAAAAAATCTTTAAAAAGTCTGTGATGCTGGTCTGCACTTGTTCTTGCACACTTCGACTTACCAAAGCTTCCTGATACCACTTTTAGATCATAATTTCCTGATATCACTACCTGATCACCATAGTAATGGGCAAAAGACCGTTCCAGGCCACCATAAAATTCAAAAAAATAGTATCTTTAAAAACGACATAAATTCATGAATTTGAACCCTTTTTCAGGTTATTAAGACTTAAATACATGAATTTAGTCCATTCAAAAAGTACCATTTTTTCAAAAAATGACATTTTTAAAAACGACATGAATTCATGAATTTGAACCTTTTTTCAGGTTATGAAGACCTAAATTCATAAATCGGCTAAAGCCAGAGGAGCTTCGCTCCGATTTGGGCGTTTTTAAAAATACCCAATTTTCAAATTTTTCAAAATCTCAAATTTGAGAATTACAATTTTCACCCCCCTTAAATCATGACCGTTCCAGGACACCGAAAAAATCATAAAAGTTAAGAATCTCAAAATTTGAGAATTACAATTTTCATTGCTTAAATCATGACCGTTCAAGGACACCAAAAATCATAAAAGTTGAGAATTTCAAATTCATGAATTTTATCCATCTTTCAGGTTTTTAAAATATATCATGTGACTAATAATATTTCTTTAAAAGTGGAAGAAACAAAAGTGGAAGAAGCCGCAAGAATATATCCTTCAATATCATATGAACGTAGTTCTACTACCCCCTCCCTTCTAACTTCTAGGGGTCCCTTCTGACTTCTAGGGGTCCCTTAAGAAATTTTTTTATTATAAAATGAACAACATAAATGAGTTTTTAAAATTATATGGAACGCAAACTACGACAAATTTCGACCTAAAGAAAATCGCAAATGAATTAGGAATAAAGAATTTTCATGTTCTAATGAGAAACGAATTACAATTCCTAAAAAATAAGCCAACAGGAACCTTCAGTTCCCGGAACAAAGTTCCATCAATAACTGTAAATTTCGTAACCAATCTTCACACTTCAGACCAAAAAGGCGTACATTGGTCAGCAGGCGTTAAAAATCATCAGCAGAACTATTATTTTGATCGCCCGGAGGCTGAGAACTATTGGTTCGATTCATACGGTTTGCCCCCTACAAATGAAGTAAAAGAATTACTTGGAACGGGAACATACAATACGTTTCAAATTCAAACACCAGGCACTACCTATTGTGGACAATTATGTTTATACGTTTTGTACAAATTACAAAAAGGAGTACCATTTCTAGATATAATGTTAGAATTGAACGAACCGTAGGTTCTATGGCTACGCCTAACAAGGGAATTTCATTCCCGAAACGTTAGTTCCAATAATAATAATAATGATAATTAAAAATCAGTTCGTTGTAATTCATTTTGATAAAAACGGCCTCTGATATCTTCATCATCTAAATCTTTGATTTCGTAAGTAATCGGATAACTTTGATTTATTTTAGAAATTTCAAATATTTCCTTAGTCCAATAACCAACAAAGCCTTTTTCAAATTTATTCTTATATTTAAATATTCTAACTCTATCTCCAATTTTAAATTTCGGCTTAAGTTTCTGCAAATTCGGATTACTCTCATTCAAATTATTATTCTCGAATATTTTCTTTCGTATCAAATCAGGGTCGTCAGAAACATTCTTTGGGGTTTCTTCAATACCAGAATGAACTTTATTATTGTACTCTTCTACAACTCCTGGTAATATCTTCAACCATTTCTGATTTCCTTGCTGAGTAAATTTTTTGAAAATTACATTTTTCAACGTCCGATTGAATCTTTCTATCACTACGGCCTTCCCTGCATTTTCAGTTGAATAAACAGTTTCAAATAGTGGCTGAACGTTTCGGTTATAAAATTCCGATCCTTTATCAACAAACAATTTCCTTGGCTTTCTATTACTTTCTTTAAAGATTTCTTCAAACGCATATTTAACTGATAGACCACTTTTATTTTTTAAAGGCTTTACCCAAGCGTATCGTGTATATAAATCTATAACGGTCAATGCGTATTTGTAGTCCCTTTCATTCGGCATATGAATAAGATCAGCACTCCAAATATCATCTTTATTAAATACTTTTACTTTCAATAAATATTTAGGCCTTCTATATTCCTTGTGGATTTCGGACGCGTAGGTTCCAGCGTTGCTCTCAGAGTTATTAGTTCGAGCGTTGCTCTCAGAGTTATTAGTTCGAGCGTTGCTCTCAGACAGCTTTGCTGTCGTTTCATTTAAACCCTGTCCGAATAATATTTTAGCTTGCAAAGCTTTCTTAACAAACATTCTTTCAATTTTTTCTCTAAATGTAGGATTCTGAATACTATCTAATTCTTGAATCATTTTCTTATCAGCTGCATGTCGAGAACTTAGATCATGATTTCGATAAGCTAAATCATGCCTGTAAGCTGCGGCATCTACTCTATTTATTGGTTCTTCACCTGGTTTCGGATTATTATTCTCATCTAGTCTTATATCTAATCGAGTTCCTGGACCGGTATATGAATGACCAGGAAGATGTTTTTCTTTCGAATATTTACTCCAAATAAATCCAGGAAAGTTTTCTAATGTTTTTTGTATGTCGCCACCGTAGGTAGTAGCCAAACTTTGTTTGTCGTCGTTACCTTCATAAATTTTACAGTTTGAGTTTTTATTTTTGTTTAATAGATAATTCAATAAATCTAAATTAGAAATTTTTAATTTAATTAAATTTTCGGAATTTTTAGAATTCATTTTAAAAGATAAAAAAAATTTAAAAGATAAAATAAAATATTTGTTTTACCGAAAAGAACCAAAGGTTCTGAGGTTATTACCTTATCATACTAGGACTTAGATATATTCCAGAACCATCTTTAGTTTCTTTAATTTCAATTAAATCATCAACATTGTGGAGAATATTTTTAAGAACTCGTTTTCCTTCATCAACTAATTTTAATTTACTAATAAAATTATCTACTACTCCTTCACCCCTAGCAACTTTCTCTAACTCTTTGTTATGACGTTTTTGTTCTTCTAATGCTGCCTTCTCTGATTTATTTTTATTTACTGCTTGGACAATACCAGCTGTCGCACCTGCAACACTTCCTGCTGAAGCAATGCCTCCTATTATTAGTGGAATTAATGGGAGAATACCGCCATTCTTTTCTTCTTGTAATTGAATATTCTCTATCATTGGTTTACTTATGTAATACTTTTTTTTGTTAATCGTAATAGTTTTAGGGGTATTTTTGTCAACAATATTACGTAATTTTAATTCAACAGTTTTATTATTAATATTACTTTTCGCTTGCGACATTTTTAATAAAAAAATTTTAAGTTATCAAAAATTTAAATCTATTCTAGTTATGAAAAAATTTTAAGTTAAGAATTTTTTTAATCTATTCTAGTTATGAAAAAATTTTTAAGTTAAGAATTTTTAAGTTAACAAAAATCTTAATCTATTCTAGTTATGAAAAAAATTAATTAAACGACGAAGTCTTGGGCTTTAGCCTATCGGACCAAAGGTCCTCAGGTTACTAACCTATCCTAACCATCTTCCCATTAAGAACTTCAATAGAATATTTTACATCTTCTAGCAATAAACCATAAGCCATCAATGAAGTTGTGGAATCTTTCTTTTCAATATTAATTGTTACATCACAACCATTTTTAATAATATCTTCAGATTGTGCACTTAAATGGAAACAGAAAATTGGATATAAATGTCTCCAATCTCCAGGAGTTAATTGTGGTTCAACTCCAAATTCTATACAAAGATTTCTATAAGAATCATATCCTTCCATAAATTGATTATTGGTATCATCGAATCTTAATGAATCAATTGGATATCGGGTTTGATTTAATGAAACTTGTAAACTTCGAATTGTATTAATATGGAAGAGATTATTGTTCTTATCAAAACTTGGAGAATTATTTCTTTGAAAAGTTAGTAATAAATATCTTGGTGTATTCGCAGTTCTAGTAAAATGCCAGTTAAATCTTTGTTCGGGAAAAGTTACTGAACTAGCAGTACGCTTTAGAAAATTTACTGGAATTGGTTTGTTAGTATTTAATCTTTTTGCAATAGCTGTTTCAATCTCTAAACTAGGAGTAATATGCTTAATCCACCATTCAAGTCTATCAATTTTTAAATATGCTTTTTTTCCAGTCTCACCAAAAAAGATTAATTCATTATTTGCTGTACGATGAATTATTAATTTAAATTTTAATTGATATGATATTTTGTCATAATCTAAATATCCGAATAATGGAGACAATGACCAATTAACTGTCTGTTTACTTTTCTTGTTAAATTCACGTCTTTCTTTATATGCATCATTATTTGTTTTATTTAAAAGTTTTGCAATATTTTCTACATCTTTCGCAATTCCTGCTGCATCTGTTCCAGCGTGAGTTAAATCATCAACAATTATACCATCATTAGTATCAGGAAACCAACCTTCGATTTCATGCTTTTTATTATTTTCACCAATTGTTATAAATCTAAGCATTGTATCAATTACACCTGGAGAATCACTTATTGTTTCTATATTTTGAGTTGCAACATCTAAACGCATTTGTGTAAATAATCTTGGAAAGAAATTATTCTCTAGTGCAATATTATCGGTTTCTGGTAATGGTGTTGTAAAATTGGCATCACTATATAAAGAATATTCACAGTGTAAAAATGAATCAGGTAGATATAAATAACTCTGCTGATTATCAACTTCAAAAATTAAATCACCTCCAGTATTTACTCTACTGGAAGATCCGGGATTCATAGCAATTCTTATATAGTCATTCTTTTTTTGATTGTAACTGACGAACGGAGGATCGTCTAATCCAAATTTATTTTCGATAAGCGAAGACATTTTTATAAAAAATAATTTGACTTTTTGTTTTTTCTCACAGACAGAAAAAATTCTGCTAAAATAATTTTACTTAAATAATTTTACTAAAAAAAATTTTACTAATAAATTTTACTAAAAAAATTTTACTAAAAAAAATTTTACTAAAAAATATATTTTAGAATTTTGCTAGACCAGCTCCGCTACAGCTTTGCTGGTTAAACCGAAGGTTGCTACTCACGCCATTTCCTCTTATTTCTTCAATTGTTTTTTCATTATGTTTACTATCACCCTCTACAGCTATGTTAGCAATTTTATTTTTTGTTTCATCTGAAAGTTTTTCTAATTTTTTTAGTTCTTCAGAATCATTCCTAAGTTTACGAATAGCTTCTAGTTGTTTTAATTCGTTTTGAGACTTAACAGCATTTGATATTGCACTAGCTGTACTACCTATAGCAGCTGCTCCTTTTGCAGCAGATGTAATCAAATCTTTATTATTTTTAATTAAGTTAACGATACTACCAATACCAGAAAAGATGCCATCTCCTTCTTTTTGGACGGCACCTGCGGTGCCTAGGAACTTTTGTGTTCCGACAGTTTCTACACTATCATAATGGTACACAGGTTTCTGAGATGGTTCATGAGCAATTTTATTATTTGATGCAAAATGTTTAAGATTGTGTTTATAAATTATAGGCATTTTTTAGGATTAAATTTGACTTTTGGGAAAAATATCTACGTTCGGCTAAAGCCTCGAGGAGCTTCGCTCCGATTGGTTAGTAACCAGAGGACCTTTGGTCCGTTTAATATTTACGCTAAGATTTACGTTTGTGAATGGACAACTTCGACATAACTTTATTAATTGACTGTTGCACTTTATCTATTGCGTCAAGCAGCGTGTGATGTACTTTAATTTCTTTTCTATTAACTTGCATTTTCTCCTGATTCATCTTCAATGCCGTTTTAAGTGCATTTAACTTAATTTTAAGAACATCTAATTGTCTTTTAACAGAATCTAACTGTTCTTTATTTTCTTTAGAGTTTTCTTGTAAATTTTTCTTTAATTCATTTTCTAAATTGATTTTCAGATTTTTCATTTTATCAACTTTTTCATTAAGTGAGTTTACTTCATTTATTATTCTATTCATCTTTTTCATTTGTTGAGTAATTTTAGAACTTAATTCATCAACACTTTTTTGGAATGTAGTTTGTAACTGCTTTAAATTTTTTTTAATTCTTTCAGGTAGTTTTTCTATTTCATCTTCTAATTGTTCTTTTAACATTTTTATCTGATGTTTATTTTTAATGACTGCAGATTTTAACTTTATAGAAAGTAATATTAAAATTTTTGATTGTTCAGAAATCTTTTTAAAAAGTTTTGCTATATCTGCTTCTAGCTCTCTATCCTTTTTATCAAGTTTTAATAATTTTTCGTTTAATGATTTTTCATTAAGTTTAAGCAACTTTAATTCGTTCATCAGTGGAACCAAAACATCGTTTATATATTTTTCTTTTAAGTCATTGATTTGTGTATCAACATATTGTTTATTTGTCAACTCTGTATTTTGTTGCGGAAGAATAGAAAGATGCAATGGACCAGATAAAACGTCTCCAGTTTTCATGATATAATTTTCTATCTCTATTTCTAATTCACGATTATTCGGGATATATGCACCTCCACCAACATTTGGTAACATCATTTTTTAACAATAAAAAAATAAAATTTTTTCTAATAAAAATAAAAAAATAAAATTTTTTCTAATAAAAAAAAAAATAAAATTTTTTCTAATAAAAATAAAAAAATGGAAAATCCAAATTTAAAAAAATTATATTCGCCCGCATCATCCTGTTCTTCTTATTCGACGAGATCAACGGGATTTGAAAATAAATGTTTTGATAATAATAATAATAATAATCCATGTATAGATGTTAATCTTTTGTTTCAATTACAATCCGAAATATTTAGAGAACAGACTAAAGGTTTACCTTCTATAGAAACTAATTATTGTTTATTTCCAGGTGATCCATTTATTAAATTTATGGATATAGTAAGTAAATATAATGATGTAGCTTATGTTGAATTAAATAAAGAAAATATGGTTATAATAGGTCATAATAATGTATATGGGTTTATCAGAGCAGTTTTGCCGATTAGTAATACTGATTGGATAGAAACTAAAATTATTAATTATATCAATATTAAAGAATTAGTTAAAAAATTGAAATCTTTTTCGAAAGACAAAAATTAGATTATTTGTTGACGATCAAAATCAATATAACATTCACATAGAGAGTAAAAAACATAATGAAGAATTATTATGTCAAGTTTATTATAGAGACACAATTTATAAACAAGAAACATTAGAAATGCCGCAAAGATATGATGATGATACGTATATAGGATTATATTCAAACTTAAATATTAATTTGTTAAAATCTTACATAAATGGCTTAGCTCAACAAGAAAAAATTTATATGTGGACAACACCTTATACTATTAACAATGACCATAATCATAATAAACGAACCGAAGGTTCTAGGGCTTTGCCCGATCTTAAAGAATCTTATGATAATAATGATGATTCTGTAACATCTGAAAAAGGTGTAAATGGTAAAAAAGATTATAAAAATATTAGTAATTATAAAAATTTATCTAAATTTCATTTTCTTACAATTGAAAATAATAATGATGGTATAGTTGAAGATACTGTTAGACAACTATGTGTCGGGTCTACAAAATTTAAATTAGGATTTACATCTAATCAATTTAAAATTTTATCATCTTTAACAAAAACTAAAAGTGATTCAGATTATGGTGGTGTTATTAAATTTTCCAAAAGAGATCAAAGACCAATATTTTTCTCTATTATATTATTATCAGATAAAAGATGTAATTTAGAGTTAGATATTCCAATAAGAGAATGGTATCCTATCATGGAAGGGCATCCTATACCAAAAAGTGTAATTTATGATGATGAAGAAACAATTTATGATGATGATGAAGAAACAATTTATGATGATGATGATGAATGAATAGTTAGTGAAAAAAAATTTAAATTATCTTTTGATAAAACATTATATGATGAAACTTAATAAGATAAAACTTAATATGATAAAACTTAATATGATAAAACTTAATGTGATAAAGAAAAAAATAACTAAAGAACGTGAAATATATAATAATATAAAATAACACTCAAGTCCTTGATATTAGAATGTTTATATCTAAAATTAAAACACAAATTTTTTCTTAAATTTTCTCTAAAAAAATAAAAAAAATGGAAAATACCAAGTTTTATTGTGTCTTATGTAAAAAAAAGTTGCAAACAAAAAGAAGTTATCAATCTCATTTAAATAGTAAATTGCATTTACAAAATGTAGAACGAGTTGATGAAGGAAATATATTAAAATTAAATAGTTATAAAAACTATCTAGAAACATTGCCTACTGATATAAAAGTTAAAAAAATGTTTGATGATTATTCACATTCGGAATATAAAAAAGTTTTTAATAGTGAAGATGAGACCATACAAACCGAAGGTTCTAGGGCTTCGCCCGTACGAGATGGAAGATATTTATTTAGCGATACTGATGAATTTAACAAAATAGATGAATTTGATGAAGCCTTAGCAAATATAAAATATTTATTTAATCAGTCTTTTGAATATAATGAAACCGATGAAACTTTTCATAATGTATTAACAAACTTTTATAATATATTTAAGAAATCTTTCAAATGTTATATGAATGTAGAAGTACTTTATACAAAAAATGGACCTGATGGAATTCCTGAAGAAATAATACAAGGACATTTTACAAATTCACAAGAAATTCATAATGTAAATGATATACAACCCATATTTGAATCGATGATACTTAAATTAGAAAATTGTATAATTGAAGCCCAGTTACGTGAATCTGGTTGGAGATTTGTTAAAATACTATCTAAGAAAATAGTAATTGATAAATATAAAAATAATACTGGTGGTAGTTATGTTCCTTTGCCTTTCAGTTCACCACAAATAATCAACATAAAAAATGAAGATGATTATTGTTTTCTGTGGAGTATTATAGCACATTTACATCCTGCAGAATATCATAAAGAAAGACTAAGTCATTATAATAAAGAAGAATACATAAATGAATTTGTTCTCTCTGATGGCTTAGATGAATTTCCATATGATTATAATAGGTTAAAAAAGTTTCATAAAAAGAATAAAAATTTAATAGAAGTAAATGTTTTTGAATTAAATGTGAATTATGTTTCTATTGGTAAAATTACTCCACTTTACTCAGATTCAAAAAAATTTTATTTGAATAATAAAAATTTATGTCAATCAGAAATAGTATATAATGATAGAGGAAATTACATGCATCATAATATTTTTTACCAAGGAAATATAATATGTACTGAAAAATTTGAACTTGTTAAAACATTATCACCAATAATGATTAATCATAATAATTATGAAGGACGTACTGATGATTATAATTACAAATATTCATCTTTATCTTCAGAATATCAACAAAAATTAGAAAATTTAAATAAAAGTTTACAAAAATGTAAAACAGATTATCAACAACAAACAAAAATATTAGTACAAGAATATGGCCATAAATATGAAAATAAGATAGAAACGATTCAAAAATTAAATGAAGAAAATAAAGAATCGGCTAAAGCCAGAGGAGCTTCGCTCCGATTAAATGAATGTTTAAAAAAATGTCTACAACAATATAAAGAACAATATGATAAAGAATATATTTATCAGCTACAAATATTAAATCAAAATTATCATCAAAATACATTTAATATTACAAAAGAAATTAATGAAACACATGAAATATATCAAGATAAATTTGTAAAATTAGAACAGTCAAAACAACCAGCACAAGCGAATATATAATATATTATCAGGGTCATTTTATATTGTGTAAAGATGTTTCTATATTTACAAAAACTTCAGATAATAAAAATTTTCCTTGTCTTCAATGTATGACAAGTTTTAGAACTAAAGAAGAAATGAATAGACATTTGGAGAATTGTCAACAAAACGAAGCAGTTCAAAATACTTTTCCTAAAGATGATTATTTAGAATATAATAAATGGTATTTTAAAAATAAAGTACCCTTTACTATTTATTGTGATTTTGAAGCATATAATGTTAATATGACACAAAATCGAACGGAAAGTTCCAGGGCTTCACCCGATTCTGAAAATTATAATTCTGAAAATTATAATTCTGAAAAAAGTGCACCTGGAAAAAGTTCAGCTGAACAAAGTAAAGAAAAATATTTATTTGAACAAAAACCATTATGTTGGGGAATGTACATTCATTCAAATTATCCTGAATTATTTAAATCAGAATATTTTCAATACTATGGCGAAGATAGTTCAGAAATGTTTACAAAGAAAGTAGAAGAATTACAAGGACGTTTTTCACAATTGCTTGAAACAAATATACCGATGATGCCATTAACAGAAAAAGAAAAATTAAATTTTATTAATGAAACAAAATGTTATTACTGTGGAAGAGAATTTACAAAAAATTATAAAAATGGCAAAGGTAGATATCTTGATAGGCGAAGCGACGGCTCTGCCGTCAAGGTAAAAGATCATGATCATCTAAATGGATTATATAGAGGTGCAGCACATAATTCTTGTAATCTTAATGCTAATAAATTTAAATATAACTTTGTTCCTTTATATTTCTATAATGGTTCTAAATATGATTTCCATCTAGTAATGAAAGATTTATTTTCATCTGAAAAATTACAACAACAACAAATAAATGTACTATGTAAAACAGAGGAAGAATATTTTTCAATGCAATTAGGTTGTATTAGAATTTTAGATGCATTTAGATTTTTTACTCCTTATTCATTAGATGTTATGGGAAAAACTTTGAAATCTGAACAATGTAAAATATTAAATAAATATAATTTAAAACCTTTAAAAGGCATATTTCCGTATGAGTACATAACTGGAGATTTTAATTCTGTGAATAAAATTATGGAAGAAAAACAACTTCCTCCAATAAATAAATTTAAATCAACATTAAAACAATCAAAATTATCTGACGAAGACTATGCAGAAGCTGAAAAGAATTGGAGAGAGTTAAATTGTAAAACAATGTATGATTATACAATGAAATATCTACAGATGGATGTATTAATACTAGCTGATCTTTTCGAAAACTTTCGTGATATGTGTTTAGAATATTACGGAATAGATCCATGTTATTGTTATTCTACACCAGGTTTAACATGGCTAGCAAGATTAAAACATACTGGTGTTCAAGCCGATGGCTCTAGGACAAAGTCCGTTAAACTTAAACATTATAAAGAAAATACATATGATAAATTATTATTTTTTGAATCTGGAATTAGAGGTGGAGTTTCATCAGTTTTAGGTAATAGATATGTTAAATGTTATAATAAGAAAGTAAATCCACAAGAATATGGAATAATGAAACCTTTATCTCCAGAAGAAAAAGAAAAAATATTAGAAATTTTTCGAACGAAACGAGAAGGAGTAGAACGTGAAAATGCAATTGATGAATTCATGAGAGAAAACTATTTGTTATATTATGATTTTAATAGCTTATATTCTTCTTGCATGATACAAGAATTACCAACAGGTGAAATGTCATGGTGTAATATTCTAGATTATCAAAAAACATATGATGGAAATTATAATCATGGTTATATATATGAAGTTGATTTAATATACCCTGATGAAATAAAAGATAAAACAAAATATTTTCCTTTCTGTCCCGAAAACAAAATTCCTAATATAGAAGATTTTTCAGATTATCAAAAATCTTTAATTCCTAAGAAATACAGACCAACAAAAAAACTTATGTTAACACAAAGCAATAAAGGAAAGTATGTTGTTGAAGGAAGAATGCTAGATTGGTATTTAGATCATGGAATGATTCTCACCAAAATACATCGAAAACTATTTTATCAAAAATCTAGGTGGTTAAAAAATTATATAGAGTTCAATATTGAAAAACGTAAAATAGCTAAAAGAAATAAAGATGATTTTGGAAACGTGTTCTTCAAATTAATGAATAATGCATTTTACGGTAAGACTTTAGAAAATGTGCGTAATAGACAAAATATTGAAATAGTTTATGATAAAGATAGGTTTCAAAATTTAACAAGGAAACCTACATATAAAAGAACTACTAGATTTAGTGATCAACTATGTGCTGTACATTTACGTCGAATTAGCGTAAAACATGATAAGTTTAATTTTATTGGTTTCACTATATTAGAATTAGCTAAACTATTTATGTATAGATTTATATATGATTATTTAGCACCTGCTTATGGCAAAAACTATAAATTACACTTTACAGATACCGATTCTGTTTTCTTAGAATTAACAATACCGTATAATTCTACACTTGATGAAGAAATTAATAAAATAAAAGATATCATTCATCCTTCTGATTTATGTAAAGTAAAAGATGAATTAGAAGGAAATGAAGATTTCATAACAGAAGCTATATTTTTAAAATCTAAATGTTACTGTTATGATACAACTAATAATATTAAAACACATAAAACATTAAAAGGAATTTCAAAGGCATCAGTGGCTAATCAAATAACATTTCAAGATTATAAAAATGTATTATTTAATAATGAAATAAAAACAGCATGTAATTATAGACTTAATTCAAAAAAACATAACATGTATTTAAAAGAAGAACATAAATTAGCATTAGATCCATTTGATGATAAAAGAAAAATTTTACCTGATGGAATAACTACTGAACCTTTTTAATTTTCTAATTTCTAAGATAGACAAATTTGATATATATATAAAATAAAAAAAATATTGTAACACTATATTTGTATATTTTTATCACTCCGCGAAAATATTTTTGATAACTCTTTCATGAATTTTTTTATCAATATTAATTGTAATGAAGCCATAATCTTTTGACCAAGCATTATTACACGATTGTTTAAATTCATCTTTATTTCTTACGCATAAATCTCTTAACAAATCACTTAAGTTTCTTGCATTTATTTCAAATAGTATAAATATATTTGCATTCTTTCTAATAACACTTCCGTCTAATGAATACATACTTTGTGTTAAATAAAATACACTACAGTTATTATGTCTACCTCTTGTGAAATAATTTCTCTGAACTGACTGATTTCTATCATTAACACAATCATCAAAAATTACACAATGTTTCATTGTTTTATCTAGTTTACTAGGATCTTGCATATTACCACTATCATCTATTAATTGTATCTTTATATGGTTATTTTTATTAGATTCTACTAACTGATTATTTTTTGCTGCTTCTTCACACCACGAACTTATTTCTTCTTCATCTTCAGATTTTTCATATTCTTTGAATAATGAAGCAATTGCTGTTTTTTTAAGATTATTTTCAAATCCATATTTTAAAAATTGATAGACGGGTTGTTCTGCCGTTGTTGTATAAATTATAAGATTGTTATAATCCAAAAAATTTGGAGTCGTTAAAATTTTAAATAATAGATACGTTTTTCCGCAACCTGATCTTCCACAAATAACTGACAAAACTTTATTAGATAAATTTGGATGATGATTAAATTTAAGTTTTTTTTTATTTAATGGTAGCACTTCACTCATTTTTTAATAAAAAAATTTATTTTTATTTTATTTTTGTTTTTAAAGAAGAAGAAGAAAATTAAACTTCTCTAGCTTCGCGTGGGAGTTTATACCTCCCGAACCAAAAGATCTATCATAATCTCTTCACCTCCCAAATTTATTTCTTGTCCTTTCTCATGGGTGATTCTAATGTTAATACTGTTCATAGTTTTTCTTGTAATAGGAAAATATATTAATGTTTGTGGAATTACATTTAATCTATAACCAATGGGTACAGTAAAAGCTGGAAAACTGAATATTAAATTTGATAATTTACCATTTATATATCCTCCTTCAATAATGTCACAATGTACAACAATTGAATTTATTTCAGTTATTTTTGGAATCTTCTCACCTAAATGATAACCTTGACTATAGGTTTGTTTATTAAATCCTAATAGCTTTGACAATGATCTATCATGATTAAAATCAACTTGATGATTTTCGTCTAAAGTAAGAGAAAATTTATTAACTGCCGGTTCAACTGCAAAATGTAATTGTTTCTTATCTTTAAATGGTATACCTAAATGTCTCTTAATTTCATTTGATATTGATTCAACTTCGTAAGAACCAGGAAGAAAAGTTAGTATTTTCCATGTTTTGCCTTTATCAGTAGAATATCTAAATTGATCATTCACATCTTTGATAACGTTTTGAATAGTGTTAAATGTAGAGAAACTAGTCAATGCAATTTGATAATTTTTATTTTGTTCCAAATGTAGAATGGGTTCTAAATTACAAGTGTGTGATGAAGTAGTTGTTATAATTTTTAACGTCGTACTAAATTTTGATGAACCCAAAATCTCTGTCAAATTTTATAAATGATTATTAATTTTGTCTAAATCTGCTGAACACATTTTTAAACTAAAAAAATTAAATAAATATTTTTTTATGAAATATTTTTTTTATAAAAAATTAAAAACAACAACATATTTTAGCTACTGGCGAAGCCCTGGAGGACATCAGAGATGTCCGGTTATACTTTTATAATCCTCTTCATTTAGAATCTTCTTTTCTAACAGTCTTTTCAATATAGCATGAATTTCATTGAAACTAGAATTATGTCCTTCTTTTATTGCAGATATTAAAATATTTAATCTATTTAGTAATTCTTGTGGATCATCTGGTAAAAATATGGTTGTTTCTGTTTTCTGTTTTTCAGATAAATTTTTCCCTACTTTAACTCCCGTTGATAATAAATTTTCTAATTGTTTATAACGTCTAAGAGATTTTACTGCACCAACTCTGTCTAACATAGCTTTATATTTTATGAGATCTTCTACAGCATAATTATTTAAATCTGCTCCTCTTAAAAGATCAACAAAATTTCTATCTAAATTAAAAGGAGATTTATCTGGTGAAAAAATTATACCTCGAAAAGGTTGTGGAAATATTTCTTTTTGTCCGAGATAAAATCTAGGTATTGTTTTTCCATCTATAAATGAGATAGAATGTTCAAATTGCATAGATTTTGGTAATTTCTTATTAATGTTTGATTCTAGTAATCCATAGTCATCTAATATAGTTTTGTGCTCTGGATCTGTTATATCAATTTGTTTATCATTATTTGTACTTTCTTTTTCAAGAGTTTTAAATGGTTCCATAGTTTTTTCAAAATCAGTTTTTACTTGCTCGGTTTGCTGCATTTTTTCAAACATATCAGATTGAATACCAGCTTTTATCATTCTATGTTGAAGATGATTTTCTTTCATAATATTTCTTTGTTTTATTAACTCTTCTAATTGTTTTATTCTTTTAAAATTATCAGCTCTAATTTTATCCATTTTTAAAATATAATATTTGAATTTTGTGGTAACATTGGAATACAGCAAAAACATTTTACTGAACAAATTATTTTTTTATTGCTTTGTTGTTTGACATCTTTTCGCTTTAAGTTTTGTTTAATAAAGTTTTGCTTAAATTTTCGCTTAAAGTTTTTAGCTCTTCTAAAAAAATTTTGTCACTTTCTTCATTAGAAATTTTACCACCAGTAAAAGTTTTACCATCACTAGAAATTTTGCCATCCTGTTTATTCTTATCATCAACTTTTTCGGACTTTAAATGAAATGGCGTTTTATTAGCTTTATTAGCTATTTGATCAAATTTTTCAATCTCATCTAACGTAATAACATTATCATCACATACTCTTTGAAAGTAGTAATGTAGTTTATCATAGACTTCTTTAATATGTAAATGCTTAGTTTTTAATGATTTTCGTTTCTTAGTTATTAAAGATTTATCTAACATTGTAACAAGTGAAGTTGCAAAAACACCCGTACCTGTTAAAGCTGTAGCAACTACTGGAATTACTAAAACACCTGAAGATATAACAATTGTTAAAGCACCTAAACTTATTGTTAAGAATATGCCAATTCCTTGTGTTACATTCTTAACTTTAGTCCATCTCTTTCTTAATTTTTTATAATGCTCTAATCTTAATAATAATTGAGATTCCTTATCTTTCATATAACGTACTCTATCTTTGTGTTTTTCTTTTTTCATTTTTTCAATGTTAATCTTTTCAATGTCCATTAAAGTAGAACTACGTTCATATGATAATGAAGGATATATTCTTGCGGTTTCTTCCATTTCTGAAGTTCCTTCCACTTTTGTTTCATCCACTTTTGTTTCTTCCATTTTTAAAGAAATATTATTAGTCACATGATATATTTTAAAAACCTGAAAAATGGATAAAATTCATGAATTTGAAATTCTCAACTTTTATGATTTTCGGTGTCCTGGAACGGACATGATTTTGGCGAGGGTGAAAATTGTAATTCTCAAATTTTGAGATTCTTAACTTTTATGATTTTCGGTGTCCTGGAACGGTCATGATTTAAGCGAGGTTGAAAATTGTAATTCTCAAATTTTGAGATTTTGAAAAATTTGAAAAATTGGGTATTTTTAAAAACGCCCAAATCGGAGCGAAGCTCCTCTGGCTTTAGCCGATTTATGAATTTAGGTCTTCATAACCTGAAAAAGGGTTCAAATTCATGAATTTATGTCGTTTTTAAAAAGTACCATTTTTGAAAGATGGTACTTTTTGAATGGACTAAATTCATGTATTTAGGTCTTAAAAACCTGAAAAAGGGTTCAAATTCATGAATTTATGTCGTTTTTAAAGATACTATTTTTTCTGATTTTATGGTGTCCTGGAACGGTCTTTTGCCCATTACTCACCATGCTTTAGAGCACAATTCTGAAGTAAATCTATGGCAGCCAGCACTTCCCTTGTATGAATGTTACTTCTTGTTACTCATCGTCATCGGAATTTTCGATTGGATCCTCATTGCTACACAGGTGACCATCTTCATTTGTTGGAGAAATCTCTTCGAAAAGGGACTCCAGTGTAAGTTGTGTAGGGAAGATATATTTATCATTCATATCATTTATTGCTAATTAGCACTCATCTTCCGTGGTCAACGATTCATTCAAGGAAAGTTCAACGGATTCAGTCGGTTCAACTTCTTAGGTGCAGAAACCACAATTGCCGAAACATCCTCAGATCGTTCTCTTACGAACGTCATTCCAAGCACGGAAAATCCAAATAATCACTATTCCAATGTTTCTCGATTTAAATGGATTGTCCTTCACTGTGCTATCACTCGTCAACACGCTCAAAACATGATTTAAGCGCTTTTCACCTTAAAATCAGTACAGTATTATAATATTTTCAGCAGTCTATTCTTCAATCATTATCTTTGGTGACAGGCTACGTGCCGCTCAGTTCATATAATTGGTGAAACAAAAAAAAGGTATCTCGATATTCTAGCTCCAAAATACCTTCTGGAGACCACAATTTGAGACAAGTGCCCCGATATGAGAGTTGCCCCGATATTTGAACTCCAAAATTCCTTCCGGGGACCAAAATTTGAGACGAGTACCCCGATATGAGAGTTGCCCCGATATTCGAGCTCCAAAATACCTTCCGGGGACCAAAATTTGAGACAAGTGCCCCGATATTCGAGCTCCAAAATGCCTTCCGGAGACCAAAATTTGAGACAAGTGCCCCGATATGAGAGTTGCCCCGATATTCGAGCTCCAAAATGCCTTCCGGAGACCAAAATTTGAGACAAGTGCCCCGATATGAGTGGTGCCCCGATATTCGAGCTTCCACTGTAATCCATAAAGATATATAGAAATATTCATGAAATGAGGTGCTACACATGGTTCACTTAATTCGCCTCGTACAACTTTGCAATCGTTTTAAAGTAATAATGAATCTAATTAATTTGTCAAATTATTGAAGTCATGATAAAATGGTGAAGAACACTAAAGGCATTAATTGAAAGTTCCGCAAATATTTTTCACCAAGTGACTAAGTAGTATCTTTGGGAAAAATACATCGCACAAAAGATTAACAGGTACGGTAGTCAAAGTTTTTTCACCGCAAAAAACACTACTTGATATTGGTTAGTTTCCACCCATGACATCAACCGCTGATAAAACGTCCTTTGCTTGAGAATGTACAAAATGCGGTTATGAAAATCATTTTCTAAAAACAGGTATTCAATGCTTAGATGTTATTTAAAATCACCTCTGACAAATCCACTGACGATTGAATCAAAACCTGGACTTTGATAGAAATAACCTATAACTTTATCTATCCAGTGAGTTGAAAAGCAATGAATTATGATTTTGTAAAGGATAGTCTGCACTGTAAGAATAATTTGCATAGCAAAATGATCTTCAAAATAGCTTGGACTTCCAACCATATCTAATTATTAGTTAATGATTATTTAGTTAGAAATTAGTTATATGCAGCAACATTTTATGTTCAACAGTAAATTTCTAACTATCATTCAATGAATTTGTTTCCGATATCATATTAAATATTTTTCTTTGTTATATGTTGGCCCAGTAATAAGGGCCTAGTCCTTAAAAGGACTGATGGGTGCGTTCGACCCTAGTAGCCAGATTCGGCTCACATTACGTGAGTCATTCTACGAAAACATTGAAATTCGTGTCCTTGAGTTCTAGATCACGCCAATCATCTGTGACATCGGATTTTCTGCTGTCATAGTAAAGATGGATCAGTAGAACACACACCAATAGAAAGTAAGTCGGAAACTTAGTTTTACTTCGTGTCGCAAAATCAAATATTTGCAAAATGTCACTGGTGTTACCAGTCCCGGCTGCTGTTCGAATTAAAGATTAAGCTCTGATTACAATTACACAAGATTTAGACATGTGTGAAGAGGATACATACGCAAAGATGAAATGCTACTGTTTTTGAACAAAAGTTATGTTTTCCAGCCAGAAGTGTCTCAGAGTAGCGGTGTTTTGTGTCACTGGCGTTACACACTACATTTTCATTGTCCAGCTCACATTGAGAGACTTTAAAATTTTGATTCCAGCATGACACATGCACTCAATGTATGGGTAAGCGGTATAGTGTAGAATGATGGCATTTTTGTATATGCACAGTATACCTCGTTTGATTAGAATGAAAAGCAAGATTATAAAAATTCTTCGTCACTGGTGCTACGCGACTGTCTCGGAGGCTAAATGAAAATTTTGACAAAGTCCATGTTTTGCTATGTTGATGATGCACTCCAGCAGTTATTTAAATATACACAAAATAGTAAATTTAAATTTACACAAAAAAATATTTAAAAATAGGTGACATGCCACGCGTAATTATGGAACACCCCAAACATCCGTGGTTAAAGGCAATCTTTCATTCTACGCGCGTACATACGCGCTGCACTAGGAGTCAGAAATCACTTGATCTGATGCTGTTAAAACATAGGGGATGTTTATGAATATGCGCGGGCGAGCGTTTATAGTTTGCGCGTCGTCTACGGTTGTCTCCGCTGCATGCGTTGCCGCTTGAACCACGGATGAACCGCTAAGCATGTTTTGTCTTCCCTGAGCATGAAATTGAGGTCCTATCACATTGTTTAGTCTCTGATACATGCAGACACATGAGACGCAAAGTCTATACAACAGGACTGCTGACAGATGTTGCAGCAATGTCAAGCACAGCCACGGATGTTTAGCGTCATGTGTAATTACGCGTGGTTCACGCGTGAAATACGCGTGATTGAGCGTGGCATGTCACCCAGTGTAACAAGACTCTTTGTCACTAGTGTTACTGTCAATGGTGTTGCCCAATTTTTTTTAACACCAGTGACATAAATTTACATACCGGTATTCCCCTGATAATGCATTGCTGCAGCATCTTTCGGCAGTCTTGCTATATAGACTTTGCGTCTCATATGTCTGCATGTATCAGAAGCTAAACAATGTGATAGGACCTCACTTTCATGCTCAGGGAAGACAGAACATGCTTAGCGGTTCATCCATGGTTCAGGCGGCAACGCATGCAGCTGTAGACGACACGCAAACAATAAACGCTCGCCCGCGCATATTCATAAACATCCCCCATGTTTTAACAGCATCAGATCAAGTGATTTCTGACTCTTAGTGCAGCGCGTATGTACGCGCGTAGAAGAATAGATTGCCTTTATAACCACGGATGTTTGGGGTGTTCCGTAATTACTCGTGAATTACGCGTGGCATGTCACCTAGTGGTGTGCTTTCCTAGGGGGGAAATTTCCTACCGGAATGTTGGCTGTTTGTGTAGATCTGGGGATAGAATTTTGAGCTGCTTCTTTCTCCAATCTTTCGAATTTAATAGTGTCACGAAACAAGTCGATAACATTGATGATAATTCGCTAATTCCTGGAAGGTAATGCGTTGTCATTTATGACGACAGGTTGTGCCCAGAATTATCATGAGCATCCATGAAAGTAGCATTGAAATTGATTCTATGAAGCCGGTTGACAGAAATATATTTCAAATTGTTTGACTGTGCAAAAGGATATCAGCTGACACCCAGAAGAAGCTGTCAATCATTCCGGAACCGATGCTCAATGGAGGTACAGCGTCCATACTTCGCAGTTGACGAGGACATTTTTCGAAACTTAGAGAAACGCTTCTGGCAATGCATTCACTGATACTCTGTATTTTATGGCATGTGTCACGATACAGGCCTACTCGTAATAGAATTTTGGCATTATATACTTGCTATTTTCATGTCTCAAGCATATACATTCTCGTGAATAATCGATTAAATTATGCACTAAAATGCTATCATTTATCTATTCGAATATTTCCGGCATTCTATTGTTCAATTCACTAGTGTTACTATTGTCACTATGCCCACTGGTGTTACCTCAATGTCACTGGTGTTACACGTGCTAAGGTATGTGCATACCGCATATCAAATGTTTTTATCGAAAAGGAAATGTTCCACGCTGATTGACTAGTGCCAATTTGTAGGGTGATGTAGCTACCGTACATTTATGTATTTGTTAGTTTCATGCATTTTGTTGTATATGTCTACGCGAGTTGAAATGTACTGTAATTTTAACCAGAACCTTCTGGATGATGCATGATGCTCATTTTTCATCGAAATTAAATAGGTCTCATCTGATTATTTGATATGACTTTATCAATGGTCAAATGTTTATTCATTTCACATATCAAAAGTTGTGAAACTCTATTCGGTTGTAAGCAGTAGAGCGTGGATTTTGGCCGGTAACATTTGCTTGAGAAACCGATCACTATTGATCATTTTATCTCAAAATAGTTAGTATTCAGCGCTGCTCACACCAAAAACGCGTAATTTAGGGAATTTCCTACAACGTGGTTTAGAATCTTGACAATCGGTTGATATGACCGATCGAAAAAAAATGAAAATGGAATTTCAATGTTTCTGTAGAATTTTGGTTGCGATTAGGCATGCTGCCGATCAAATTTCTGATTATCTGTTGATTAATCTGAATCCTGCCTCACTAAAGATTCCAACCGATTCAAATCATTGGTAGGACAAATTCGTCGACGAACTCGCCGTTTCACGATAGAGCAGACATGCCCGATTGGATTCAAGTCAGGAGACATTGCCAGCCAGTCTAAGGTTCGCATTCCTGCCGGTCTGTTACAATTGAGTTGCTCTGTCACGATGGCATGGAGCATTGTCATCCATGACAATCCAATCAAGTGATGGATCACCTAAACTGAATGCTAAAGGATAAACATGATCTTCGAGCACTCGAATATAGCGTTCGGAGTTCATGTTTCCTCATAACATGCAGTGAACTGCGACCACCACTCCAAATGACTCCTACGATCAGCAATTTCCGGCAATCGTCCTGACTCCTCGATGCAAAAAAATGATCAGAAATGTCTTGCCCAGACTTCAGCAAGAGGCCTAAACTTCCATCTTTGAATTTTAATCGGACAGCTGCCTCATCCGACCAAACAACATGATTCCGCCAGTGGTAACTCTCATTTTCTCGTGTTGCTCGGACAGATTCAGCTTCGATGGTCTCTTACGAGTGAAGTAGTTCAACTCCCTAGGTCGTCTCCAAGCAGTTGTCCTGGAAAGATCAACCTGCTGAAAGCTCAAATAAAGAGGTACAGGGATCACTATCGACCACACGGGTGATATAGCGATTTGACCTGCGAGCAGTCAGCCTTGGTCGGCCAGAAGACCTTCCATCAGCCCGAGCTGACAGCCTCTTCGCAACCGAAAGTAAATAGTACTTTTGAGGATCTTCAATTGTTGCGACACATTGGCAACAGCAGTTCGCATGTTACTGAGAGACAGAAACAAATTAAATGAATAAATTCTATGTCTTTCTATTGCTCAGCATTGTTCTTGTCTGCCTATGCCTCATACATGCGTGAGAGTGATGAGTCACGCTTCTGGCTAGCGATGAAAATGAGAATTGAATTTCAAACAAATTGCAAAAGATTGAGAGATTATTTTGTCTACTGACTGTTATATTTGTAGTTTTGTCATGACATTTTCACAGGAGCAATTTCAGAACATGAGTTTTCTAAACATATCGAGTTTGTTGAATTTGGAAACGACTTCCTATACAATTTACGTTTACCAATTTCAATTCTTTATGAAACAATATAGGCTAATGCTGATGATGCAATCGAACTGTCAAATTATCAAAACTGCTGATGATATTAAATGATTTTCAACAGTACCTCACTTTGATAGTAGATCAAATATTCAAAACGATTTGCATGTAAATCGTCTTGACGGCTGCTGGTGCAACACATTGTGATTAACACTAGAAAGACCGTTGGGTCAATTGACCCAGAAATGATAATATTTGAATCCGTACACCTCTAAAAATTTGCAGTAGTTGACTTATCTCCCTCGACTTTTCCTAAAACTGTAATGTGTTGAATATAAGCATAAAATAAATTTCACGGATTTGTTAGTTTCGATTTCTATTACCAATTATGCATGAAAGACCGTTGGGTCAATTGACCCACTTCATTCCTACACTCTAACGAAGCCATGCCTGGGCGTTCATTCACTGGTCGTGCATGCGCTTTTTGTTACAGTCAATGAACAATGCGCCTACACTCTAACGAAGCCACGCCTGGGCGTTCATTCACTGGTCGTGCACGCGCTTTTTGTTACAGTCAATGAACAATGTGTCAGCACTCCATACTTTCTTGCTCTATGATATTGAAGGTGACATTATTGATTGGCTATTTTCGTGAACGGAGTGTGGAGTAGCGTTCACTGCTATCGGAGGAAGTGTCAATGTTCATTTTCTGTCAGGATGGCTGCACGATCACGGCGCACGGCAGCTGAAATCGCGCAACTGCTTATAGCTAATGTGGATTCCGACGAGAGTGGAAGTGACGATGAAACTGAAAATGGACTTGCCTACGATCCATCTCCTGCAGTGAGCGATGAAGAGGAAAGTACTGACGAAAGTGAAGACCCTATTGAAAGAGAAAGCGTCAGAAGAAGTGCTGAAGCGAGAGAAATGCAGTTTACATCCTCTGATGGAACTCATTGGACTCGGGTGGATATTGGAAGCGTCACTGACAGAGGAAGAGCACCGGCACGAAACATTATACGACAAAGACCTGGTGCAACTCGTTTCATTTTGAACAGAGTTGATAACGAAGAAGATATTTTTATCGAACTTCTTGGTCATGACAGCATTCTTCGAATCCTTGACTTCACTAGAGCTGAAGCAAACCGACAAGGAAATCATGAGTTTGAAATTTCTGAAAACGATTTGTTCGCCTTCTTCGGACTGTGCATAATTAGAGGCGTTCTACAAGGGAAGAACGAGCCGCTATCATCATTCTGGAGTCAAGAATTTGGAATAAATGTGTTCAAGGAGACAATGAGCAGAAATCGATTCAAGGACATAAAACGCTATATACGCTTTGATGATAAAACAACCAGGTCAGAAAGAAGAGAAGCCAACAAGTTTGCAGCAATTCAAGAGCTATGGGAATCAGCAATGAAAAGGTGCGGTGATGCTTTTTTTCCTGGACAACACACAACTGTCGATGAACAGCTATTCCCCTGCAAGTGTCGGTGCCCTTTCTTGCAATATATTAGCGCAAAACCCGATAAGTTTGGAATCAAATTTTGGTTCATTTGCGATGTTGATAGCAAGTATGTTTTGAACGCGGTTCCTTACACAGGGAAGGATGAACAACGTGATCCACGCGTTTCTGTTCCTGAATCAGTTGTCATGAACTTGACCAAGGCTTACACCAACAGTGGCATTTCAGTGACGACTGATAACTTTTTCACCTCCAGCTCCTTGGCCAAAAATCTTTCTCAGAGGAACATAACTCTGTTGGGAACGATTCGACAAAATAGACGTGAAATTCCAAGGGAAGTTGCACAGTGCCTTGCTTCAAAGCATATTCCGGTTCACTCATCTGCATTCTTCAAGTCTGAAAACCAAATGCTTGCGGCTTACAAAGTCAAAACAACCAAAACTGTGCTGGTTTTATCAACTGAGCACAGATCCGCGAAAGTCGATGAGAACCATCCAAAGAAAAAACCGGAAATTATCACGAAATACAACAACACGAAATACGGCGTTGACATTTCCGACCAAATGTTGAGGTTGTATTCTACAAAGTGCGCATCAAGGCGATGGCCGCTTGCGGTTTTCTTCAACCTTTTGGACATCTTATGCCTCAATTCGTGGATCTTGGCGAAGGAAATGAACATGAGAAGTGCAAGAACACGCAGAGAATTTTTGTTACACATCGAAAAGTTGTTCTGCAGCAAGGCACCGTCCCGAAAGCGTCCACCTCATTTCAATATTTCTACACTTCGTTCTCAAGCCCTGCAGAGCGGATCATCTGAAGAACGGACGAGATGTCAAACGTGCAAGTCCAATAAGACAAAGGTAACATGCTGCTCCTGTCACAAGTTTGTTTGTGGCAAGTGTTCCTCTCCCCTGTGCAATTCGTGCAGTTCCTCTTAGACAGTCAGATGAGAGAGAATTCTTATCTCAACACTTTCAGCTTTTGTTATTACATATTTCAATAAAAATTGTTCACCGACATTATGTATTTTTTTTTGTTGTGGGTCAATTGACCCAACGGTCCTTAATGGTTAAAAAATTTTTGGTCTTTCTAGTGTTAAAGATCGATATCGATTTGTGCCAATGTGCTCATTTCGGCTACAGAAATCCTCAACTGTGCTCTAACTTTGGTGGTGTTGACATCAAACTTTGTGTTTCTCATAATGACATTGGTGTATCTCAAAGGTCCTAAAATGATACCTACTACATGCAGCATTTTTTGTGTAAAGTTCGCAAGCGTCGTTAATTTTGTGAAAATGCCAAAATGTTTCCAAGGTGTTCAAAGTCTTGAAATTTTGCGAAAATAGGCCTTGTTCCATCCCAAACACTGGCTAGGCATGGTTTCAAACATGGATTTAGCTATAACACGAAGATGATAGCTTGGATCAATTCTTTTACAAAATTTAGATGTAAAGATGTCTCTTGAATGCTCATGTTGACTTTCCTTCTCACCAAAATGGCAACAACAAGCTTGTGAGATAATATAGCAATACTTGTAAAATGTTTAGTTGCCAGAGTTGTTACAGTTGTCACAGTTGCATGAGTCTTTGTTAAAAGTTTCTAAACCTGTGTCATTCGTTACTAGCCATTAACCGTTAGGGATAAATTAGCAACCGTTGGACGGACATGTTCAGCTGTGAATATGATACACTGTGTGTTGCCTCAATTACCTTGCTTTGTTACAATTGAGGATATTCTCTTCTCTTTAACTATGTTAATTGAGTACGCTTAGCATCTGCATTATATCTTATTATGATCACTGAATAGTTTCCACAAAAACTGAAATCATAACTACTTTCCTTAAACCGCTCCACTTAAACTAAAACTTATTAATTTACCATACCATAGATAAAACTATTTCCTTGAACTTTTTAGGTTGTTTGACTACTGTAAATTATGATTGACTTCCACTCTGATAATATACTTAACTGCAAAATATTAGCCTTATGCTTGTCGAATTTTAAATATGAATTATGGCCGATAATCATGAATGATTTTAAATAAATACTGATTATAATTGAACAATATTTCGAAAGCGGATTGCACATTAGCATTAATAGTGATTCTACACTTATCATGTGATAGTAAGTTAGTGACATTCATGTCTAATTTTCCCGAATTTGTATACCTTTATTTTCTTTCTCTCTTTATATATGTAGTTATAGTGCGGTAGACCTGATTTTATCGTCCCATTAATGTGACAAAATATTTAGCTTTAAGAAAGATCATAGACTCTACGGTCAAAATATAATTTCAAAAACTTCTTTAATCCCATTATGTAATTTTTAAATCTCAATCGATTTCTAATTTCCATCACAAGCATAAATTGAGGTTTAGCTCCTTTATTGTATCTCCTACAGTTACCACATTTTCCATAATTTAAAATAATAAAAGTACACTCTTTTACAAACAACAAAGATCTGTATAATGCATGGATGTGTGACAGAAGATTTTAAACAGTATTCTAATATCTAGTTCTAAGAGAAGTCCATATTTCGCTTGACAAACAGTTTCTGTTCCAGTAAGCGTGGATCGATTCGATTCCTCAATGATCGACTGAGATCATACTGATATAAGCATGAATAATAATTAATAAATTGTAGTTTTCTGTGGGCAGAATTTTTCTTGTATTTTTGAAATGATAATTTTGTATCAGAAAAATTTGATAAATTTTATAAGAATAATTTTGTATAAGATGCAAGGAACAATACATCGGTACTCGGTAGTACGATAAGAACTTTTCATAGAAGAATTAATGAACATCTGAAAAACAAGATCTAATCCATCTATAACATCTCATCACATGTCAAATAACCTAGCAAAATATATCTGTGTCAATCATTCATTAACCTAACATTCCGTGAGCCAATGCACACTAAAAATTTGAACCCATCCATAGGAACGAATATGAACTGTCGGACTTCCATTTCTAACTTTCAGATTTCTTTCAATTTTAAATCATATCTTTATTGGCTTTCTTATTAACGGTTTACACAACCCCTCCACTTACTGTATAACTTGAGTATGGAGTCATATCTCCGAATAATGTTGAAAAAATAAATAATAGACTAATATCTTACGAAAAATAGTGTAATAATAATAATGTAAAAAATCATTAATTATGATAAAACTTTGTTGACTTTGTCAACATCAGGTTCTCTCCCACTCCACTCCGCTCCAGTGAAAATTTTCTTTACTATCGCTCCGCTCCGCTCCACATCACTGCATGTAAGTCTAAGGCATTTCATGAATAACTAATAAGTATTCAACCATCAACAATTATGCATTATGTAATTTTGGAACTAAGCATGTTATCAATCCGAAATAAAAAAAATACATTATAATTCATGAATGCAAAAATAGTTGTTTGAGATATATAAGTCAACATGGTTGCTAGATAAATATCGTTTTATTGAATGAAATTTTTTGAAAAATTTTGAATGAAATCCGTTCATTCTACTAGTTTACAGACATTTTCAAAGAGAGAGTGTTAAAAAATCTTTACGCCAAAGATCAATAAGGGATATTCACTTTTGCTTAAACATCGATGTAGTTCTAAACAAATGAGTGGTGCAAGTAAAATATTCATATCGAATGTTTGGCAGTATCATGGGCAATAAATATTTATGCCCTATAGACTTATAAATAATGACTAAATTCCTGAAACAATAGCTCATAATTACCCCTCTTTGCTCATCCATAAGTCATCTCCAACGGGGTAAATATGAGCGTTGACCTTATCAAATTATGTGGTCTCTTACGACCATTAATTGAATTAGGATAGCTATGTGCTATGACCTACTTATTTTTTGTCAATGGATTAATAAGTTTTGCATGAAATTAATGCGTCACTTAGCTATTATATTTCAGCTACACAAACTACAGGTAGTGAGTAGCTTACATGAACACAATACTACATGATTCTATGAATAATTAAATGATGACAGCTCTCTTCTAATTCATCATATTGTCTAGTATAGCCAACTTGCTAAACATGCTGCAACTGCAAGGATTTACTTTCTATGTAGCCTGCATAAATGTATCTTGATACGTGGGGAAACTGTCCGATAGCTTGAGCAGAGTGATTTTTGGCATCGGTTTCCAGTCTTCTTGGAGTGCGCGCTAAGATTTTGTTGTGAAGACTTCGAGTCAATTGTCATGACGTCATTCACGGTCAGGTGACAGAGCCTCGCTGTCCCTATCATTGCAGCTATTGTTATGGTTATCGATGGGATAACCAATTATAGTGATCGGTTTCAACTGACGTTGCAAGCTGATATTTTAAACGTGTGTTATTTCTCCTAGCTCATTCATCGGTCTGGTCATGTCACGGCCTACGAGAGAAAACGAAAGGTAGTTACCTCAGAGCAAATTTCAGCTGCAATTAGTGATATCAAGAATGAACAGACTTGGAGAGCATCACCTCAGCTACATGGTGTGCCTATGGGCACTATTGGACTGCATCTTAAAAATTCAGACTTGAAAGTTGGCGCTGGTCGGTCGACAGTGTTAAGTGACGCGGATGAGGAAGAGCTAGCTAACTGTCTAAGAACATTAGCGAAATGGGGATTCGGATTGACACGGGAGAATATTCAACGAGAAGTTCAGCAATTTTTTCGCGTAAACAATATTCGCAATCCGTTCCGTGACGATCTGCCAGGAAGAGACTGGATCGCTGGCTTTCTAAAACGTTGGCATCTTTCGTCTAAGAAGCCATCACCCTTGGAGAAAGCTCGTAAAGTGAATGAGTCGGACCCCTTTGTTATCTACGAGTTCTTTGACTTACTCGAACAAGCCGCTCAACAGCTTGGAATAGAAGGAAATCCTGACTGTTTTTGGAATCTAGACGAGACTTCACTGTTCCATGATCCGTCCCGCTCAAGATGTCGGAGAAAAAGGAAAGAAAGTTCATCTAACCATATCTGGATCAGGTAGAGATGCCACGACTGTGCTTGCCTGTGTATCTGCATCAGGACAATCTCTTCCTCCTTCAGTTGTCTTCAAAGGCAAGATGGTTCAGAGTACGTGGCTTCCTGAAGAATCGTCGCTGAATCAGACTATTACATTGACAGAGAATGGCTGGATGGAAAGAGAAGTGTTCACCGAATGGTTTGAAAAGAAATTCTGTTCATGTGTTTCTCAACGTCCCCTTGTTTTAATCTACGATGGACATTTATCACACATTTCACTACCATTGATTTCGAAAGCTATTGAACAAGACATTGTGATTCTCAAATTGCCTTCGCACACTTCACATCGTCTGCAGGCGTTCGACATCGCCGTGTTCAAAGGTTTGAAATCAACCTTTGAAAAGAAAGTGGTCAACTTCAATCGCCAGAGCACTGCAAAGGGATTTAACAAACGTGTGTTCCTTGAAGTGCTTGATAGCATCTGGAAAGAATCAATGAAACGAAGAAAACATCAAATTGGATTTCGAAAAACTGGAATATAATCTCAATCGATCGCAGCAGCTATCCTACGGATATATTCGCGCCGAAGTTGTTGAAAACTTACAGAAGCTCATCGCGTGTTCATCCTTCGTTCGATTTGCCATCTGAAGTATGTGTGAGTGATGTGCCTTTGGCCTCGGAGAATCTCATCATGCCTGTCTTGGAATCTCCTCCGGAGGAAGCGAATGGAACTTTCCTGTCTTTAGCAAGCTCAGTTTCATCTCACAGAATATCGTTTGAAGAGCAGCTCCTTACGAAAATTTCCAATCTACCGACGTGCTCAAAGCCTAAGCGCAAGAATATCGATACAGCAAGCCGGATTCTGACAACCAACGAATTCAAACAACTTGTTGAGGAAAAGGAAAATAGTAAGCGCCCAAAGAAAGACAAGCCGATTTTGGACACCACGGAAGTGAATGAAGAATCTGTTCATATGCCCATTGAGAGTTGTTCCGAAGAATCCGATACTCGTGATCAGCCAACATCAGTAGTTAAAAATGCGAACGCAAAAAGTGAGGATTAAAACGAGGATGCGAACATGGCGTTCCAAACATGTAAATATGAACATTTGAATTCGAACCGCGTTCCGATTGGGATTTGAATTTGAGTTCATGTTTCGAGGTTTGGTACAATCAATTGTGTACTGGGGTTGTAACAGCCTGTTCCGATTTTGAATTAAAGTGAGTGAATTAGAACAGGGATGCGAACATTTATTTCGAAACTTGAATAGATAGTTGTTTGTTTTGAGACTGCTTGCTCAAATGCGACAATTGTGGCCATTGTGACTATGATGACAATTTTATTTATTTTCATAACTAGGTTAAGTTATAAATACGTGGAAGTTGCTTCATGGTTAGCTTCCCAATTTCATGGATTGTTGCAAGAGACCTTGGTTATTCGCTAAAGGCCATAGAAACTGTTACAAATCTAAATGAAAATATCAAAGCTGGCGATTTAGTTGAACGACTAATGGATCTGGATGAGCATACCATGAATGCTAATTTGGATCGTAGTTGGATAGAAGATTTCTCAATGCTACATCATAAAGACAGTGAAATTAGGAGGATGAAATTAGAACTTTCTGAAACGGAGATAAAAAAAGTGAAACCTTCAATTGATTTATCGAAATGTTCTATCGATGAAAGTGACTTCAGAAAGAAATTAGAAACAGAGACGTTTAAACTATTATGTGAACGGAAATGCATTAGGTGTTTTGAACGGGAAAAAATATCCCTTCTCTTCTTACCATGTTCTCATTTTGTCATGTGTTCTACATGCTATATACCCTTGGAAACTACATTTTGTCCCCTTTGTGATGAAGAAATAATTTCAACAGTCACTGTATATCGTTCATAATGAGTCATCATGCGTGTCTGTGATTGGTTGCTATTGTGCAGCTTTTGTATATAAGGTTATCACACTTCTATTAGAACCATACTTGTTGAGGATTGTAGACATTAATAAACATGCCATTTACCACGATCATTCCTGTTTCAATTATTCACAAAGACAATCTGTTTACTAGCAAGATTTTCTACTCTGCAAATGATGTTATTGGTTACAAAGCTGATCTCATAGATCTGATGGAGGATATTGTCACATTCTATCATTGTGAAGATGATATTGAACTTCAGAAACTCTTAATGAGGACATTGACCAATGCCCTTACGCGAGTACTACGATTTTGGCTCGATGAAGTGTTCAAGCCTCTGAGTTTGACGGAAAGCTATTCCACAGAGTTCTCGTTGCTATTGTGAAATGAGAACACGGAAATTGAAGACTTGTTTGCATGATATAATCGTATTTAGCCACTATGACGAAAATGGTGGTAAATTCAAGGTGGACATGTTTACCGGACCCCCGTCGATGAGCGTCAATGTGGCAGTGCAAGATGACCGGGACATAATCAAGTTTAGAGCATACTATGCTAATCTTTTAAAAGTCTTCGCTTCAAAACCATGCTGTTCATGCTGTCCTCTATCAAAGGATTTAATGTGTAATATAGAACAGCTTATAACTGCAACGACTCAGACTTTGAGTGATGTTGATGACTACGACCTACCATCTGTTACCGTTTGACTTTGTTGCATGGAACTAGGCAAAAATGTATATTTTCATAAATGCTTTGCTTTTAACACAATAAAAATGACTGCAAAACGAAAGGCATCTTTTTCTCGGAAGAATGGTTCTTTTAGACCTTCAAGTCAGTTTAAGAAGGCATTGCGAAAGTTAAACAGCATGCGAAACAATAAAGTTAAGTGCAAATTAATTCAAAACTCAAGTGATGATTTCATCCGTGATTTGGCTTTTGCAATACACAAATGCCTCCCAATATACAAGCCTTTATTGAGTACTGATTCTCTAAACAGCATTAGAAAATTTTCAAATCCAAGAAGCAGTGATATGAAAAGGCGGAACTTAGTTCAGCGTGGAGGTGGTGGGTTTTTGAATATGCTGAATGATATTGGAAACAGCATTTACAATGTACTCAACAGTCCACTAGGGAAAGTTGTAGCAGGTGCCGCAGTGTTGCTATAGACGACGAATCATGGATTGACACGTCATCATTGATTGATGACTCATGTGAATATGTATATAAGAGAGACGCGCTTGTACTCTTTAATCACTTTCAAGCTATCATTCATCGCTGACGGTTGAAAAGCTCCGAATAAGTACAACATTGAATTATGTCTCAAAAAAATGTTTATAGTTAGAGAGGAGAGCGACTCATTTGAACGTGATCTCTTTAAATTCCGACCGACAAGGAAGGTTCAAGGGATTGGAAATACCTTTTACTTCCAAACGTTGAGCTATGGTGACGATGGTTTCTACCTTCAAGTTCCATTTTTCCATAGTAATGGTATGTCTTCATCTGGATATAGCAACATGAGACAAATGCGAGTGACCTTTCCGAAATGGCAGCAGATGATACTCAAAACCATCGACTCTTTGGCGAAGGAATGCGTTGTGTTGCCCGAAAGTGCTCCTACACATTGGAGGAAGGCGTTAGAGGAAGGAAGTGGCTATAAGGATTTACCCGAGTTCGATACGCTATTCTTGAAATTGTCCGATCACTTTCAAGCATTCGATCTACTTGGAAATACAATGGAGTGTGATGATCTTAAGCGCGGACGATACATGGGTTTAATACACGTCAACGGACTATACATTGGTGCTCACGGCTCAACCGGAAAAGTGGCATCGTTACAAATGAAAGTTCTACAGTTGGTTTATGAGCCAATGCCGATTGATAAGTGTCTAATCACCATCGATAAACCTGCTTCAAAAGATGGGAAGGATGTTGAAGAAAGCAAAAAGCGGGGACGGAAATCCAAGGAAGGGAGTGTTAAGTTGAAATTGAAACGCCAAGATGCTCAAATTGACGCGAGAAGTTATTTTAATGCTGACATTGATGAGGAAACACAAATGCTGTGAATGTGAAATGAAAGTTTCTAAATGTAAATAAAGTTGTTATGGAACATGACTTGTTTTATTCTAAGCAAACTGGTGGGTGTTGGTCTTTAAAGCTTTTGAAATTTCAGGATGACAGATTTTCGCCTATTCACTGATCGCACAATGTGTGTGGCCGGACCAAGTCAGTCCGGTAAAACTACTTTTGTAACTCAATTACTACAATTTAGAAATGAGATGTTTAATAAAGAAATTAAAAGAGTTAAATGGTGTTATGGCATATTTCAACCACAACTACATTCTGCACTTCGCCAGAAAGGTTATGATGTGAAGCAAGGGTTACCGACAACTGAAGACATCAAAGCAGGTGACTTACTAGTATTAGATGATCTATTACGTGAAAGCAAATCTTCAAAGGATGTAACTGAAATGTTCATTCAAACTGCACATCATAGGGAAGCTTTTATTATCTATATCACCCAAAACATTTTTGATGGAGGGAAAGAGCAAAGAACTAGGAGTTTGAATACACATTATTTGGCAATATTTAAAAATCCAAGAGACAGTAGTCAGATACATCATCTCAGTAGACAGATATTACCTCAACAACCTAAAGTTCTTTCAAAAATATATGAAGATGTAACTAAGAAACCACATGGCTATCTATTTATTGATCTAACCCAGGAATGTCCGGAACGACTTCGATTTCGAACAAATATCATACCTAATTCCGCTGAACCAATGACAGTTTTCTCGGTTCACAGTTAGTTTTAAGCAATGTACTTTGTTGCCTTATTATTTTCAAACATGTCGTATTCAAAGATGGTAGTCATTCCTCAAGAGGAGTATGTACAATTGACTACATTACAAAGTGCACAGGAAGTCAAAAATATAGATCAACCTATTACGAATCAACTTAAGGAACTAACACAAAAGGATATGGAAATTCAGAAGATTAAGGATCCCTATCGACGAATGCAGTTAGCAGCTGAAAACATTGATGAGAGGCGACAGATTCGTGATAAGTTGCGACGATTTATAACCTTGTCAACACCTCGACCATATCGTGTGCGCGCTGAGCGATTATTTGACTTCATTGATCCACATGTGAAGTTCAATGAGAGAGGGAGATAATAGATGAAACAACTGGTGATGTTATTAGAAATAGTCACATAGATGACCTTCTGCAATATGCTGTTAGAGATGTAAGGCGAAAACTAGGTGCACCACAAGGGTGGTCATATTTTCAGAAAATTTTATCTGATCAAAATGTACCACACAATATTATTGGAGGACCGACTGTGAATGAGTTGGACAAGGGTCACTTACAAGATGAAACAAAAAGTAAAACACCCACGATGGCGGTCAAGCGAGAGCTTCATGATCCCGATGATCTTCAACCAAAAAGAGCTACTAGGCGCTCAATGCGTGTTGGAAAGGATTATAGTAAATATTAAGCAAATATAAATTAAGCTTTGCTTCTCTCATATCATGTCGCTACAAAAGTTTTGCTGCTGTTTGAAATCTGCGCTCGAAGGTTAAGGAGAAGAGGGCATAGAGGTTGATATCAAGTGTGTTAGCAGTTGCTGTGGGAGTAATACGCGTGCAAATCAGAACAAAGACGATGAGTACAGCAGTGAAACTCAGAAAGATTTATTACGACTTAAATCACCCCGCAAGTTTCAGTCGTCCGGAGGTTCTAGCTCGTGCAGCAGGTGTGGGGATAGAGAAAGTCAAGAAGTGGTTAAGGAGTCAACCGACTTACACTCTTCACAAAAATGCGAGAAAGCGGTTTCCAACGAGAAAATATGTTGTTAACAATATAGATAGTCAATGGCAAGCGGACTTGGCTGACATGCAACAGATATCACAGTACAATGATGGCTATAAATACATCTTAACCGTAATAGATATTTTATCTCGCTATGCTTGGGCACGTGCGCTGAAATCTAAACGAGGACCAGAAGTTGAAGCGGCTTTTCAGAGCATTTTTGATGAGGGCGTGTTCCGCAAAGAATACAGACCGATCAAGGGAAGAAATTCGAAAACTCTCATGTTCGAAGTCTCCTTAAAAGTCATAATGTGGAATTGTTTAGTGTCAAAAGTGCTTATAAAGCTGCCATGGTTGAGAGGTTCAATCGCACACTGAAGACAAAAATATGGCGCTATTTCACTGCAAAAAATACACATGTTTGGATAGGTGAGCTTGCAGAAATTTGTTAAGAATTACAATGAAAGCTACCATCGAATCATTAAGATGAAACCTGTCGATGTTACCCCAGATAATGCGATGGATGTATGGCTTCGAAAAAAAAAATTTTTGTATGATAAGAAAGCGAAAAACATTTCCAATGAAAAGAAAAAAAATGTTGGCGATAGAGTTCGGATTTCAAAGGTTAAGTCTACATTTGAGAAGGGGTAATCCTTTACCTATTGGAACTGAAGAAAGATGTTTTTTGTAGATGAAGTAAATACAAAATTTAGACCCACCATGGGTTATTAGAAATTACTAGATTACCATGAAATCCAATTGAAGGAAATTTTTTACTCTATGAATGCAGTAGAAGACAGAAGTGGAAGAGGTGTATATGATTGACAAATAATTAAAGAAAGGTCATGCAATCAAAGGGAAATAGATAGTTAAATGGAAAGGATATCCTAGTCATTTCAATTAGCTGGATAACGCACCAGGGATCTACAAAATGTTGGAGGTGTAGACACTCTTTACTTTTAATCAATATAGCATGTG
>CAJQUW010015956.1:0-29249 GCA_907163375.1 Prostheceraeus crozeri | reverse complement strand
TGGCTTCTAGGGGACGGATTTTGTCGTGCCATAGCTCGTTGGAAGCTAAGAGTGAGACAAATTCACTGAAAGAATCGGCTTGTTCATATCTGTCTTCGTTTAGATGTGAGACGCCATTTAAGATTTTGGGAGATTGTCGAAAAACGACAGAGTTAGAATTTGGGACGTTTTGGGCTGTAGCTTCAAAACGAAGCATCGGATTGGAAAACGGATTTCAGATTTGGAATCAGCGTGAAATTCTCTATCTGTATGGTGAGTTTCAAGTCAATCGGAGATTTTGAAGTCAATCGGAGAGAAAAATTTTCAACATTTTTCGAAAAAACGACAGAGTTAGAATTTTTGCGATGGCTGTCAACTGTGGAGACAAAACGAAGCATCGGATGGGAAAACGGAGGCCAGATTCGGATTCAGCGTGAAATTCTGCATCGGTATGGTGAGTTTCAAGTCAATCGGAGAGAAAAATTTTCGCTGACGTCCCCCCCCTCTGGACAGCTCGCTTCGATTTTGGCTTCCAGTGGACGGATTTTGTCGTGCCATAGCTCGTTTGAAAGCTAAGAGTGAGACAAATTCACTGAAACAAACGGCTTGTTCATATCTGTCTTCGTTTAGATGTGAGACGCCATTTAAGATTTTGGGACATTGGCGAAAAACGACAGAGTTAGAATTTGGGACGTTTTGGGCTGTAGCTTCAAAACGAAGCATCGGATCAGAAAACGGAGGCCAGATTCGGATTCAGCGTGAAATTTTCTGTCAGCATGGTAAGTTTCAAGTCAATCGGAGATTTTGAAGTCAATCGGAGAGAAAAATTTTCAACATTTTTCGAAAAATTGAGTTAATATTTTTGCGATGGCTGCCTACTGTAGAGCCAAAACGAAGCATCGGATGGGAAAACGGAGGCCAGATGCGGATTCAGCGTGAAATTCTACATGGAAATGGTGTATTTCCAGCTCAATCGGAGCACTAGAACCGGAGATAGACGGGTTTTTAGTGTTTGGATGATGGGTATTACGTCATCAGCTGATCGCCACACACTATATAAGCTGGGAACCGACAGAGACTTGTCATTTAGAGGAGAACGATTGTCAGAGGTAGGTCGTCTCTCTGAGCTCCGATGATAGCTTCGGACATTCCAAATTCCGAGTTTCTGTAAGAAACCGACTTAGAAAATTTCATTGCTGATATCAGCTAAGGCGTCGTCTCCCGAGAGATGGCCTTCGTCTCCAGGCCATAAAAGACTCCAAAACTTTAAAGGCTTGTAACTTTGCTTCTACAAGTCCGTTTGACTTGATTCAAAAAAGGTTCGGTCGCTATTGACCTGCCCTAAGTGATGAACTACTTATAGAATTTCATAAGTAGTGCTAAAAAGTTGAAAAATTTAAATTCACTAGTTTTGGAGGTTTTCCGGGGTTTTCGACCCTGCTGAAGTCAATGAAAGCATTTTTAATGATGTCTGAGCCAGTCTTCTCATGGTATAAGCGGCTTTTCACTGAAAGCGAGCAAGACACGGAGAGTTTTGCTGTAATATTCCACTGACAGGGTGTTCCTTCGGGACGGTGGACGATGCCGTAGTGATAAGTGTGGCAAGGGAATGTGTCATATTTGAGACCGTAACCGCTGGGACAACTCATGTCTCATGTTGGGCATTTGACACAGCTCTCAACGTAGCACTTTGAACGCCAATCGGTTGAGTCTTAGCTATCTTGTCATGGGTGGCCTCTAAACATCTCCATTGCAAAACGCTGGTGAATCAAGCTCTCTACGGCTTGCTATCAAGCTGCTAAAAGTCTGTCCACCTCTTACCAACTCTACAGGTTTTCATGTCTGAGCCAGCCTTCTCATGGTATAAGCGACTTTTCACTGAAAGCGAGCAAGACACGGAGAGTTTTGCTGTAATATTCCACTGACAGGGTGTTCCTTCGGGACGGCGGACGATGCCGTAGTGATAAGTGTGGCAAGGGAATGTGTCATATTTGAGACCGTAACCGCTGGGACAACTCATGTCTCATGTTGGGCATTTGACACAGCTCTCAACGTAGCACTTTGAACGCCAATCGGTTGAGTCTTAGCTATCTTGTCATGGGTGGCCTCTAAACATCTCCATTGCAAAACGCTGGTGAATCAAGCTCTCTACGGCTTGCTATCAAGCTGATCAAAGCAATGACTTGGGATGTTTCCTCAAGGTTTTCAAGTATGCTGAGTTCAAATCTGCTATCAGATTTCAAATTTAACTAAGTCTAAGGCAGCTTTGAGGGGTTAGATCCCAGCTACTGTTCACTACCTTTGACTCGACGTTGCTGTTACCACTTCGGGGCAGTGACAATGATGTCTTCAGCTGTAAATAGCGGGTATCGGGGAAGATCTCTCACTTCCCTAGTGATCAGTACAAGGCCTTCGGGCTGTTGACGGGATCGATTGCCACTCACTACACTCAAATCTATCATTCCTCACTAAGTGTAAAATCATTGTTTTCCGTTTTTCGCTTCAGAAATGCCGAAATACAATATTATGAAGACCAGTTTCAAACTGTGTCAATGTCGGAAGGTATTCCGAGCTGACGCCTTCAAGAAACACGCTTGCACTAGCAAGAAACAGATAGGGGTCGCTCGCTACTATTGCGGAGCCCACAAAGTCAGTCGCTTAAGTGAGCGGTTGGAGGATTGGCACTCACAACACAGCGAGTGTCAAGCAGGCGAAGTAGGCGAAGAAGAACGGAGTTCACTCTTCGCCACTGAGCTCCGTTCTTTGGAGCTACAACCTACCAACGAGCAAAAACGGAGTTCACTCTTCACCACTGAGGCCACTGAGCTACAATCCGCCATTGAAGCGATTGCCGCTGTATCCTCGCTTAGTAGCGAGAGCTCGCTGTCCAGCAGCGATAGTGAGGAGGAGGAGGAGGGAGAGCTACAGTCGCAACCTATCGAGAACGTCGACCTCGATCGCGAGACCCCTACAGCCGTGACTGCGAGCGGAATTGCAACACAATGTCGCAATTTTGTCAAGCGCCCGCCGGTGATCGCCGAACGGGATAGA
This sequence comes from Prostheceraeus crozeri, assembly GCA_907163375.1. NCBI lineage: Eukaryota > Metazoa > Platyhelminthes > Polycladida > Euryleptidae > Prostheceraeus > Prostheceraeus crozeri. The sequence goes on along the minus strand of CAJQUW010015956.1, from coordinate 26,219 downwards.
CTAAAGAAAGAGGTGGAGAAGTTGAAGGAGGAGGCCTTCTCATACAAGTCAAAGTATGAGGACCTAAAGAACGTGACCGGAGAGATGAAGAAGGTGAAGGAGAGATTAAGCGAGCGGGATGGCGAGTTGGAGCAGGAGAGGCTCAAGACTCTCGAGGGGAAAGCCAGAGAAGAGGCTTTGCTAGCAGAGAGGGAAAGTAGGGAGAAGGAGATACGAAGGTTGAAGGAGGAAGTGGAGAGACTCCGTGTGCAGATGACTAAGGTGGTCGAGACGAATCACGAGCTGCACCGTTCGGCGCAGCTGGTGGATCGCGATCGAAGGGTGCGTTCCAGTCGTCTCCACATCCCTATTAGAAAGGGGAGAGTAGCAGAAACTCCTCTCTTGTACGAGCGTGGAAGAGGGGAGAAATGCTACTCTCGGGTGAAGAAAGGGGTGGAGTGTCTACACTTCACCTTCGATCATCGTAATCGGATCTCGAATTTCCTTTATGAGGAAGCGTCCGAGAAGATCTGTAAGTAAAAATGACTAAATTAAAATGTAAGATGATAACTCACTACTTCTTTCTTTACAGACATCCAAGAGAAGCGACCACCCGCCCCGTTGCCGGAGCCACAGTCGAAACAGCAAGCCTGAGTCCCTACCACACACCCCGAGAACGAACCACCGGCTCTCTTAAGGGCCACCATGGGGCAAGACATGATAGAACCTCCACGCGGTTTGCCCTGGGCAGTCTTCGGACTGGCAAATACTATCATTAAGTTGAATCTGCTATCAGTCAACTTGAACGTTGCAAATGAAGTTCGGTGTAATACTTCTTTTCGACGGGAGTTCCTGTCAAGGGCGGCGGTGAAACCCATAGCTATGTACATGTATACCGCAAGGGACATTCGGCAATGGTTAATCTTGTTAAACCTCTCTGCGTCATGTTTGCAAGTGATTGCCTCTGTCTCAACGTAGTATGCATTCCCGCCAGGGCGACATTTAGCCAACTGTCGAAGGTTGCCTAAAACTTTCAATTCCATACGTTATGAGAACCATGAGTTCTACCTGTCTCTATCAATGAGACGAATTGATGAATGGAATGAAATGGGAGGACACTCACGTGCCACACGCAACATAACACACTTCTCTCTTTCATAGTCTAACAAGCTCTTCACACATGGATCGCAGTCGATTGCTATCCCTGTATCAGAAGTGTAAGCTATCTTAATTTTATTTAACACTATTTCATCTACCATCATCACCCATATGAAATGTTATAAGATTTACAAGTTAGACTAAGCGTGTTACTATTTCCAAATGAAAAAGTATACATGGTTAAATCATCCACTGAAGCCCCATTCAAGTAATTCAGTATGAAAGCAAAGATAATTTGAAATAAAAATTTATTATGGCATGTATTTCAAAAGGTCTTCATCGTCAATATCGTCCCAGAGTCTGGCTTCACATAGATCACAAAAACAGTTCACCTGCTTTAATCGTTCTTCCACTGCAAGCCTCACTTTGTCGATATACTCCCACTCCGCCATAGTTCGTGGCTGGGAGTTAGAGGTGTACCACTCCCATAATTGGTGAGGAATTTGGTGCTGGTGATCTCCATCACATCATCAGTATCGTACTGGAGATACTTCCACCTCACGCCTGTTAAGTCGGGACACTCCTTCTCACATACACTCTCCTCTTCATCATCCGCTACTAATGACAACTTTCTGATATTGTCCAGTCGGTACACCTTCTCTACCTTTCCCTTCGTTGGAGCGTTTGGTGCAACGAGCGCCTTTGGTGTTGAGTATGGAGAAGAGAATTTTGTGTTTGGTGTTGTCGGAGGACTTGTCATGTTGACTGTGAATAATAACTTTGAAATGTTTTCTAATTCTTAAGTATAAACAAGCAACCAATCAGAATGAACAGCCAATGAATGATGAATATGAAAGTATATATGCAAAGTGGCATTCGTGCCATTTCACTCTGTCTTTGTGACATATAATTGAAGTGTTCTCTGGCGAATTCTATCTTTGAGGCGTACAAGTGAATTGCAAATTTAAGTGAAGTCTCTCTCTTGTTGAAGTATCAAGCTTAAACATAATTTCGTTCAAATGGTAAGTTGAAAATTTCTTCACTCATTTCCCTCAAACGTGTGGCCAATAGCATCTTCCTCAATTTCGGGCATCAACTTCATCACCAACGCCCTCCCTTCTCGAGGAAAGTTTAGAGTTGTTGAGTCAAGGTAGGTTGTAACAATACACTGAGACTTGAACAGAGATGATAGAATGATTTCTCTTTCAGGTGATACCAGTCCCATCTCGAGCGAGTCCATATCAACATTGTCGCGGGAATGCAACGATCGGGAATGTGCTGACTGTGGACACATCTTCACGAGGAAGCGTGATCTCATCCGACACATCAAGCGAGGTGTTTGTAGACCTAAGTCAGCATCAATCTCCGAAGGTAGGGATGATTCTGTTAACGATGTCTCCTTTTCTTGCGATTTATGCATTCAGTCTTTTGAGTCACCTTTTGAACTATCTTCACATAGACTTCGACATACACACAGTGAGGATAGTTATACTAACAGCAGCTCCTCTATCCGACTCTCTGAAGTGTCGATGAATAATTTAGTGAGGAACTACCAGATGGAATCCTCAGAAACCATTACTGACTTTGAAGAATGGTTTCATCAAAATTCATCTTTGATTGGTGCGCTCTTCAACAATTTAGTCAATTTTAGAATGAAGGCGCTCATCTATCTCAAAATAAAATATGTAAAAATCGACCACCATACTGGTCAAATAGTAGAGAGGTTGGAGTTTCACATACCCTCCTCTCCTGCAACCGAAGTTGTAGACTGCGAGTCTTGGATAAATTTTCATATCCAAGGGTTAAAATTAAACATAGATAAATTTAACGAGCGTGATAGTGGTCTCGTTTTTGATGGTATTGAGAGCGCCATGATTAAAATCACTTTATTAGAGAACTACTCTGGACGAGGCTCCTTTAAACTTCCGAAAAATTTAAGAAATAAAGCAGCAGTCATTAATGTCGATTGCGAATCGCACTGTTTTAAGTATGCCGTCCTCTCCATTCTCCACTATAATAATGTACAGTATAGCCGATACCGTAAGAGTAAGTATCAACAGTGGGAGAATGAATTAAAGTTTGATGACTGCAATAGTGAAGATATGAAAATTAAAGATATAGAAAAATTTGAAAAATTGAACAACATCAACATAGTCCTCCATGTTTGGGAAAAGGGATTGAAGGGTGTCCGCTACAACTCTCGTTCGAGTTGTTATGACCACGTTGTCAACCTTTTGTTAGTAAGACAGGATGATAGTGAGGAATGGCACTACTGCGGCATTCCCAAAATTTCTCGCTTATACCACCACCTAAGAAATTCTAGCTCAGAGATTTATTACTGTGACAGATGCATTCGGAACTTTAGGAGTAAAAACAAATTTGAAACTCATTACGAATGGTGTAAGCGAGGTAAACTACAAATGGAGCGCATGCCCAAAGATAAGGAGTTTTCATATAGAGAGAATGGCGATGAACTAAGTCCTCTTCGTGTCATCTATGCTGACATCGAATGCTATATCGATGATATCATCCACAAGCCAGCAGCCATATCCTGCTATGAAGTATGGCATGACCACTTCCAAAATAGAAAAAATAAAATGCACGTCTGGCAAGGTGAGGATTGTATTTACCAATTCCTACAATTCCTCGAACAGGCTGTAAAATTTCAACAAAAGTATGATGGTGAACTCTATCGCAGATCATTGCATATGACAGCAGATGATCAAGCAAAATTTGATAGTTGCAACGTTTGCCCCAAATGTACGAAAACATTTGATGATGATAAGATTAAGAAAGTGCGCGACCATGATCACATTACTGGTAAATTTAGAAGCGCACTATGTTCAAAATGCAATTTTTCACTTTGGATGAAACGGCGTACATTACCCGTCATTTTCCATAATTTCAAGGGCTACGACAGCCATATGCAAATAAAAGGACTTTTAGGTCAAATGAAAGAGTGGAAGCTTGATGTAATAGCACAAACGAGAGAGAAGTTTATGGCCATGACAGCAAAAGTACCTGTCGATAAAACTAAAGAAAATAAGACGGTCTATTTTGATATAAAATTTTTAGATTCCTACCAATTTATGACTGCATCACTGGCCTCTCTCGTACAAAATCTAAAGTCTCTTCCACTAACACAAAATCTTAAGAAACAATATCCAAATCTAACCGATGAAGTCATCACACGGAAAGGAGTCTTTCCATATGCATATTTTGATGCGATTAATAAACTCGGCGAGACTTCTCTTCCGCCCATAGATAAATTTAAAAATGATTTGACCGGTGCAGAATGTAAGACCGAAGATTATGATCATGCACAAGATGCATGGATAAAATTTGACTGTCATACATTTGGCGAATATATGATTGCCTACCTGAAGTTAGATGTATTTTTGCTGGCTGATGTATTTCAGGAGTTTCGACGAGTGGCATTAGAAGAAGATAAGTTAGATCCCGTCCACTTTGTCAGTCTGCCAGCCATGTCATTTAAGTCTGCTTTTAAAATGACTGGTGAGACCATTCATCTCTTACAAGATCCAGAGATGTATAATTTATTTGAGAGAGGAATTCGCTGTGGTCTCACATTTGTAAATAAACATAGGTTAAAATCAAAATTAGTAGGCGATGATCAGACTCATCTTAAGTATTATGACCAAAATAATTTATATGGTAGTTCACTATCCAAACCACTCCCTCACTCTGAGTTTAGCTGGTTAGATGATAGTGAAATTCAGCATCTCTCCAACCCTTCTAACATACTAGCAATTCCAGATGAAGGTGATTGGGGATATTATTTTGAGATAGATCTAATTTATCCAAATAATATTAAACATAAAACCGTAGATTTTCCACTCGCACCCGAATCAGGTGAAGTGACCAAAGATATGTTTTCCGACTTTATGAAACAATTTCATAAAGATTTAGAATCATGCGGTCAACCCGACTATAAGCCTTGCCGCAAACTTTTACTCACCCAGTATGATAAGGAAAAACTATCTAGTCCACTTTAGCATCTTAAAATTTTATTTAGAAATGGGTATGATTTTAAAAAGAGTTCACCGCATTGTTAAATTTAGACAGAAAGCCTTCCTCAAACCATATATTGATAGCAACAGCCAGAAACGTGCACTAGCCCAAAATAATTTTGAAAAAGATTTTTAAAGTATAAGAATAATAGTCTATTTGGTAAGACGATGGAGGATGTTAGAAAACGTGTAAACTATAAACTAGTCAATGATGTTACAAAATTTAAGAAATTGGTCTCATCACCTTTATTCATCGATAGAGACATTATCGATGAGGACCTTGTAGGTGTTAAAATGACAAAATCTGAAGTTGAGTTGTGCAAGCCCATCTATATTGGTCAAGCTGTACTAGATTACTCTAAGCTTGAAATGTACCAACTCTTTTATAAAATACTAAAACCATGTCCTCTCGTAAAAGAGGTTCGTTTGTTGGGTGGCGATACAGATAGTTTGTTCTTAGGTATTACCACTCAAAAAGATTTAAATTTCAATGAAGTAGGAAAATCTTTAGAAAGATATTTTGATACATCAAATTATCCTACTGATCACCCACTCTACTCCATCAAAAATAAGGCAAAACTTCGCTGCTTTAAGGATGAGACAGCAGGGAAGGAAATAGATGAAATGATTCTCCTCCGTCCAAAAATGTACAGTATGAAATTAAAGGATAGCGACGATAGTATTAAGCGTGCTAAAGGCATATCAAGATCATTGGTCTCTAACATGAAACATAAAAATTTCAGGAAAGCCTATAGAAATAAAAATATAACGTTTGTCAATATGACAATCTTAAAATCTAAGTCGCATGAGATCAAAACTCATACTTTTAGGAAACGGGCGCTTTCAGCATGGGAGGATAAGAGGTGCTGGTTAGAACACAACATATCTCTTCCACATGGACATCCTGACACAAACATACCACCACCCAAAAGAATTAAACTCACACTACCACATTCAGGAGACGTCTTAGCATAATCATCCTTAACTTAATATTTTCATGTTGATTTCTGTAGATAAACATTGCTGTTTTATGTATCGCATGAGATCGATTCTTCCTTGTGAATATATGCCTACAGTCAGCCCATTCCCCCTATATCTGTGAAAAGACTTTTTCATATACATATTTTTATTTCAATAAACATATCACAATGACTTCACTTTGTTTTCCGAAACACTAAAGTTACGAGGGATTTAGTATCTTTCACATGGATGCACTCTTGTAAACCATTGGTAATTTTGATAGTAATAGAGGGTATAGTTTGTTTGACCACGGGATGATAGAAAATAGATTCAAACATCTTCTCGACTATTCCACATGAAGCGTCTTTATCATGAATGAAATCACGTAAAATGTATTCTTTTTTCTCACCAACAGAAATAGGTAGAATCAAATCACTTTGAATGTAAAGGTGCTGTTCATGTTTATCAAGTGTCATTGGTGTTTCTATACCAATCGTATGCGCAGCAGCAAACACAGTTTGTAGCATTGAAAAACCAAAGAGTTTTTTCAAATTTTTACTCAATTGACATTGAATGTCATCACCCAGTTTCAGAACAACGCGTTGATTTTCAATTGAAAACGAAATGTGGTGTGTCTTTACATCATATTTACTTTTCATCACATGCTTCAACTTCTGTTGTATATAAGGATTTACTACATGAATGAAGCTTTCAACTGTATGATATAGACGCGGCATTATATTGATAGCAAGTTTAGATTCTTCATAAGACTGGTAAATTTTCTTGATGCGATCGCCATAGATGTCCACCCACCATTCATCATTAACTGAATCAGCTTTAGTGTGATATTCATGAGAAGCATACACCACACCGCTTCCAATAATAGGGGTATAATGTCTTACAAAATGACGCAAGGTTGGAGAGAAATAAACTGTAAGTTTGTCATTATATTTCTGAATAACCAACTTATTTTTGTCCGCCTTAATTTTCTCTCCATACTTCTTACCCACAGTCTCATTCCATCGTTTTACTAACTCAATAAGTGATCAAGGTTGAACACCACGCTTTTTCAAAATGATGCGTTCTTCGCATTCTACAACATCTTCATCAAATATTTTAAATCTATAATGAAATTTGTTGATTCGATTTTGAATAAACTTTTTTAACATTTGCAGTAGCAATTGACGTTAGATGTAGTCCATGGCCAAAACCAAGATGTGGATAGAATTCATTATCCAACCTCAGCGTAAGACCTTTAGTAAAAGAATGAAAGCGGAGGAACTGTCTCCCACTCCAATGATAGATAGTAAACTCATAAGCTTTCTGATTTTTATTCTTCATGATGGAAGTATTACCACTGTTGAATGCCTTAATAATTTTCTCATTCCCAAATGGTTCATAAGAATCTGATTTTATCTGAATCCATTCATAGTTCCACTTTCCATCTGATGTTAAATTGTATGGGAACTGGAATGCATTATTCATCGTTATTCCATCATGGGTGCGAGGAGTCAATATCATTTCTTCCAAATCATTCACATTCTGAATATTGCTATCATAGCAAATACTAGAAACGCCAACCTCCCATTCACCTTCTAAATGTAGTGGGCGATTTAATTCTACTCGATAGTCTGATGGTTTATTTTTGGGAAATTTAATTCATAGAAGCATTACTGGTTAAGTAGATTAGAAACGAGTCCTTATTTTCACTTTCCATATTATTCACATTGGAAAAATATATTAGCATACTTTTGCATTAACTCTTCATTCGGAAATGGAGTGTGATACTTGTCACAGCATCTTTATGAAAAGGAATCAACGCACCAGCATCGTCATAAATGGCAATATCAATTTGTGGGATGTAGTTTGATTTCAGCTTTGTATAATGCACTTTCTTGAAAGTATGCTCAGATAAAATACTGCAGCTTTTTGGCTGGTATGGTATCATTGCTAGCAATGGAGCTTCAACATCTCCCACACGTACATCTTCACCAATATTGGAATATATCTGAAAATAGTTAATACGACGCGATAGCGACATGTCTGCGCTAGCTTTGGTTACAGTACCACTTTTAAAGATATTTTGGTCAAAACCCAAAATGTCCACTAGAGTTTTATCCATAATTAGTTCAATACCTTTTCCACTTATAGTGAGAGACAAAACACATTCTTTTTCAGAAAATGAAATATGTTGCTCATTAATCACTTCATTTAAATAATCTACAACCAATTTAACCGAAGTAATAATGCGAGGCATCAACACTCTTGTTTCATGTAAGATACCACCTAAAGGCTCTACACACTTTCTGTATAAAGATACGGTCCATTCTGTATCAAATTGATTTGACCTTTCACATGGTAAATGTTGCAAATCAGATTTTCCATGAACAGCTGCAGAACGATGTCGTAAGAACTGATGAAAATCTTTTGAACAAACTAATACTAGATCATCATCATTTAATTTACTTATTGCAATATGATTAGATGATTTGATATAAGTCAATGTTGCCACTTGTTTACCATCAACTCGAAGGAGATAATTAAATTTCTTCAATAATGTTTCAGGAGTCATGTTTGTCTTTCTTGGCTTAATCACAATCTTCTTCACCAACGTCTTCTCATTTTTTGGAATAAGATCTACATAATAAGCTTCCTCTCGATATATTAACTGTTTATGACCACTTATGTGGTAATTAACGTTAAAATTATCATAGCTTGTTAAGGCGCTAGCGAGGTAACCTAAATCATTTCTTAAACTTGGACTTAAACCAACAATCCAATCTTTCTCAACTATATGATGTACATAATTATAATCATCATTGTGCGGAGTAAATTGGACAATATGTTTACACGCTTTATTCAAGAAATCATATATAAACTTTTTACATGATAAGAGATCTTTCTTTGACCACTGTGGAATGTATACTCGGCACCCCTTTTCACATTGGTAAGCAGCTGTACGTCTCATATTAATAGTCATCACCTCATGATCAAAAGTATAGACACAGTTGCTATAAACAAGTTGAGTGACACCCACTTCCCAATTTCCATTTAGCTGTTGTGCATGATCAATGGGAGTAGAAAAGAGTGCGGCTCGATTACTAGCAAATCTCTTTGTAGCCGCATTGCTAAGCAAAATATGATAAAACGACATTTTTATATTGCTGATCTGCGGCTTTGCATAACATCATGAAGACTTGGATTTTGGACTCTCTACAATATATCAGAGTTGATGGTGATGGAAACGTACGTACACTTCAAAAATTCTCATGGTCATACATCAAGAGGTATTACATTAACATGGCGACAATGTGTCAACCTCAATGATATCATGAGGGATTTGGAATATTTTGAAACATTAAGATTCATCTCCTTGGGTGATCAAGTTTGGCTTCAACATTACAGAAATGAAATTCAAATCGACCATTCTCATTCCACAAACTGTTTCTCATTTCGCAAATACAATTGGGAGAAGTATAGAAGATACATACATCGCTCCATCATGACATTTATTCGTCGTGAGTTCATCGCCCTACTATGCAAATCTTAATCAGACATGACTACCACGCACCATGAGTTGGAAATTAGATTCCCTACAACGTATTGAAACGGATCATGATCGAAACGTCTATTTCAAAGATTCAACTGGAAATGTGAGAAGAGAGTTTGCTTTATCTTATCGTCATTTTCAATCTCTACATCATATCATGAAGGATTTGAAATACTTCTATATGAAAAGACATTCACGTATTGGAAATCGCATCTGGTTGCGAGTCAACAATCGGCGAATTCAACTCTATCATTCCCAACTTCATACTAACTTCACATTTCATCAAGGTAGTTGGGAAAAGTATAAAAGGAAGGTACATCGCTCAATTTACTCATTCTTTCATCATGAAGCGCCATCGCTACACCATCGTCAACATTCTCCGCCGCTTCAGACTCTACACCAAAATCGATCTCACAACATTACATCAACACCTTCCAAACAGCAAGTATTACCCGAGCCGACCTCAAATGTTAGTGGTGAAGATGAACAATTCACGGAATCTTCAACTCCTCCCCAATGGGACTGTACAGATTCTCGGCGCCCTTTCTCATTCATCGGCGCAGTCAATGCGCTTAGAGCTACAAAGACTACTACGTCGGATATGGAAGAGGGAGAGGTGTGTGATGTCGAATCTGACTGTGGACAATATGGTGATCTCTACTCAATTGAGTGACAGTCTATCATTTTTGAAGATTCGTACCAGCAGTTACAATTTGTGTTATGAACCCGAACTTTTTCCTGCAGCTCTCATTAGTTGTTGGTTTCCTGTGCATGTGGCAATCTTTCATAATAGTAAAGTGATCATTACTGGACTAAAATCTCATGTACAAGCAAATGTGATCCTAGACTATCTCATTGAGTATGTACGCACCCAGCGGATTGTAAAATAAAAAACAATTTTTCCAACATGATGTTTTTATTTCAAATCATGATAGAACTTACAAATCATTTTTTCATTAGAGGATGGATTACATGAAAAGTTTTGAATAACAGATGCAAATCGAGATACATGTAAACGTTTTAAGATGAAGTACAGTACAAAAGCGCCACACGTTGATGAAAGTGGATGTTGTAGTATGCGTTCATTTCGCTGATATTGACGCGTATGTTTTCTCAACCACTGCTGTGTTGGTATATTTGGAGGTTGAGCAAGAGAGTCAAATAGTTCACCACGTCGGTCTTCTCCAATAAAGATCGCTTTCCAGTGCTCACCGCCTAAATTCTGCGAATGAGTGTTTAGCACAATAAAGATGGGATAGTGATTTACTGCAGGTGGTAAGGTACCGAGTGAATAGACATTATCGAAAGCTTTCAACGTCGCTTCGTCTGCATTACGCTGCACTTTAGTCTTAATATCGTCAGCAGTCAACCAACTCATTAACGATTATACTGAAGAATCACGTCACGATACTTTGTAATTTCAATATTTGAATCGAAGACTGCATAAATTAATACATTGATCGTCTCAGGTAGTGTTCTTTTGAACGTCAAATCCAAACGAATATTATGAAGAACGTTCGCCTGACGATAGGGTGCACTAATATCGCTGTCAGCAGTCAAATCAAATGCATAAATAGTATATCCACTCTTAAACTCTTTCATAGTGAGTCCGTTGGTGTCATCCGTATTGTAAAAGCCAAAGACATCCATAAAATCAACATAACTGCGCATAAATTGATCCCCAGCAAAATCTGGTTTGTAGGGTGGACCAGGATGACTCACACCATTTACACGTAAAGCAATTTCACTTAACTGATTGTGTTTAAACTTGAAAGGATTCTTCTTTATATTACCATTAAATGCATCATTTTCAACCATTGCCACCATGAGGAGCTTCGGTGCTTCCGATGGAAAGAGGCCATCTTTCATGAAACTCTTTTGATCTTTAGGAATTGTAAAGGTGAGAAACTTTGTATGCTGAACGGGGTAAATGGCATTTTGGCGGTTAAGACCTTCAGCATGTCCTCTAATGACACTTGGATTCGGTACTACTCGACGAATGTAAAGTGCAATATCTTCCATATGAATTCTAAAATTGTCAACTTTAGCAAATGCATTCAGCGCAAATTCAGGCTCATTCAATGTCAGCTTGAGTCGCATGCTGGTATTACAGAGTAAAAACTTTGACTGTCTAAAGAAGTCTAAATTCAGCGCACCATATAGCTGACATACTTTACTATCTTTAATCATAGCAGATCGCTTTACAAAGCCACTGTTTGTTTCAACATCAAATTTTCCTGCTTCATCTCTGTACCATCCCATGGCTTCCATATGACTTTTTTGTGCTGCTGGATGAAACTGTGATACATGATTGAAATATGATTTATAGGGATAATCGCTTTGACCACCTTCCACCTGCTGCTCTCCAATCGTTAGAGAAACATCACGAAGTAATGTAGTCAATGGTAAATTGTTCAGTCCAACTTTATGCGTATCGTCAATAGCAGTTCCATCTGCTTGCTGAATTCTAAACCTCAAATCAAACATCGCATAACTCAAATCTATGTAGTCATCACTACCACCAGGAATAACAAATTCAATGGGGCCAGCATTCTCAGCTGTTCGAGGATGATGATCTACAATACGTGAACTAATAATATCTGTCTGTATGGCTTGTTGATCAAACAAACAAAAACCGGAAGTTTTACACTCCATGATTAGAAGTTATAGCAGCGTCGTCGTTTAGCGCCTGATGAATGATTAGAGCCTCTGCGACGTTTGCGTGAATGCCTTTTGACTGAAGATCGCACCTTACCAGCTCCGCGATGTTTCCTCCTTCCTTTATTCATTCGTTTAGGTGATTTCTTTCCTTGAGTAACACCAGCAAAGGTCTGCTTCAATGTTTTTAAACCGCGTTCCTTCCCACGATTGAACAAACTGCTCTTAAAACTTCTACCTCTGGAAAGATCACTAGCAACAGCACCAGCAAAGCCAACGGCATTACTTAAAACATTTCGTTTTAAAGATCTACCGACATTGGATATGAGAGGTGCTACAACAGATTTCAGTGCACCAAGTATGCTACCTCCACGTGGGCGGCGAGCGCCGATGTAAGTTTGTCCTCCACCACTTACATAGGAGGGTCGTGAATAAAATGAGGCAGTTGGATTCATAGCTCAAACCCTAAACATTGTTAGTTACAACTTTGCATGAATCACTGTCGATCACTTAGATGAAAGATTAGGGTTAGGGTTAGGGTTAGGGTTAGGGTTAGGCGGCACGACGCATCCAAGAGTTCATACTTGAAGGATAACCAGTCCATTTAACAAGACACCATTCTTCACCTTGCCGTTTTTTACATCGAATGATTTTCTCTACCAAATATGTTTCACTTTCAGTGACTACCTCAATCTCATCGCGGTAAAAGCTACCCTCAATTTCTTCATTATCGTAATCTTTCAACTTGTAGGTGGTCGGAGAGTCTTTTTGATTAATCCTTGATACTGTAAATACCTCCTCTGTCCAATTCGGAAGGTACCCTTTAGCAAAAAACACTCTTCACTTTTGAAATACGAACTTTATCACCAATTTTCACATCACTTTTCACATGAGTGCGTTTACGTTTGAATGATTCGCGACTTTATCTACATTGTCAGCATTTACAACTACTGGTCTGAGTCCAATAGAACGATGGATAGAGTGATTGTAGGCATGGAGTGTAACTTGTAGAACCTTGGTCCAATTTTGTGTCAAGTTGGCAGTAAAATGTCGCCACAAGCGATTTTTTAATGTGCGATTAAAATGTTCAACGAGTGCAGCTTTATAAGCACTCTTTACACTAAACAACTCAATGTCATGCCTCTCAAATAATCTTCTCACATGCTGATTTTCAAACTCTTTTCCTTGATCACTCTGAATTCTTTTTGGAATGCGGCCTTCTCGAAACATTGTTTGGAATGCTTTTGCTACTCCTTTCCCTTCTTTAGTTTTTAAAGGTTGAGCCCACGCATAACGCGAGAAAATATCAATGACGGTTAAAATAAAATTATTGCCCGAGTTATGTTTTGAAATGGAGGCAACATCACACAAATCTGCTTGCCACTGTTCATCGATGTCATGAACAATATAATGGCGGGTGCGGTACTTCTTTTTCGCTTGTTTGTGGAGTGTATAGGTAGCCTGACCCTTTAACCATCGTTTCACTTGTGATTGTGGAAGCCCACTCGCTTTTGATAATTTCTTGATAGATGCAAATCCTGCCGGATGTTTTACATCATAATAGATTGACCTCAAACGTTCAGTCGATGACGACTGACTCTTTTTTCTCCTTCTCATCCTTTTGTTTTCTTGCCTTTCTACATTTACAACAACTGCAGCATTTAGCTTTAGCGGTTTTGCGATCGTGTTCACATTGCTTAGGGGTTTCATTGTGAGAGCTGGCGCACCAAGTGCAAGTGACAACGACATTCACCTCTGGCGGCTCATTACATGGCAAGCAACACATCTGCTTCATATTAATAGTCTGTCTGAGAACATGTATTTCCCAGGAGGAGCTGTTTTACGTTTTCCTTTTACTAGTTTTAGTGGTGATGTAGATCTACGTCGAGTTCTTCCTCTTGTTTGCTTAGTGAGTGTGGGAGGGGATGTAGCAGGTGACGTCTTAAACCAATTTGTTGGCATTTTCATCGCCTGAAGCATTGGAGCAGTAGCCACTGTTGAATCAAGTTCTTTCAATGTCTCATTATTCAAAGCAAATTTTGGCACATTATGCTTTTTCAATAGTTTAAGAAAGTATGACCAACCAGGTGGAACATAGCCCTGACGGCGCTTTCTACGTGTCGCATACTGAATCAAGTCTTCATAACGTGAAGCATCAATCACTTTATTTTCATCTGTAATGATTTCTCCTCTATCATTTACATTGAGATGGGGTTCAATACTGTTGAAAAGAGATATGGCATGTGCGCGAGATGCTAAAGGTGTAGCAGTCCATACAGAGTCACGCATCTTATTCTTCAAGTTTTTCAATTGCTCAACAGTTTCCGATTGTAATAATACAGCACGATGTGGATCTTTGATGTGAACATTTTGCTGATAATCTATTTCTTTCCTATACATTTGATTTGCAAGAGGTTGCTTTACTTGCTGCATGGCAGTCAATTGTACATATTCATCCTGAGGAATAACAATCATGCGAGAATAAGAACTCATAGTTTGTAGATAATCATGGGAGTTTTCAAAATATCACTTCGGAATCTAAATTCTTCCGGACACTCTTGCGTAAAGTCAATGAATAAGTAACCGTATGGTTTTTCAGTAGCTGCTTGAAAAATTTCAATTAAGGCTTTTGATCCTCTGGGTGCAACTTGTCGCGCTAAAATTTCAATTTGACTTTTATCTCGCGGATTCTTGAAAATAGCATAATAGTGTGTATTCAGGTTTCGTGTACGAGCTTCTTTTCCATCAGGAAACAAATTTTGTGTGATATAGATGATAAAGCACCTTTTATGATGTGCTGCACGAGTGAACATATCTGTAACATCTTTTGAATTCTTACTTTCTTTTAATAAATCATCCAATACAACAACATCATTAGACTGAAGTTTATCCACTGCAATAATTCCTTCATGTCGAATAAAGTTGCGACGTTGCAATTCCTGAAATAGCGACGGTTGATAAATACCATAACACCAAATCACTCGATTGATAGGTTCCTTAAACAACTCCCTTCTTTTATCCAATAACTTCAGCGTGAAAACAGTTTTACCTGCATGAGATGGACCTGATACAGTCAGAATTTTATCACGTTGAAGTCTGAAATCCATTTTATTACTTTGAGATTCAACATTTGCATAATTAACGTCCAGAGCCAAAGATATTACCCAATAGGTTGCCCACGGCAGGAGCTATCATTGGAAGTATTGCTGAAAGGAAACCGCCCTTTTGTGTTAGAGTTTTCCTCTTTCTTTGAAGGGTGACTTTAGGATTGGAGATGAAACGCAATTTTGTGACATATCGCTTAAGTAACTTTCGTTGTTTTGGCGCTAATTTCTTCGTCCTCAACTTTCTCACATGAGAAATAATTTCACGAATGAATTTATCGTTGGCATGTCGTATAGCATTGCATCGCTGATTTGCTTTCATTCGTCGGAGAGCTTGAATGGCTGAAGAAAACTTTGAAGACTTTTGACTTTTACGTTTCGTCATTTTACGTTTCGCCATTTTCCGTGTTAGTCTTTGCTAAAACCTATCTTTACCACATTTGCGTAGGTACTAACTATTGCGACATAAGTGACACTCGAAATGAGCAATATCACAGTGGCTACATTTGCAAAGTTGAATGCAATTACGTATGAAACAGCGTTGAGAAAAAGCATGCTTACATCGCTTGAAGATGCGCTTTTCATTTCCATCCTTTCGCTTACATACATCACAACACATAGTTTCGCCGTTACTGATGTCTATAGCAAGTCTTTTTGAAGATATGAATATGCTAGCCTTTTCTAAATAATAGACACATGTACAGAAGGAATATACTTCGAGAGGGAGCAGGCATAGCTCGAAAACCAGTTGTGCTACAATCAAGTACTACTGCATTTTCAATTTTTCTTTATGGAAAGTTGAATGTGAATATCTGAAATCGCTTCAATCACTAGACTGCTGCCATGATGGTTAAATGCGTTAGGACTTTCAGCAATTTTTATCATATGTCTTTTAAAAAATTCTTTGGGGTGATCTACCACTTCCATTGAATAAGAAGCAAAATGGAAAGAGCGACTTTCCACCTCTTCCTTTCCAAAATGACTAAACTTAATTTTCGCAACTAATCGCGCCATGATAATGCTATCAGAGAATGTATTCATTAACTCTAGAAATAGAGTGCTAGCATCATCGACCACTGCTTCGATGTCGGTCTCATCTTTATGAAAATTTATCACATAATCTTGAACAGCTCCTTTTAAACTTTGCCTATGAAAATGTAATGTTCCGCAGTCGTTTGAGAAAGACATGATCGCCCTTTATCTAACCCATCCATTGCATGACAAGCAGCAGTTGATGAAATCATGAGAGAAAACTATTTGTTATATTATGATTTTAATAGCTCATATTCTTCTTGCATGATACAAGAATTACCAACAGGTGAGATGGAATGGTGTAATAATCTTGAATACGAATCTACATTAGATGGTGAAAATAATCATGGTTATATATATGAAGTTGGTTTAGTATATCCTGATGAAATAAAAGATAAAACAAAATATTTTCCTTTCTGTCCCGAAAACAAAATTCCCAATATAAAAGATGTTTCAGATTATCAAAAACCTTTAATTCCTAAAAAATATAGACCAACAAAAAAACTTATGTTAACACAAAGCAATAAAAGAAAGTATGTTGTTGAAGGAAGAATGCTAGATTGGTATTTAGATAATGGAATGATTCTTCTAAAAATTCACCGGAAACTAGTGTATAGAAAATCTAGGTGGTTAAAAGATTATATAGAGTTCAATATTGAAAAACGTAAAATAGCTAAAAAAATAAAGATGATTTTGGAAACGTGTTCTTCAAATTAATGAATAATGCATTTTATGGTAAGACTTTAGAAAATGTGCGTAATAGACAAAATATTGAAATAGTTTATGATAAAGATAGGTTTCAAAATTTAACAAGGAAACCTACATATAAAAGAACTACTAGATTTAGTGATAATCTATGTGCTGTACACTTACATCGTTCGTCGAATCAGCGTAAAACATGATAAGTTTAATTTTATTGGATTCACTATATTAGAATTAGCTAAACTATTTATGTATAGATTTATATATGATTATTTAGCACCTGCTTATGGCGAACACTATAAATTACACTTTACAGATGCGGATTCCGTTTTCTTAGAATTAACAGTACCGTATAATTCTTCACTTGATGAAGAAATAGATAAAATAAAATATTTTATCCATCCTTCAGAATTTTGTAAAGTAAAAGATGAGTTAGGAAATGAAGATCTCATAACAGAAGCTATATTTTATAATCTAAATGTTACTGTTATGATACAACTAATAATATTAAAACACATAAAACATTAAAAGGAATTTCAAAGGCATCAGTGGCTAATCAAATAACATTTCAAGATTATAAGAATACATTATTTAATAATGAAATAAAAACAGCATGTAATTATAGACTTAATTCAAGGAAACATAAAATGTATTTAAAAGAAGAACATAAATTAGCATTAGATCCATTTGATGATAAAAGAAAATTTTTACCTGATGGAATAACTACTTCACCTTTTTAAAGTTTATTTATTATTATTTAAATCCGTCTAGAAAAAAATTTTTATTATTTAAATCAGTCTAGAAAAAATTTTTTTATTATTTAAATCAGTCTAGAATAAAAATTTTATTATTTATTACTGAGTATAAAAATTTTTTATTACTCAGTAAACAAATCTTCTATAACTCTATCATGAATTTTTTCATCAATAATAATTGTAATGAAGCCGTAATCTTTTGACCAAGCATTGTTACACGATTGTTTAAATTCATCTTTATTTCTTACGCATAAATCTCTTAACAAATCATTTAAGTCTCATGCATTTATTTCAAATAGTATAAATATATTTGCATTCTTTCTAATAACACTTCCGTCTAATGAATACATACTTTGTGTTAAATAACACTACAGTTGTTATGTCTACCTCTTGTGAAATAATTTCTTTGAACTGACTGATTTCTGTCATTAACACAATCATCAAAAATTACACAATGTTTTTTCGTTTTATCTAGTTTACTAGGATCTTGCATATTACCACTATCATCTATTAATTGTATCTTTATATGCTTATTTTTATTGGATTCAAGTAACTGATTATTTTTTGCTGCTTCTTCACACCACAAACTTATTTCTTCTTCATCTTCAGATTTTTCATATTCTTTGAATAATGAAGCAATTGCTGTTTTTTTAAGATTATTTTCAAATCCATATTTTAAAAATTGATAGACGGGTTGTTCTGCTGTTGTTGTATAAATTATAAGATTGTTATAATCCAAAAAATTTGGAGTCGTTAAAATTTTAAATAATAGATACGTTTAACCACAACCTGATCTTCCGCAAATAACTGACAAAACTTTATTAGATAAATTTGGATGATGATTCAATTTGAGTTTTTTTTTATTTAATGGAGGTAGTTCACCCATTTTTAATAAAAAAAATTTATTTTTAATTATTTTTAATTTTTTGTTTCTAAAGAAGAAGAATAAGAATAATAATAATAGGAAGAAGAAAATTAAACTTCTCTAGCTTCGCGTGGGAGTTTATACCTCTCGAACGGGAGTTTATACCTCCCGAACCAAAAGATCTATCATAATCTCTTCACCTCCAAAATTTATTTCTTGTCCTTTTTCATCACTGATTCTCATGTTAATGTTGTTAATAGTTTTTCTCTTAATAGGGAAATGTATTAATGTTTGTGGAATTACATTTAATCTATAACCAATGGGTACAGTAAAAGCTCTAAAACTGAATATTAAATTTGACAATTTACCATTTATATATCCTCCTTCAATAATGTCACAATGTACAACAATTGAATTTATTTCAGTTAATTTTGGAATCTTCTCACCTAAATGATAAACTTGACTATAGGTTTGTCTATTAAATCCTAATAGCTTTGACAATGATCTATCATGATTAAAATCAACTTGATGATTTTCGTCTAAAGTGAGAGAAAATTTGTTTACTGCCGGTTCAACTGCAAAATGTAATTGTTTCTTATCTGTAAATGGTATACCTAAATGTCTCTTAATTTCATTTGATATTGTTTCAACTTCGTAAGAACCAGGAAGAAAAGTTTGTATTTTCCATGTTTTGCCTTTATCAGTAGAATATCAAAATTGATCATTCACATCTTTTATAACATTTTGAATAGTGTTAAATGTGGAGAAACTAGTCAATGCAATTTGATAATTTTTATTTTGTTCTAAATGTAGAATGGGTTCTACATGGGAATCTGTAAGAAGAAGACCAGATGCTGAAGAAACAGATTCAGCAATGAAGGAAAACGGTTTTGAATACCATCTGAAATCAGAAGATGGAAGTCGCGTCAAAGTTTGTAGAGGCATGTTCCTTAGTACATTTGCAATTGGCGAGAAGCACCTCAGAGGTTGGAGGAAAGTCATCCACCCAGGAATTCCAGAGCAGAAATGACGAGCAGGAAAGATTTCTAAGGCAGAGGAATTTATTGATAGTCTTCCTGCTGTGCCAAGCCACTACTGTAGGGCATCCACGTCGAGAAAATATGTTGATGCATCTTTCAAGTCGTGCGCAAACCTTCACTGTGCCTACATTAGATGGTGTGACGACAACAATTCCTCGCCAATAACGCGACAATGCTTCTCCAAGCTTGCAAAGAAAAATAATGTCTTCATTCACCACCCTCGAAAGGACCAGTGCGATAGCTGCTTGTCACACGCGGCCGGGATTTTGTCTTGTGAAGCATATTCTCTCCACATAGAAAAAAAATGAAGCCAGGGAAGCAAAGAACCAGATAAAATCTGATGCCATGTTTTCCAATGGGAAAAAGCTGGCGATTACCATGGACCTACGAAGTGTGTTGAAATGTCCACGTAGTAAAGCTTCGGCCTTGTACTTCAAGCAGAAACTACAAATTCACAATTTCACATTTTATGACATGGTGACTAGAGATGCCGATTTGTACGTCTGGCAAGAAGCGGAAGGACAGGTAACTGCCAATGAATTCGTTAGCTGCATTTATGATTACATTAAAGGACGAATTCAGGGATGTCAGGTCATTGAAGAAGTTTGTTTGATCAGTGATGGATGTACTTACCAAAACAGAAATAAGGTGCTTTCGAGTATGTTATCTGATTTGAGCAAAGAGATGAAGATAGTGATTATTCAACTAATTCTTGAGCGTGGACATACCATGATGAAAGTCGATTCTGTCCTTGCAACGATTGAAAGAAATCTGATCGATCCTCTTTATTCCCCATCTGATTTCTACACCTCAATGACAAATACCAGGAGAGAAATCCACATCGCTTACACATATGCGATCACGATTTCTTCAGAGATTTTGACAATCGTCCTTCAAACTTTAAGTCAATCCGGCCTGGAAATACTACCGGTGACCCCACCGTGCAAGACATACGCGGTATGCTCTACAAGTGCGACGGATCCGTCATGTTTAAGTTGAGGCAAACAGAGGATTGGAAACTGTTACCTAGAAGACGAGGCGGGCCCAGTAATGAACTGTCAACCACTCCCCATGAGAGCTTGGGTATTTCCAAGTTGAAGTGGGAGGACCTTCAAAAAGTGAAGAGTATCATGCCTATGGACTACCACTCTTTCTATGATTCTTTGAAAGTGAGACTTTAACGAATGTTTGTAAGGTATGACTCGTAGGCCTTGTGTGTGTTTGATTGTAGTGTCTGATGGTGCTTGCAGTGATGTTTCTGCTTCCTGATTCAAGTTTGATTTTGTTGAGAGCATTTATGATCCAATTTGAAACCATGCGGCCTTGGTGGGACTGGTAGGCCTTCAACTTAGTTCAATGATAACTCTACTGTGATTCACAGTTTGATTGTGTTCATTCTGTTATCATCATTGATGCTATTTTTCTAAAAAAAAACTTTTTTACAAACATATGTTTTCAATGAATCTTAGCGGGCATGCTTCTCTACAAAACCTATAAGTTATATAATATAACTGTGTATGATGTAGCAAAGGGACGGACTGCAATGTCAAAATTAGGACATGTTAGAATTAGACTTTTGCCTCATTCTATGGCAGCTGTCATATCCTATTGCATAGGCCTACAGGCACTCATCATTATACAGTGGAATAAGCTTAGTTTAATCCGTATATACTTGCCATGCAAGTTAGTGCACAATATGCAACAGATCACGCAAGGCTATTCTCTAGGTTACATGTAGGCCTACATACAATTGTGCCCATGTAGGACAATGTACATGTATGTAGCCTACATGTTTTCCATCCATCAGGATTTTACATGTAGGCCTATGATTGGAGGAACGATTCAATTGTTTATGCTTTTAATTGATGAAGTATTTGGTACTTTGATAAGCTTTTTAGAGCATGAACTTGTAGGAAAACAAACTTCAAAAATTCTTAGCAGGGTGTACAATGCACATGTAGGCCTAGACCTACGATTGTAGGCTTAGGCCTGCTACGACTAACTGATATCAAGTGCAAACAGCATTTTTTGAGTGTGTCTAACCGAGAGCATTCAGAAAATATATGATATTTAGACATTTTATTAAATTTCCTTGAAGAAACACCAAATCGAGTGCACTTGCAAAAGGCCCTATGTGCACATGGAGAGGATGCAAAAGGCCCTATGTGCACATGGGTCCGCCAAAACCTGACAGGACCATAATTGCAGAAACTATCCTTTGACAGGTTTAAAAGTCGTGCTAAGAGATGAAACTTGGCTATTTCACTTTTTCTTGTTATTGCGTTTTGTTTCAAAGAGATCGAATAAACGTCCTCCTGAAAATAAACGTCCTCCTGAAAAGTTGACTTTTTGCACATAGGGCCTTTTACCGATTCGCCGACGACATCATCTTTATGAAAAGGAATCAACGCACCAGCATCGTCATAAATTGCAAATATCAATTTGTGGTATATAGTTTGATTTCAGCTTTGTATAATGCACTTTCCGGAAAGTATGCTCAGATGAAGTACTATTGCTTTTTGGTTCGTAGGGTATCATTGCTAGAATTGGAGCTTCAACATCTCCCACACGTACATCTTCACCAATATTGGAATATATCTGAAAATAGTTAATACGAAGCGATAAAGATATGCTCGCGCTAGCTTTTGTTACAGTACCACTTTTAAACGTATTTTGATAAAATCCTAAAATGTCCATTATAGTATTTTCCATAATCAGCTCAATATTTTTCCCACTTACACTAAGAGACAAAACACCTTCTTTTTCAGAAAAAGAAATATGCTGTTCATTAATCACTTCATTCAAATAATTTATAGCCAATTTCGCTGAAGTGATAATGCGAGGTGGCAGCACTCTTGTTTTATGTAAGATACCACCTAAAGGATCTATACACTTTCTGTATCAAATTGATTTGAACTATTATGTCCCAGATAGCGCATATTAAATTTTCCGTGAAGAGCTGCAGAACGATGTCGCAAGAACTGATGAAAATCTTTTGAACAAACCAATACTGGATGATCAGCATTTAGTTTATTGATTACGATATTATTAGACCCTTTGTTGTAAGTTAATGTTGCCACTTGTTCACCATCTACTCGAAAGAGATAATTTTAAAATTAATTAAATTTCTTCAATAATGCTTCAGGAGTCATGTTCGTCTTTCTTGCCCTAATCACAATCTTTTTCACCAACGTCTTTTCATTTTTCGGAATAAGATCCACATAATAGGTTTCTCTTTATAAATTAAATCTTTGCAACCTCTTGGATAGTAATTAGCTTTAAAATTATCATAGCTTGTCAAGACGCCAGCAAAGTGACCTAAATCATTTCTTAAACTCGAACTCAAAGCAACAATCCAATCTTTATCACTTGCATGATACATATGATCATATAACCATTGTGGCGAGTAAACTCGACAATGTGTCCACATGCTTTATTCAGGAAATCAAATGCAGATTTTTTGCATGTTGAGAAATCTTTCTTCGGCCATTTCGGAATGTAAACTCGACATCCCTCTTCACACTGATAGGTATCTGTACGTATTAATAGTCATCACTTCATGATCAAACGTATAGACATAGTTACTGTGAACAACTTGGGTGACGAATACTTCCCACTTTCCATTCTGCTGTTGTGTATTATCAATTGGAGTAGAAAATATAGCAGCTCGATTGCCAACAAATCTATTTCTTGCCACATTGCTAAGCAAAACATGATAGAATGACATTTTCATTTCGGTAATCTATACATTACCAATTTGCATGACATCATGAAGACTTGGATTTTGGACTCTCTACAATATATTAAAGTTGATCGTGATGGAAACGTTCATTTCAAGAATTCTTGTGGAAATATATCTCTACATTACGACAATTTTTCAATCTTAATGATATCATGAGGGATTTAGAATATTTCAAAACGTTAAACTTCATCTCTTTGGGTAATCCAGTTTGGCTTCAACATCCCAGAAATGAAATTCAGGTCTATCGTTCTCATCTCTCCATCTATTTCTCATTTCGCAAATGGATTTTTTTATTTTAACAACCCCTTTCTCCCATATAAATGGGTTAGGGTGGATTCATGAAAACAAGATAAAAAGGAGCCAGTTCATATACATCATAAAATTCATGGAAACACAAACTAGCTACAGTCCACAAACCATTGGGGTAACACCAAATGAAACGATATCAGGAAACACAGTCAAGTAAAATGTCAGCCGCTCCATACTTCAACCACCTTGTGCACAGTTCTCCGCCATACGACTCTGTCTTCTGCGTCGCTTCTTCAACTTCTCCAATCTTCCTCCGCCTTCTGGAAATCTCTTTTGACACAGTCACTCCAACGAATTCTCGGTCTTCCTCTTCCTCGCACACTCATTTCTTGCTTATTCGCCTGGGTAGCCTCTGTTCATTCATTCTTGCAACATGTCCGGCCCAATATAGTCTCTTTCCCACAATCTTCTGAGTAATCGTTTGTTTCAGTCCGACTTCAAGTCTCATTTCTGCAAGTTTTCTTCTGTCAACCAACTTCACTCCACACAACCTCCTCAGCCAATTGCTCTCGCTCACTTGCAGTCTATCTTGCTGATCTTTGGTGAGCGCCATTGTTTCCAGACCATATGTGACTGCTGGAATTACACACACCTCTAACACTTTCCGGCTGACATCTTTGCTGATCCTTCAGCTCCCAACACTCCTGCCACTTTCTGATAGGCTCCGACCCCTGCTCTAATTCTCCTATTCACTTCCATTTCGCTCCGCCCATCTTCCGCTACCACACCTCCGAAGTACTTGAAACCCTTTGTCTGCCTTAGCTAAATTCCTTGCACCTCAGCAATTATGTCCTTTGGCTCCTTTCCGACCCACATTACTTCCGTCTTATCCAAATTGATGCGCAGCTCATGCCTTTGGAAATTCTTCGCCCACTTTTCCAGTTGTAGCTCCACCTCGTCTGTCGTTATAACAGCTAGATCGTCAGCATACATTATCTTGTTCATTGCATCATGTTCTTAGCTTTTCCTTGACAACAATTCCATAATCAGAATGAACAAAAATGGACTTAAAGCACTTCCTTGTCTGAGCCCTGTTTTTATTTAGAAATCTTCGCTGACGTTATCTCCAATTATCACTGCCGCTCTGGTTCTTTCGTACATCTTTTCGATAAGTATCACCTCTTTCTCTCAAGCATTTAACCATCTCAGGGTTGCCACCACCAGGGGTCTAGGGACGCTGTCATAAGCTTTGTCTAAATCTACGAATCCTATCGCTATGTTTTCTTCTCTTTCAATCGTCTTCTCTATCTTATGTCTCACCGCAAACATACCATCCGATGTACCTCTACCTTTTCTGAAACCTTGCTGCTCCACTCCAATTTCGTGTTCCACTTGTGATCTCAGCCTTCCGTCGATTATGCGCTCCAACAATTTCATCACTTGACTTAGAATAGTGATTCCTCTGTATTTCTCAGGGTCCTGTCGACTTCCTTTTCCTTTCCAAATGGGGAGAATCAAAAGCCGCCTCCAGTTCTCTGGGATTTCCCCTTTTTCATAGCACAGCAGAAAAAGTCTAGCTAGCCATTCAATACCTGTTTTCCCCGCTGCCCACAACATTTCGGTTGTTATTTCATCCTTGCCAGTTGCTTTTCCTGTCTTCATCTTTCTCAATGATGTCTCGATTTCTTCTGTCTTGATTTTCTTCTCTACCGTCTTCGATCTCACACTACAAGGAAGTTCAACCGCGCTGCGCCCTTCGTTGTTCAGCAACTCTTGAAAATACTCCTTCCACACCTTCGTGATCTGCTGCGGACACGAAACAATCACTCCGTCTTTGCTTCTTACATCCTGGACGGCCACCACATCGCAAATGTAAATTGGAAAAATATAAAATATGAGTACATCGCTCCTTTATGTCATTCATTCGACGCGAGTTCATCGCATTGCTACGCAAATTTTAGTCAGACGCTATCTTCAACTAAAGCCATCTTCCTACAAAAAGTTGAGATTCATCATGAACGAAACGTATGTTTCAAGGATTATACTGGAAATGTAAGAAGAGTGTTTGCTTTATCATATCGGCATTTTCAGTCTCTAAATCATATTATGAAGGACTTAAAATACTTCTACATGAAAAAAATTCACGCATAGGAAATCGCATATGGTTGCGACTCAACAAACAGTGAATTCCAATATATCATTCACAACTTTCTACCTACTTAACATTTCATCAAGGCAGTTGGGAAAAGTACAAAAGGAAGATACATCGCTCTATTTACTCATTTCTTCATCATGAAACGTCATCGCTGGACTATCGTCAACATTCTCCGACGCATCAGACTCTACACGAAAATCGATCTCGCAACATTACATCAACAAATTCCAAACAGCAAGTATTATCCGGGTCGGCCGCAAATGTTAGTGGTGAAGATGAGCAATTTACGGAATCTTCAA
>CAJQUW010015955.1:0-268035 GCA_907163375.1 Prostheceraeus crozeri | reverse complement strand
GATAAATCATCAGGGTTACCGTGGGAATGGGGATTCTGCGAGGATATCCATGGGTTTGGGGTGGGTATGGGTATTGAGGGCATCCGCACAGCTCCCATTGCTCTTCTATGGGGATTCTGTGGGGATTCTGAATATTTTTGACATTCAGTAGAAGCAATCAGAGATGATTCATGTCACACAACTTCGATGTTGAATTACAAAGCATCACGGAGCCTACCCATCTCATGCATGAAATATCAATGATGATCATTTTCACATTAGTAACACAAGTTCAATAATTTTGAATGACTTATAATGACAGTTCCAGTTGTGTCAAGGACGTCTGAAGTGGAAGAATTCTGCAAGTTCCCTTTACTGCAGAGCCGAGTGGAGACTTACAAATATTTGCTATAATAGTATAAATAGCTCAGAAAAAAATATTTGTGATAAAATTAAGCTTGCGTGATAAATGTGATTAATCACTATTAAACTAGATTTTAAACTAATTACGATATAGAAGACGTGTTGGGTTCAACCCACAAAGCAAGACACATGAAAATGTTGAATGATTTTCGTCGGACACATGAACAGTGTGATAAAGATTTCTCACAACTAATCATTCAACTGCAAGCCATCTACTCGCATTGCTATAATGAAAGCTGAGATTTTTCACTTGTTCGCGACTTGTCAGAACTTTTATTTTCATCTAATAGGCATCCTTAACTGTACACTTAAGTGTACCTCAATTAATGGTTCATTGTGCTGCATTTCATCACCACATGCACACAAATGGGTCAACATCCTCCAAATTCTTGTGCAATACTTCGGTGACATGAGTGGTCGAGAAAATCAGGATGATTTTCATCGAAGTCTATATCCATAATTGTAGATTAGATTGATTGAAAATTTTTTCCTTCACCACGTGTATACAGTCGATTTCTACTGCGAAACAATTCTAAACTTGAGATGCATAAAGGCCAAACTCCCTTTGATATTCTACTTTATCGGCATTGATGGAGATAGAATTATAAATGATCGCTATATTAATTCAATTAACGAATATTAAACGGGAATATTCACATATATGAACATGTCATGATCCACTGAGCAATAAACGATGGCTATATCACACTGGTAGACAAATGGTAGAATAAATTTCAAAAATAAATATATTGACAAATATTCATGCTTGCTTTTGTGAAGCTTACTGTACTTAATCACGATTGTCTACACCGAGGAATTTAAGCATAATTCTTTAAAAATGAATGTGTGTATATTTCCAGAGAATTCTTCGCACATATATACACGATGTAATGTAGGCTTAGGTTTGATTTTACTTGATGTAGACTGGTTGCTTGGTGTTAAACAGCGAATCTCAAAACAGCGAACGGTAAAAGGCGAGTATAAGAAACATCGAAATTTCAAAATAGCTAATTATATAGATAGCGTACTATGCAATGCTTGAATGTTGTGCAGAACTAAGTACATACTCGTATTAACATTTCATCTCAACATTTTAATAAGGCCTTGTTTCCTTTAGTCTACATGTAGTTGCTGAATTTTCATACAAATGTGTTTCCTTTAAGGGAGCAGTAATGCAAAAATTGTGCCTTTAAAGTAATAGTCAGACTTAAAGTAATCCCGTAGCAAAATGAAGTAGGATCGACATGGTCAATAATTAGGTTAAGTGAACCAAAAATCCAAAGTGAGTAGAAGAGGGAGTTTGAAAAACACAAGCTGATCAATAACCGATTTCTTATAGAAACAAAGAAATAAAGACAATTTCGTCATACTATTAAAAAGAGACATTTCGAGATAGGCGTTTACGGTAAACTATTCTATGGTAGTTTTAAGGAAAAAGGTGTCATGTCTCATGAATCATTAAAGAATTAAGAGCGAAATGAGAAGAACCTATGTAAACTGTACGTGTAAGCTAGCAGCAGACGACAAAAACTTGCGAATCAGTAGAGATAGATAAAGAACACCTATCTGCTAATGCAACCAAATGATTCAGGCAAATGTAAAGTTGTAAGTCAAATACGTGTTCAAGGCTGACTCTATTCCTTACTTGAACGAGCATTTAGTTAAATTTTCGATGCAATGATTTCTAGGTGGCAAGTCAGAATCAAGGCTCAATAATGATAGAAAATAGGCTACTACAATTTTAAAGAGAAACAGGCCTATACCGAAGATAGCAAAGAAAAGTAACAAAAGTTACAACACGCAATCGATGACTTTCTTCAAGGACTCCCATTCCGCATCTCTGGAGTCAAATGCGGCCTTCTGATCGTTGAATGCTGTGCAGAAGTTCCAGTGAGATGGAGATATTGGACATCAATTATTCTATACGAACAGGAGCAACATGCTAATCAAGGGCTTATCTTGTGGGGGGTGTAGGGATTCTGTGGGGATGCCCACAGTTTTTCTCGTGGGTACGGGGTGGGGTGAGGATTCAACATATCAATCGCACTCGGCTACCCTGCAAATCATCGACCAAATCAGAAACAGAAAATAAGTTATTTAGCGTCAGAAAAGCTAGCTTGATGCGATAATAATAATCTCGTTCAAAAGCGTTCGAACCAATGTTGCGAACTGCTTCTTA
Organism: Prostheceraeus crozeri; assembly: GCA_907163375.1. Classification (NCBI taxonomy): domain Eukaryota; kingdom Metazoa; phylum Platyhelminthes; order Polycladida; family Euryleptidae; genus Prostheceraeus; species Prostheceraeus crozeri. The sequence continues at coordinate 265,454 of CAJQUW010015955.1, read as the reverse complement.
AGCAGCAAAAATTGTGCTAAACTTAAAGCTGGAATTAGACCTACTTTATCTCAAATAAAATTTCAGAATCCTATATTCCAGCCTATTTTATGAATAGCAACTAAGCAAAATAGTCTCACTCTTTCTTTTTTTGCGTCTATATATTTCTATTCGATTTTTGAAAGATTCGGGACGGCGGAGTGCCGTCACTTCTGTATAATTTTAGCGATAATCGACTATAAAATAAGAGGAGATTGGCTTTTTTGCTTAGTTGTATAATGACTTATGACTCCCTGTATGTTGGCGACTACACGAAGTTTGCTAAGAATAGTGTGTTGTTCTTTACTCTTATCGTCTTCTAGGATTACTTCGATATCTTCAAATAATTTCAATACCAAGTGATAGTTATTTATAAAACATGAAGAGGCATATCTTTTTTTCCCCCCAGTTTTGGGGGGGAAAAAAAAAAAAAAACAAAAAAATGAAGGATGGATTTCAAATGCAACCACATGTTAATAACAGGTAGATGCCTGTGCCTGGCACTTGACGCGGATTGTAGAGAGCACTGTCTGAAGTTAAACGCACGATCCAATTTATGCTTTGATTGAGTTGCTGTTTGTAACGCCGGCTGCCTGGTTTCAACCCTGGCGGATCGTATATATTGTTGAATTTTCTATGCAATGTATTCCAATTATAGTGTATTTTACTAAGATTTTGCAAAATGTTTTGATATAGATTTCGTTTAAAGATCAACCATGACACTACTGTTTACAATATTTTCCACGGATTAAAGCAAGTATTTGAGTTCTGAAACTCTCTGTCCAGGGAGACTTGCGGACTCAATTTCCGTGCATGTTTTCTGTTGTGGAAACTTATATTTATCTCAGTGGTAAACTTAAGAAAGCACTAAAAAACATGGGTTTCAATTAGAACAGAATATTTTCCCGAAATAGTACAAGCAAACCACAGGTTAAAAGTTGGTGGGCAATCGTTTTTGGAAACAATCGCATATTGATGTGAAGGGTAGGAACAGGGAGGTAATTCGATTTTCCTGGCATTGTGCTAAAAAACAAGCGGGTCCAATTCTTCTCTTTATTTGCCTTCGTATGTGATGTACATTAAAAATTGAGTAGAAAAAAACCGGCGCTTCGTGTCACAGACATATCAAAAGGTGGGACCGTGCAGTCATTCAATGCAACGGCATTCTATAATAGCAATGAGGATCCCGCGATGGTGTTAATTCCGCTAGAACAGTTTGTATTCTAGTAGTCCGTACTTGTGGCTCATTAGAGAGGTCTTAATATGTCAATTTGGACGAGTTCCACTATTTCGGCATGTCAACGGCATTGTCACTTTGATCCAAGATATCTATGGGTCATGTCGTTTATTGACGGAACGTTCGTCCGCATGAGATTTCCGGAATGCTCATACAGAGCATTTTTCTGCGTTTATTAGTGGATAACGCGCTGGTTGTGTCGTGTTCTTTACACAGATTAGTGAACGGGCGGAGTTAGTTAGACCCCGATGTAAAAATGCCACACAATAAGCAAGTAAATTATATAGACTAAAAGCCGGTCGGAGCAAGAATATTGTTAGTCAGTTTTGTTTATTTTTGGCCAGGGGAAGATGGTACAATCTTCGTGTTTTCTGTTTTGTTTTTTGGCCACGTAGATGATTTAGTTTATTAAACTATTAGAATAGGTGAGTCAGTTGTTTGACAGTTTTTGCAATTGCTTTTACAGGCAGATCGCTGACTAGTTAAGTTTACATTACACGCGTTCTTTTCACTGGCGTTCGCTATGTCTGCATTTATTTTTCTGATTACTTTTAGAGATTATCGCTGATGGAGAAACCATTTTGTTTGAAGGGGGTGAAGGGCTTTTAAAGATTCGTCTTGTTCTGTTCTACCTGAACACCGACTGGAGACACTGTTCATGCGATTTCTGTAGGGTAGTTAGTTAGGCTATCTTTTCGTTACGTTCAGCAGTAGACGACGAGTCGTTACGAGTAGGGACTTATCTTTAGTTAAATAAAAAACGTAAATGATAATAAAGTTCAATGGACGCTGGTATGATAAAAGACTTAGAGGCGGACATAATCTGTTTCTCTCTGAACACATTTGAAGGAGAAAGATAATTTCCCATATTCAATAGTTATTCAGGTTGGAATTACAATGGGAAATTCATTCATGGAAACAGGAAGAATCATCAGAGGCATTATCAGTATACATAAAGGACAACTTGGATAAAACCTTGATTTGAATACAGTCGTGAATTTGAAAATGAAAAAAAACTGATAATTTTCTAAAATTTCAAATATATATATAACGTATACTTACCTAATAGGCATTTAATAAGCTGCTATAGAAGGAACAGGGAAATCAAGGTTTAAGATTAAGATTTTTACCAAGACGTCGAAAATCCTATTCATGACACAAAATGGAGAAACATAAATGATACTGAAGATTTGAATGGAAAATTGGTATCTGAAAGCGACATAAGAATTGTCTTGCCAAAGAGAAAATAGAGATAAATCAATAACAACTGATGGCCATGATACACTAATTTTTTTTGTGATGAGACTATAACTTGATTATTACAACACGGAAGATTTGTGAATAGCGGATTGTTTAGGAAAGTGTACAATGTCACAGTACTTCAAAATGTTGTTGTTAAAAAATCCATGTTGATTACTTGATCATATCAGAATCCATAGTCTAAATTTATTAACGAATTTGAAATTGGTAATCCGTTTGTATACTGCACATTCACAGATAAAAATTTAAACTAAAAAATACCATTTCGAGAAGAAATCGAGGATATCGAATCCAACATTTCAGTATAAAGCGAATATATCCTTGCAAATGGACGAAAGAAAAACAGTCCCGAATATGTTTAGATTATTGTTGCAGACAAACCTTGTTGTCTGCCATTGTTGTTAGACAAACATGTTGCAACATGTAAAAAAGACAAGTCTAATGAAGTTCTGCGAAAATAAAAGAGCACGAAATATGTGCAGGTATATTGGGAGGACGACAAGATGTCTTCGAGGAGAGAGTGTCAAAACCGTCCCAAACTGGCTTGTATAAACCTCAGAAGTGTCCCCCTAGGACTCGATACCAACTTTCCATCAGCCAGTGTTACTCGAACATCTCAAATTTGTGATGGGGGGGGGGCTTTCCTCGACTGACTGCCAGAAGAAGGTTTTCTGTGATATACAAGTGCGCGCGGTATGACATCCTTCAATTATAGACGTGCGCGCCTAATTATCAGAGGAAGGAGTCCGATCTTTGTGCTCAAAGCTTTTATAGCTTGTCTTTTCCTTCCGTGGTAGATTTCTTCATTTTTTCATTTTTTATGCTTTCTATGAGCACTAGGTTGTATAGTTTGTCCTTACAGTATTGCTTGCTTTGATTTATTATTTTGCTTATGTATAAGGATATCTACTATATTTTCCTAAGTATAGTTATGAATGATTCCAATTTTCTATCTAAGGTTGCATCTAAGATTTGTTTCTAGTCCTAACGTTGTGACACCACTTGAGATTTGACGAAAGGGCCTCGTGATCAATTGATCATTATGAATTTCGTGGCTTTCTTTACTATTATAATTTAAAAGGATCCTAGTATTACTCAAATGGGTTATAATCTATTGTCCTTAGATGTACGGAATGAGATATATAGTGAATGGAGAACAATTAGAAATTGCGCACATCATTCCTACCAAAATATAATTCATAGGATCCATAAATATTCTAAAAATATAACAAATTAATGAATTATTTTGCAGAAAAGATTATATAACAAAGGAACAAACAATATATAAAAAGACAAATCTAATGAATGTTAGGGATATGATGTATTCAACGAAAAAAATTGCAAAAAGAAATAAGAAAAAAGAGAAAATGAAAACTGATATTTAAGAAAATTGATAATTGCGAAAGAAAATAAATATCATGAGACATACTGGCATTTAATTAAACAACAAGAAGAAAAATACATCACAAGTAATCTTTAAGCTCAGCTATATTTTCTTAAGCGAAATAAAGATGCCGAAATACCTATGCCAGTCCATGACAAGTAAAGCAGCAATCGAGCCAACATCTGCAATTTCATATGAAATTTTGGCTGAAGAATAAAATAAATGAACTAAAAAAGCATTGGAATGCTACAAAAAAACGGCATATTAAGTGGCCAGATGCGGATCTCTGCATCAAACGTAGCTTCATCAGAAAACCCTTTATCAGAGAACCTATATTGCTGCTATTATTCAACCAATTACCTAAAATATGAAGATGAAATCCCATCTGTGAAAGTTGGATGCTACATCTATACAAAATAGACGACGAAGAACGTTACCTCTTGCTATGGACCTGATAAATTTTGGGTCAAATGTCAAAAAATTCGTTAACGAAAATTTTGATATGTAAAGATTTAAATCAATAACTAAAAGAAAGTCTTCATTCACCGCTAACTCAAAGAGGATTTCTAAAGGGACAAGCTCAACAATGGACAAAAATTTTATTATAATAAGAGAAATATTTCAAAATAAAAAATTGTAAACATTCCTTAATGCAAGTTTCATAGAATTATCAAATTGCGTTTGATTCGATTCTCTAAGCAAATTATGCATCTAAAACCATACAGACATCATAAACTCAGCGAGCGCTACCTTGGTCCCTTTGACAGCAAATTGAAGCAATTATAAATCAGAGATCAGCGACAATTTCAAATCCAATTAGAAAAGCGTTTACTTGATTGATCGATATTATGGTAGCATGAACCAAGTGTTTAAAAATCTCTCAAAAACCATGGAACGTAATACCGATTTCTCCATAGTGAAATGAAACAGCAAACGCATATGCTCAATAGGCCTACGCCGTATAGAACTGATTCTTGAAGTTGAAGAGACCACGAAATCTGAATGGGAAGATACTTATAAAACTTTAAGTATCACATGTTATTGGTATTCCAGTCGTCTTCAGTTGAGAACCATCAGTAAACACAAGAATATGACGTCTCTAATCGACAATTTTTTGTATAATGTTACTTACCACAATATGTCGGAAGATTGCTGAGACGAACATAATATTGCATAATATGATTAAACGAAACAATAATGGTTAAAGTTTGAAATCACAGAGGTTTCTTGATAACAGAGTTTGAAATTGAGCCAGCATGACTTTCGTAATACAGGGGCTTTGAGCCCCGGTATATACTCACGGATGATACAATTGCCTGGTCTGCGCGTTGTGTCTATATGATCACATTCCTCATAATGCTTACTATATTTTTCTTTTCGACATTCGATCGACAGTAAGCAACATAGGCCTATAGTTCAATAGGCTAATAGTCCAAATGGGGTGATATGGACAATTTTTTGCTTAGGGTCTAAAGATTCGTAAGCTATTAAGCGGACGAATGTATGACTTTTAATAAGCTAAATTTGTAACTTAGGGTCCAACCTGCCTTTCTATAACATTATGTCTCAAGGGAATGAAAATCCATTATGATATTTATATATAGACCACGGCTGCGTCTGGCCGTAAAACAGCGGTTCAGTAACCTATTAGTGGGTACACAACATCCTCCATTCACAAATTTTCCTTTCACAAGCCGTGGTTTTAGTGGATCCGATACTAGTGACTTTGCGACCCAAAACGAAATCTTCTGCCTTGTGTCCTTTTTTGGAATTCCACGAAAGTCCGAAACAAAATGGCGCCTTTTTTTTTCGAAAAATTTTGGGTTACCTTGGGCTATAAGTTAATCGGATTACAGGCCAACCTTTGGCTACGAAACAAATCATCAATCAAGTAACATAAATTGATAACATCATATATATTTCACAATTTTTCAGATATATTTCACATGTCGTTATTAAACTAGTCTTCTCAGTTTCCAAGATGGCCGCCAAAGTCAATAAAAGCCATAAATTACAAATTCCACTGCATACATCATCGTTAGATATTATATCGAAGTTTAGTGGGATTTACTTATAAGAATCTTTCTTTCCAGTTCGTAAAGACATAAATCATGTTGTTCGACAACGATCAGTCATTTTTACTGCCCACAATCTGCTTGTCTATCTGACAAATCCTTATCCATCATGATTACACTTGTACTTTATGGTCAAACTTAAATTACATGCATGTAGGGCCCATATATTTGCAGTCCATAAATTTAAGGTTAAATCGTAGGTACCTATACAACCGCATTGAATCGCCATTAAGCAACAATAAAAGCAATTGTACGACGTGATCGAATCAATATTAATTCACACTCATAAACGAAGACTACAAACGAAGAAGAGAACTCCCTCTGCCTATAAATATATTGCAATTATAATCACGCAACGAGTACTACAAATAACACACTAACAAAACATTTACCAAATTAAAATAGAACAAGGTTTGCCTGCAAATGCATGCAATTATAATCACATACTGCACGCAGACAACATTTGGTTGAAAATAATTCTGCGTGACTAAAATACAACATTCTATACCTATTCCATACTTTTTTGAAGTCTAGCATGTACCGATTCACTGGCTTGCTCACATCCAGACACCTAAAGAGCAATTGTTCGAAGAGACCAAAACTTCTCCAACATGATAAAAAAAACAGCATGCACTTTTGGAGCAACTTGAGATCCCCAAAGCCATGTAGTTATCCAACGAAATTTTTCAATGTGTTCTAACGAAAGTTTGAGGATTCAAAAGTTTCTCCAAATACATGAATTCATGCAACGAGATTAAATAATCTTCCCAAAGCGAGTGACATATCGTAAACAGACGAAGGGGGGGGGGGGGGGGGGGGGGGGGGGGGGGGGGGGGGGGGGGGGGGACAGCATTGCCCGCATGAAGAATCAATTCGGGGGGGTCAACAACTTTTTGCAAGCGTTTCCATCACAAATGAACCGCCACTGAATGGCACTACGTTTCCACATGACAACACTTGCTCCACTGCAGAGCGCCACCCCATGTCTTCAACATTTCATTATAACATCTTATTCACAATTCCAAGTAAAAGATGCAACTCCGGTGGAGGCAATCACTTCAACAACGCGTTGACTCAAGCTCACCTTTCAACAGCGGAACATGGATGACATTGTCATACCTTTTTAGCGGCAGTTCTGTCGGAGTTCTGCTGGTAAAACTTCCAGCAATTGTTTCTGCTATATTACCGAGTGTGTGCGTGGGGCAGGCAGCATTCGATTTCAGGATTGTCACGGTGGGCACGGCACCAAGAACACGGGTGACTAGACGAATGACTCATAAGTCCTAGAAGAAATGTTCGCCATCTTTCAGATCCGTAGCGAAACGAAGAGGATAGCGCGTTGCTATTCCAAATCTCTCTCATGCGAAGGTGAATCCATATTTTGAGCATGTTCGTATAGCTCTCGTCTACATGGGAGCAAGTGCCACAATAAAAAGTTTCTTGACACCGGTATCCTTCGAAGAGGACATACTCCTCCGACAATTTTGATTCATGCTCTCTGGCTCACCGGTTTCGACGAAGCTCAAGCATATTTTCATGAAGCCGCCTCCTCCGTCAACACACAAACTTCAGAACCGGCTCTGAAATACGTCGTCACTGGACAATATCGTTGATAAAGCTCTCCAAGTCGTGGCAAAAGATAAACTTTCACTACACTGATTCGACGACACGACGAATTCAAGTTTCTTTTCAGTAAAGTAAGAATCCAAAAGATGACTCCTGTCGTCAAGCCTATCTTTCAATCTGGGTTCTACAATAGAGTGATCATGATTCGCACGAAGATGAGAAGCCAAGTGTAAAGTTTGCCGCTTAGAGAGTTGCATATCAACTTGTATATCAAGCATGTCATCAGATGAGAATCGTTGAGGACACTTGTCGAACGACTTTGCGCATGTGGAATTCCGTCGATATCTCACAGGGCGACCGGTGTGAGTTGGTAAAGTTACACAACCAGTTGATTCGTCGGTTGCTAACTTTGCACTAGGATTTGCTGTAGCGCCAAGTGAAGAGAGCTCTTTCAAGTTTTCATGTCACTTCGTATTTGTACATACGTGTGATTTTCCTTTCTTCAGGATAGTCAAACAAAAGCTGCAGACCTTCATTGCTTCTGGGACGAAACGAAATGAGAAACATTTTGTTTTTGTCACTATATCTGGATATCCTGATGACGAAACTCGTGAAGATGGATCACTAGAAGCCGATGAGGTTTTCGATGAGTCGAGGTTGGTACCAATCCTTGAGCCGGCAATTGCACAAATCAGACACGTACACAATGTATTTGACCGTAATACATGTGGAAGTCGACTCGACAATAACGATGAAAAATCGGTAAAAACGTCGATCCTGTGATGGAATATTCCTCTGGAGTATTCTAAAATCACAATTCTACATGATCCAAAAAGGACGCAGGGTAGTCCATCGTCGTTCCAGTCAAGTCCATTTATCAGATGTTCTTCGATCGTCGTTTTTTGCTGATCAGTTATTGTTCTCATCTCTTTTGTTTTCTTAAAGCAAAGCAAACAAACCCGTTTTCTATTATTTTCATGACTTGGTTTTTTTTTCTCGGCATGGCACTATCTCACCATCCATCAACGAATGAAGTAAACATTTGAAAACAAAGTCGACATATATAAAGTTACGAATATTCACACGTGGCTTAGATATGTAGGATTCAAAATTTGAATGTAATCGGCTAGCTTCAATGAAACCTTCAATCAATGGTTGATCTTTTGCATAGCGCAACGTTGACACAATCATATTGCAAAGATATCTTGTAGAGAACAGTTTCCTTCTTGAGCATTTCGTAGCTTACTTAGAAAGTTATATAGATATTATAACTACAGTGATGATGATGATGCAGATTTTATTTTATTTATTAATGAGAATAAGCATGAATTTGTAATTTATGGCTTTTATTGATTTTGGCGGCCATCTTGGAAACTGAGAAGACTAGTTTAACCATTGAAATATATCTTAAAAATTGTGAAATATATTATTTACAATTTCTGTTACTTGATTAATGACTTTTTCGTAGCCAAAGGTTGGCCTGTAATCGATTAAATATAGCCAAGTAACCCAAAATTTCGAAAAAAGGCGCCATTTTGGACTTTCGTGGATTCTAAAAAAGGACACAAGCAGAAGATTTCGTTTGTGGGTCGCAAATCACTAGTATGGATCCACTAAACACGGTTGTGAAGGAATTTTGAATGGAGGAGTTGTGACCACTAATAGTCACGCCAGACGCACCGTGTAGCATCGCGTAAGGGATACAAATTTCAAGAGAAAAAATGAGTCGGGTGTGATATTGACACCAACGAGTAATTCTTTATTCAACATAACAATCTAAAAAAACAAAGTAGTCTATTAAAGGTGAGACAAAACCAGTCTACCTAGAAGGCTCACATAAACTTTACAGCGCATTTATAGCAATGGAAAGTGCCGAAACAGGATTCACAACACCACTTGTTGCAAGATTCGCATTTCATCCAATCTTCTGTCGTTTCTTCTCAAGCTGCGTCGCAGCAGCAACATTGGTGTTCCTTGTTATCAAGTTTTCTTTTCGTTTGCTTTGTAGAATCCTTTTTTAGAGATTTTGACGTTGAGGGCTGCAAAATACTGTCTTCGATATCTCTGGATGTGCATGGCGATTGTTGTCCATCGTTTATCAAACGGCACAATGGTTTCTTCTTTTGATCAAATCGCATTCGAACTACAAGTTTTTTCTCCCTAATTTCTGGAGACGTGATGTGAATCTTATGACTTCAGTATGTGTAGGATTCAAAGTTTTCTTAGGGCTGCAAATTATAGATCTGATTAAGATAGCTTCAGAATTATTATCTTGAAACATCACAAGGCTTGACTGAATCAATTTCCATCTTACTTTCAACTTCTGAAAGGAATGACTTTGAAACGGAGAGCTCATGATCACTGATTGTATTTTGCAATGGATATATTCCGCAATGTGCAAATGCGTCAACAACAAGACTTTCTTCTCAATTTCTTTGAAAACAGCACAAAAAAGCGAAGCGAAGTTTTCGGTCGTAATCGCGGAGACTCCGCTCACGTTTAGAAAATTTTCAAGGGCCTTGCACCACGCGCGTTTGAGGACTGCATTAAAATGCGTGTCAAGCGGTTGTAATCTATGGCTTGAATGAGGTGGTATGCAAACTAACTCAATGTCATGATTAATACAGAAATCAATAGCTTCGATGGAAACATGTGAAGCATGTCCGTCCAGAAGTAAAACACACTTCTTGCCTGGAATTTTCGTCCTGTGTCTATCAAAATGATTCAGATATCGAACAAAAGTTTCTGAATCATTATAACCAGACTTCGTGGAGGCGACGCCGATATTATGAGTTTCGTAGATGTTTCGTGCAGTCATCTTCACATTGCCCCCATTGCAAATGACGAAAGGTGGCAGAATGTCTCCCGATGCAGAAACAGTCGGTAAATGATTGTTGTTAATGTTCCTCGCTCACCCTGTGCGAACAGCCTGCACACTTCGAGCTCCTTTCTGTGCAATCACTTTGCTGGGATTATTTGGCACTGTGGATATCCCTGTCTCATCTGTGTTGTAGACAAGCTGAGGAAAGTCTCTCAAATTGAGAAGATCAAACAGTTCTCTTAAATCATTGAAATAACTATCAACTCTTTCCTTGTTAAAGGCCTGCGCACGCGCAGCAGAGAGTCCTTCAGGTTTTCGTAACGAAAGATCTGGATTTCGTTTGCGGAACGACTCCCACCAGTCAAGTGATGCCCGCTTGTTCTTCTGCCAATTATTTGGAACACTGGAATTCAATTTTCTGCGACGATCAAGAGTATGTGCGTATTCATAAGCCGCGAATCGAATGTTAGAAATAGTCATAGGAAATCCACGCTCAGCTGCATATAGAATGCGTTTACACAAAATCTTTTCTTGTTGATAAGTGAAAATAGTTTTCCCACCTGGGCGTATAGTTTCGTTTTTCACATGTCGACGGAGAGTATAGTATTTCGAGGAACGCTGAAACGATGAGCAGCCGTTGAAAGAGGTGTACCCTGTTTTACGAGACAGATCGCATTTAACATGCTATCGTTGCTGTAGTTAAGACGAGCGTTTTTTGATTTATAGGTTCTAGGCATTGCAAATTAGATGCAGCAATTAGTCACAGTAACTATGAATGAACTAATATGAATTTGAGTAGAAGTGATGACAATGATAGAATCATAGAATTCAATTTTATTATCGCATAGGCAGCAAAAGTTTCATCACGTTATCAGCCAATCGTATCGGGGTGATATGGACACGTGCGCCTAGCAGTCTATGATAAATCAGTAAGCTATGCAGTCAACTTCGGTGACGCGATCTCGACTTGCATAGATATTCCTCTATATTATGATTTGAGTTTTGCAAATATTTCAGATTGTATACTGCATAGATAGCGTCGATCATATTTCACCAAATCAATATTTACAGCGCTAAATCAAGTTATTATTACATTGAAATATTCAAATTCCTTGTACGGCTGTCTAAAGTGTTCGATCATCTTTATGAACTCATTGTCAATCATGTAAAAGAAAATTGGTTACTAACTCTGCTTCAACTATCCACTTTAGGTATTCAAAATATGGATATCGAAGATGTCCATATCACCCCTGCTTCAAAAACAGTTTCGATTCTCTTCTTATATTATTTACTGTAACTTCATACAGGTTCAGCTTTGCGGTGGAATATTTAGAAGCATTGTGAATCATAAAAAAACATGTGGCATTATGCAAGGATACTTTTACTCCCCAAAATTTGAGTCTGAAGATTAAAGCGATTATATGCAAAAAAATTCCTTTGTGTAAATAGCCCACTGGATGCCAGAACACCAATATATTGGCTACAAATCACTGATATTAAGAAGCACCAGATCATTTCTTAACAATATAAACCAAATCGAATAGAATTTCATGAATATGTTAGCATGGAATTATCAACGAAAATTAGATCAAAAAGTGTCCATATCCCCCCGTGTCCATACCACCCATTTTACCCTATGCTCAATAAAGTTCATCTCATCTACGCAATTGAGCCTACGATGCTATTGCTGTGTCACTGTCCAGCGAAAGTGATTGTATTATGAAAACCAATCTGAGTGCATTGTATTGATTTTGAGTACTCAATATGGGTAAATCTCCGCTGGATGGCAACTCACTACCATGAATAGTTAAATGTGAGATGTTTACTTCTGCATGTGTTGAAAAGTTGATATTACCATAGCCCTTAGAGCGCATGACCATTACTTTTCAGTCCCTGTTCAACTTTCAGTCCTTGGTGAGCACTTTTCAGTCCCTGTTCAACTTTTAGTCCTTGCAGTCAATACTATGCAGCTCATGGTGATGATTTGTGCTACATAGAACATTACGCCATGAATTTATTTTCTCTATGTATTATGTTGATTGTTATTACGCTGAATATCCTTGACAAGTGCCTATTCTAGCATTTGAAATGAAATAACCGTACGATGTGCTCACTTAAGAATCATGTCCACCGAATGTGGAATCAAAAATATCAAATGGTTAAACGATGAGTATTCTTAACACAATGATTGACATTATCAAAAGTGAAGCTATTTACAAGTGAATGACAAAGTTCTAGCAATTATGCAAAACCAGCTGCTTTTTCTCACATGAATGGCCGTCTTGTTTCGAAGCTTCAGTTGACATCATGCTGGAAATTCCCAATTTTGCTGACTTTGTGTTTTCAGTGTACTTCATGGAAGTATTCTCGCCTTTCCAGTTGAAATGCTTCTTCATTAGCGATGAAGAAGCACCACGTTCAGGTAACACATTCGCTGCAGTGCATCGGAATGCATGTCCAGTGTAGCTTGATGGATTTTCAAACTTTAGATATTCAGCAACTTTGACAGTATGTGTTTGCCCATAGGTTGGTTGACATACTAGCACTCCTCAATTTGCTTCACATGAAAGGTTTTGAATATTCTGCCTTCTGCTTCTGTTTCTGTTAAGGAATGGTCAAACTGTTCGAGATAGCGACAAAAGTGCAGTGGAACGGTGAACTTATTTCTGATTGCCTATCGCCTCAGCTTACTGACAGAATATGACACCCACATGCCACTAGTAAATACCTCAAAATTCCATATCTTCTGTTTTCATAGTTGTCAGTTCGGCGCATCTTCAGCCTCCGAAGTATGACAAGACGACAGCAGCTTTAATATGAATGTACTCTTGTTCATTTGGAGCATTCGAGAGAAAATCCATTATCTAATCTTTTGAAAATTGGCTTGCAGTTTTCCTACTATAACCCGCTTCATACGACTTTAACAAAATTGTCAAACGCGGATACATTTGAAGCTTTTCGCCAAAGAGCAGTTGCAACCTATTGTTCAACATTGAGTACACTGTCCATAAAGTAATGGAGGCGTACTTCCTTTCTTTTCTTAATTAATCAAAAAATTGTGAAAAATCTTCCTCTTTTGGCTGTCTCTCACATAGTTGACAATACTCGCTAAACTGTTTCCATTTGTCTTCATATATAATGCCAGTAGCCTGTGATGCTATTTCTTTTATGATAGCTTCTGCTGCTCTCTTCATTTTTCACTCGTTGTTTGTTTACTAGACTGTGACAAATACTGAACACCAAAGTATAATTCTGAACTGATTTAAATTTAAAAAGTCTTCTTTTGAAATGTAGTTTCTATTCCCAGTTCATGAATAGAAATATTATGTATTTCTAATCATAACCATAGACTTCATAATGTCATGGTCTGGCCGACAAATAGGACGCTAAGATATCTAACATACTCTAGAGGGAGATGCATGCATAGAAATAAATTACCTTCACTCGATTAAAATGTCCTTTTCAGTACTCTGAGCGATATCATTGTCTCAATCGCTGAGCTCTCTCGACAATGATATCGCTCCTCGTACTGAAAAGTTGACTTTTTAATCATGGACTCCTAGATATATAACACCTGGACTGAAAACTGAAATTCATTTATATACACTAGATGTCCGGTTTGACTCAATAGCTGTCGATGGTGGAAAGCAATTAGTCAAGTGAAAGCGAGGTGTCTAAAGAAGAATAAGTTGAAGTTTCTGGAAATCGGAAGAACATGGAGTTGCAACTAATTTATCATCGTTATCACTGAATATGAAATATTTACTATATTAAATAAAGCAAATTAATTAAAATGAAAATGACTTTTGTCATCCCTTTTTGGTGGAAAGCTTTTTACTACTATATTCTTTTGGACAGTGAAAATACGAAACACTAACTAGTGACACTCATAGAGTAGCCACGGTTAGTTTGATTTATCAAAGAAAGGACAGGCACATCTCCATTTTGATTGAAAAAAATGCCGATGTATTTACAAAAGCAAAATCATTTCCTGGAACATCTAATGAATGTATGACGATTAGAATGGAAGGTGCAGTGATAGGAAGTGATGAATTCAAATCCTCATATGTTGATTCGAGGATGGAGACATGGATAAAAGACATTGAATATCTCAGTGATATAGCGTCTAAAGATCCACAAGCTTCTTTTTCAGAATGCACAAAAGGTCTCTGTCGCAGGAGGACCTTTATGCAACAAACAGTTGATGACATCAGTAATGACTTTCAGAGGTTGGAGGAAATTATACGTCAGAAATTCATCCCTTCTTAAATTCAGGTATGGAGGTCTGGGAAATGCTGATCCTTATATAACTTCAGAACGCGAGTGTAAGGTGAAAACTACAGAATGTTTGGCAAATGTATTTATGACCAGGAAAACAATCTACTGGTAGATCGACTTGACAGAACGGAAATAAAAGGTGCATCACACATGTGAAAAGAGAAGAAGAAACTTTTTTTCAATGAATAATACATGACTTTATCATGAATCTTGATGCCGATGAGATGAAGAAGGCACTGAATTTTGCGAAAGAGAAAGACTCTAGTTCATGAGTAACATCATTACCCATAGAAACATTGAAATATTCTCTAAACAAAAGGGAATTCCAAGATGCGATCAAATTGCGCTGCAACTGGCCGGTAATCTTTCGACAAATTGTGTTTGTTGTGAGAAAAATGATTTAAATCATACTATTAGCTGCAAAATTGGTGGATTTGTCAATCTTCGGCACAATATTATTTTTGACAGAGAGAGTCTTTTTTTGAGTGAAGTCTGTAAAGATGTTCGCATTGAGCCAAATTATTACCAATTGAATCATGTGACTTCATCAGAAGTGGTAATACTGACGACCAGGCGAGATTAGATAGTACTGCAAGAGGGCTGTTGGGGATAATGGGACGTCATTTATTTATGCAAGAATAACAAATCCTCCCTGCAACATTGTATAAAGAACACGAGAATGAAAAGATGCGGCAAAAGGAAGAGAGAATTTTGGAAGTAGAGAAAGGGACATTCACGCCTCTCGTATATTCCACAAATGATTGATCAGGTCCTTTGACTAATTTACTTTACAAAAGAATTGCCTCTTTAATATCTGCAAGAGAAATAAAGAGAGATATGACGGTATCATGGTTTGGTACTGTTATCTCTGGGAGATTTTTATTTGATTCACTTTATGAGATGCACAATTCGTAGACTGGAATGACAACAGTCTTACAAAAAGTTGCAGGATGACGGCTACACATGTATTAATCTGCTCAATTGCCATCATCTTTGAAAAAGCTTCAAAGTTTACTTTTCTCAACAGTTTAACTTGCTCGATTAAAGAGTTCAAGCACCCAAATATCTGATCTAATCGAGAATGATTTCATCATTTTTCGAGCATATTTGCAACCTAACCTCATAACCAAGTGAATTCTTCGATTTAAACATATATCTGACCTATATTGTAAAGTATTAAAATGCAAAAATTACTGAATCAGGAACAATGTCACAATTGTTCAATTTTGTAAAGTTACAACCGTCGACGACTATTGAAATAGTGAATGACCAAATATGTCTTTACCTTTGGAATATCTGATTAGTAATAAAGAATATAAGTTAACTTTTGAATATTAAAATTTCACCAAAATTTGGATGGAATGCTTTTTTATCGCATAATACTCATTGATTTCTCATTGAGATTGATAGAGCTCTATTCATTTGAATTGGAGTCTTCGAATTATTTCTACACCCAATTGTACCACGTTTTAGATGACCGATGTGGACTTTTTAGCTGTTGTTCCTGAAACTTTTCTATAGACCACAAGCTTGCTCACTTCGTACTGTCAAACCATTGCTTCATTTGATATAGTAAATATTCCATATTCAGTGATAGCGATGATAAGTTAGTTGCAACTCCATGTTCTTCCGATTTCCAGAAACTTCAACTTATTTTTCTTTAGACACTTCGCTTTCACTTGACTAATTGCTTTCCACCATCGACAGCTATTGAGTCAAACCGGACGTCTAGTGTATAAATGAATTTCAGCTTTCAGTCCAGGTGCTATAAGTCTTATATCTAGGAGTCCATGTTTTAATCCTCGTGAAAATAATTATATTTCTATGCATGTGTTAAAAAGTTTCACATTACCATAGTCCTCAGAGCGCATGAGCATTACTTTTCAGTCTCTGGTCAACTTTGCGGTCAAAACCTTGCAGTTCGTCAGCTTTTGTGTTGCAAAGTGCATTTTCGTCATGACTTTATTTTCTCTATGTATTATTTTGATTGTTATTACGTTGAATATACTTGACAAGTACCTAAACCTAGTATTTGAAAGATAGGTGCATTGCAATATGCTAAATTGAGCTACATCGACCTAATGCACAATCAATAAATCATATTGTTAGACGATTTATTGTTAACACAATTATCAACATTATCGGTAATTTGGATTTCTGTCAGATAGCTGACAATATTCGAAAAAATTCACCCTTTCGATCGCATCTTTTACTATTGATATTTTCTTCATTATCATTTCTACGGCTCTTTTCATTTTCAAGTCGCTATTTGGTTAATAGAATGTTACGAATACTGGACGCAAAGGTATAGTACTTATCAAATTTTGATTAAAAAGTCTTCTTTTGCAATGTTTAGTAGCTTATGTCTAGTCCTAGTTCATGGATAGAAATAGTGTATAGTCGGACCCGCGTATAAGGACCCCGTATGTAAGAACAAACCGCTTATAAGGAACATATCTGTGCATCCCACTCACACTTCAATTTATCTATGCACAATCAGCCCCGCGTATAAGGACACCGCATGTAAGGACAACCCGGCTCTAAGGAAGGGCATTTCATATCCCATCCGCAGTAAAACTTCACAATAAAGCCCCTTATATTAGGAACTACCCGTCAGTGGGGACATCGTTGTTTGTCAAGCATTTCTATGATTTCAACTATCCGTAGACTATAGACTACCACATGTATATTGTCTCTGTAGCTATCTATACCTTGCAATTTTCTTTATTCATTCATGGATATCCATGATTCATTTTAGCAGATATCCATGATTTGACTGTTGTAGCAGATATCCATGGTTGTAGTTACATATGAATGCAATTGTTGAAGCAGGATTTGAAAATTCAAAACAACAATCCAAAACAATGTTGTTTGGTTTGACACGACAGAAGATATCTAGGAGGAAAGCAAAGCAGAGCAACACATTACGAATTAGCGTTGCAATCACAAAACCTCGATTTGAATGCTATGAATCGCCTTAACGACTTGGAACGTGATTTAGTGAAAATTTCCAGTTGTAAAGGTACACAAAAGAAATTGACCGACTTCTTTTCTCCTTTATGACTGTTCTAATCTCTGTACTTCGCAAATAATTTACTATTCAAACAATTTTTATGTTCTAATTGGATACTGAGTTTTTGATAAATAGAATTCAGCTAGGATGAAAGGTTTAATCATGGGGCATTATTATTTTGTCATCACAATTGTAATTAAATTTGCATGCATATAATTGCGAATACTGTTGCAGATTACAATAATACAGCAAAAATACTTTCAAAATTGAAAAATAGTATAAAACTTACTTAATAAATCTCATTGATTAAATCAGATATTGCACATATTATATTTACTACTCATCTCTTCATTGAAAGGAGCCCAAATATTAAATTTACAAAAACCTCGCATGTAAGAACAACCCGCTTATAAGGACATTTTTTGCTGATCCCACGCACTTCCTTATATGCGGGTTCGACTGTATTATGTATTTCTAAGCATAACCATAGACTTCTTAATGTCATAGTTCGGCCGACAAATGACGCTAAGATATCTAACACATTCCAGATGGAGATGCGTGCATAGAAATAAATTTCCTTCACTCGATTAAAACATAGACTTCTAAATTTCTCTGGACAGATAGGTTGAAATTTGCATCATACATGTTCAGGCCAGCAGACCTAAATTAAACTACTGCAAATAGACTGTCATCAAGCGTTATCAAATTTTAGAGAACGTATTGCCAGAACAATGCAGGTAAAGCACAGTATGTGTCTATATTTATGTACATTGGGAGTAAGGATGCATGAGACTGCATGGTTATACGTTGAATACATGTGCTAGACCTCCGCGTTATTAGCCAATTTTTGCGATTTTTCTTCTAATAAGTCTCAGAAATGAGGCATCTGAGATGTCATGAACAAATTTCCTGCACAAGCTGTTGAAATATTTCATTGAAATTTCGGAAATCTGATTGATGTACGTATGTGCAGCAAGATTTTGCGAAGACGTAATCGGAAAAGTCACTAAGAGAAATGATATAACGATAGCCTATTCTGAGGACCATCCTTTCATTTTTTTAAAGCAAGAAGCTATTTTCCCTTAGACAACTATTCAGTTGGATCTCATAGAATAGCCTCTTGCAAAGAATGCGTGGCTGAAGCACAGATACGTTTGGACCCCATGATAAATTTTATTCAAAAGTTTTGCAGCTTCAGGGATGTCGAGCATTGCCAACTTGATATTTCTGACACACACTACAGGAATCACATTTTTTTGCATTTCAACTAGCACCACTGGCATCATCTCAATTATTAGGATTCATATTGAAATCAGTCCTTGCATGCAAGCATTTACATCCTGGATACATTTCATATTCTGTGGTTGACTGCATGATATTCTATCATTAACATTTCTCAGAGTCCAAAAAACTTCAATAAAGAAATTGTTTTTATTTTATTTTCACTCTCTGTGCGATGACGCAAGGAGATAAAATAATTTGCTCCATTCATTTGACGTGTCCAGTCAAAACACTTATAAAAATAATATCAAAACACTTTCTCGAGTACTTGTAATTTTTCTCAGAAGGCTCTCCATCACAGGTCGGACCGCTCCATATCTGTTCCAACCTCCTCAGAAGTGGCTGCTCAGGTGGGGAATGCTTATTGAGTCCATCATCATTGTAATCATTGAAATATAAGAAGGAGCTCCGTTTTCTGTTCCTCTTGATTTCAGGACATTTAAAGTGTGGGAATCCGTGGCTTCTCTTTTCCTCTCGAAATTGTCCCTTAGCATATTCAATGATATTGTTAGGATCTAGCGTTAATCTTACGTCCGTAGACTTCAACTGCACCAGCAACTTTGTCAGCTTTTCCCAAGTAATACATAACTGAATCCGATTTCGAATTTCTTTTACTGACTGGTCATCCAGATATTATACAAAAGCCATATCAACTTTGGAAAACTTGTGATACATGATATGTGCTTGTTGGAATGGATTTCTCTCTACGTGATAGATGCGAACATTCGCAGACGACGCTGAATGGAAGATTTCAACTTAGGTTCGTCATTTTGTAGTCCATGATCGCTTTGAGATATCACAAACCCAGATAGAAAAATTTCCTTGTAGATTTTAGACAAAATCTACTTTCCAAAGAATCTTTCGAATGTGCTTCCATTGCCAGGACATGTATTTAAAAACGTGGCAACCGAATCGCAACTTTGTAGTTGTTTGGAGAAGAATTGAGACATAAAGGAATTTTGATGGCTCTGTCCTTTAGATTACGCTTTTTCATTTTTTCTTCTTTGCACTTTCATTTTTTTCATTTTTTCACTTTCTTCAAGCGATAGTGATCTATGTACTTCGTGATGGTATTGTCGTCAGGTTCGTGGAAGTGGAAGTCACACAAGACGGAATGTTTAGTTGGGATATAATACTTTCTACTAACTCGATGCAACTATACAGATTCAAAATTTCTTGTTATGTAGCGGAATGCATTGGTGTTACACTATCATTGCATTTAAGTTGACAACCAGCAGCGCATATTTATTTGGTATTTTGCATTAGATTGAATAGCACAAGAGACACATCAAATAGTCATCTATCCCTTCGATTAGCTACAAGATTCGATCTTCTGTAACACAACTATTGGTTGGCCTGAACATGTAGAAAATGATTTCAAATTTTGCTCACCTATCTGTCCAGAGAAATTTAGAAGTCTATGATTAAAATGTCCTTTTCAGTACTCTGAGCGATATCATTGTCTCGATCGCTGAGCTTTCTCGACAACGATATCGCTCCTCGTTGACTTTTTAATCTTCGTGAAATAATTATTCTACATAACGCATAGTTTAGTGCAGATATCTCCGGTCTACCAATCATCTCAGTGTATTTTATGAAAAATTATCACACGGAAATTTTCATGAATTCCTAGATGACTGAATATCACATATACATACATTGTCAGCTATCTGACAGAAATCCAAATTACCGATAATGTTGATAATTGTGTTAATAATAAATCGTCCAACAATATGATTTTTTGATTGTGCATTAAGTCGATGTAATTCAATTTAGCATATTGCAATGCACTTACCTTTCAAATGTAGTTTGAATTATAAACTCATGAATTATAAGATAGCATTTTATATAAAACATTATATTTGAATAAATGGGAGACATTAGTACCGAGTATGTCCTCCCCGCACTGAAATGCAGCTTTGAAGTCTCACTGGCATCGAGTCGCAAAGATGATCAAGCCGTTCCTGATCCAGCAATGACCATTGATCGATGAGTCTCTCTGAAAGAGCTGTCAGTGTTGATGGCGGATGATCATATGCATCTCTCACTTTCCGACCAAGTCCATCCCAAGCATGTTCAATCGGAGACAGGTCGGGGGAGCGTGAAGGCCAATGGAGGATGCGAATTCCAGATCTCACTATCGCTGTTGTTACACAATGAGCTCTGTGTGGTCGAGCGTTGTCATCCTGGAATATGAGTTTGAGTTCATTTACCGTTGGGATGACGATTTGAGATATGATATTCGATAAATATCGCTCTCCGTTCAAGTTCCTATTCACAATGACTGCGACAGTTCGACCTCCGTACGAGATACCGGCCCAGTTCATCACGCTACCACCACCATAGCGGT
This sequence comes from Prostheceraeus crozeri, assembly GCA_907163375.1. Classification (NCBI taxonomy): domain Eukaryota; kingdom Metazoa; phylum Platyhelminthes; order Polycladida; family Euryleptidae; genus Prostheceraeus; species Prostheceraeus crozeri. The sequence continues at coordinate 244,171 of CAJQUW010015955.1, read as the reverse complement.
CATGCTCAGATATGCAGCAGGGTGAATACCTCTCACCAACCATTCGATGCACTCTAATGCGACCATCGTGAAAATCCAAAGTGAAACGGGATTCATCCGTCCACATCACTTGACGCCATTCCTCTGTGCTCCACGGCATATGCTGCTCACACCATTCCACACGCTTTCGCTTGTGTTCGAGAGCTGCGGAGAAAAAAATTGGCAGTGAAACAATGTCATTGTTTGAAATCCTCGCATTACTTACTTAGAGGAATTCTTACAGCAGGTCGGTATGACCTCAGGCCCGCTTCTGCTAGACGGCGATATGCTGTTCGTATACTGCATGCAATTCCTGCTGCAGCTTTCCAGCTGATGGCTAGTCGAGGAACACTCTTAAAGCGATTGCGCTTTGCTGAGATAACCAACTTCCTATCGGTAGCATTGTTTGTCAATCTCGGTCTCCCTGATCCTTTCCTTCTTTTAACACTTCCATCATTGTTCCATCGACTCCACCATCTGCTCACAGTGGAGTGTGACACACCCAACTTCCGTCCAACAAACCTACAACTCTTTCCACATCGTAGCATTCCAACAGATATTCTTTTTACAAACTCCGATTGCGACATGTTTTCTTCAAAATTTAGTCGGAAAGAATTGCTTGATAGTGATAAAAGGTCGAATTTGAAATGCATCAACTACGCCAAAGATATCGACAATGGACAGCTGCTTTATATTAGCATGACAAATTTGATGCATAGACATCCTGGTCAGTGCAGTATGAAATCAGTGCAGTCCATTTCCATTGAGATTTTCTATATCAAATGGATCGTTTTTAATGTCATATTTCTTTGAAAATAGGCATCCTGAGTAATTATGTATTCAGAAAAAAACTTGCTCATCAGGGTTATAAACTTTTAATAAACAAATTTTCACAACTGGAAACTCCGGTGCGTCGTCAGGTGTGAACAAAATGTGAGTGGAAAAGTTACGCTAAAAGATATACTAGTTAATTCAAAAATTCAAAAATTATTCACTGCTGCTGCTTCTGGCGGAGAGTGGCATAGATAGTGTCAAGTTCTATGTGTCGGTTAATGGATCATTGATCTGAGTACCACGCTTCCTTAAAGAGTCTTCCGTTGCAAGTGTCTAAACGTCTTGTATTATCCCAGTCAAATTGATGATTAGTTTCCGACATGTGTGATGAAATTTTGAGATTTAGGGTCTATTCTTCGCACTGCTAACTGGTGTTCATGAATCCGTGTTTTTAATTGCTTTGCTGTTTGACCCACATAAATTTTCTCGCAGTTGGCACATGGGATTTGGTAAATTGTGTGTGTTTTTTCGAAGTTTGATTTTTGTTCCTTGGGCTTCGATAAGATTGAACTAATGGTTGAGCAAAGTTTGTGAAATATTTTGATATTGTGTTCTTTGAGTATCCTTGAGGTTGCTTCTGAAACATTTTTGATATAAGGAACAGCATAAAACGTTTCCTTTTCTTTATTGTTTGATTTACTTTTTAATTATTTTTTCTTTTCAAATTGTCTCCATGTTTGACTTATAAATCTGTCATTATAACCATTGTCATTGAAAAGTTTGTATGAATATTTTGTTTCTTCTTCTTGCGACGCTTCGCTACTGCAATGCGTTTCAAGGCGTTGAAATAGAGTTGTAATGCAATTTTGTTTGTGGGTAATTGGATGATTACTATTAAAGTTAAGAATCGCATTTGCGTAGGATTTTTTCGGTATACAGTTGTTGCCAATGTTTGATCATCTGATCTTGACGCCAATACATCCAGAAATGCTCATTTTTCATTTTCCTCCAATTCGTGGGTAAATTGTATTTCTGAGAAGATATTGTTAGTCAAATTGTTAATTCCATCAAATTCTTCTTCCTTTAAAATCACGAATGTGTCATCAACGTATCTCACCCAAAGTTTCGGTTTGAAGTGAGTCATCATGATATTTTCCGATTTTTATAGAACCAATTCTGCTAATAATCCTGAAATAGGCAACCCCATAGGTGTTCCTTTCATTTGTTCGTAGCACTGACCTTCATATACAACTGTATTGGAACTATACATGTATTTCGAATAAAAGATCAAATGTCATGCTCAATCCAAAATGTCATCTATGTACTTACCTGTGTGGGATGCAACCAATATTACATCGGAGAGACGGGAAATACAGTTAGAGAACGAACGAGGATACACAAGGAACAAATAATTCATCCTGAACATCGAAAAATCAAAGTTAGTTAATATATTGACACTTGTGGAGGGCAGAAACTCACAATTTCCCATTTTACAAAGTAAATACACTGTAGGCCTAATGGTGATATAGTTATTCGACGCTGCAAAGAACGCTTTTTCATTAACAAATTCAATCCCCAAATAAATAATTTGTGAAGAATTTTAATATTTTTCTTACACAGAAATATCTCCTATTTCCTTCCCTTATGAATAAATATCCATTCGGACCAATATCATCCATCTTAACTTCCATGATATCCATGTAAATTTTTGAATTCCATGCAACCTATGATGAACTTGATCAATCCACTTACTTTTTGACTTCATAAAATCGTTGTTAGTTGCACCTGAAGATTAGAAAGTGCTTGTGCGATTTTGTGAGTTTTTCTTCTTGTCTTATATAATATTCTTATATTTTTTATTGTTTATTTATTATTCATTACATTATTGTCTCATATATATATATATATATTATACATATATATATATATATATATAGATATATACAGGGTGAGTCAAAAAAAAACGTTATTTACCTTTTGTGGGATATCTATTATAAGTTACAATAAAATGCAACAACAGGCGGTTATGAACATTGAAAAAGCTGCTCCTCACAAGCTGTGGTTACAACAGCGACTCAAACTGAGCACCTTCCTGCTGAATGCAAAGAGAGCATCGTCGAACAAATGAGTCATAGGCCTTCATGCAGGCGTTAGATGTGAAAGAAGTAATTTCCTCTCGAATGCAGGCTGTCAGTTCTCTCGTATTTCTTGGCAGTCGCGCATACACTCGGTCTCTTAACGCTCCCCACAGGAAGAAGTCGCAAACAGTAAGGTCTGGAGAACGGGGTGGCCACTCAACTGGTCCTCTTCGACCAATCCACCGACCCGTCAGATTTTCGTCGAGGATTCTTCGACTTGCGTTGCTGTAGTGGGGAGGGGCTCCATCCTGTTGATAGAATCTGCTCTGGTTTTCGTTTCGTCGCAAGAAGGGAATAACATGCTGTTTCAGAACATTGCAGTACCGATCGCTGTTCATCGTTAGTTCACTGATGTCGTAACTCAGCACTCCAGTATGGTCTATCATGGCCCATACAGTGACAGATCTCCGGTCATGAAGCTTTTCGACGAAAGCTTTAGGGTTCTCAGTGCTCTAGTAGTGCAGATTGTGCTTATTTACAGTTCCATTCACATGAAAGACAGCTTCGTCGGAAAAAACTATTCGGAGATGGAATTGAGGATGCTGAAGTGAGGAATTGAGGATCCATTGACAGAATTCGAGACGTCGGTCGTGATCGTCATCTGAGAGTTCCTGGACGAAGGCTTATAGGGATGATACTTTTTCTTATGAAGACAGCGAACGACGCTACTTTGCGAGACTCCAAGCGTGTTGCTTATGCGACGCGTAGAAACGTTCGGGTCATCTTCAATTATCGGCTTGATGGAGGTAAAGATATCGTCACCTGTAGCCGTCACTGGACGACCACTTCCATTTTCACGCTTATTCATATCCCCATACGTAAGGAATTTCTTCATCCAACGATGGACTGTCGGTGGAGGCGGGCCTTCCTCATGAAATTCATCCATGTATTTTCTCCTTGCTTCGGACACATTGTTGAATGTAACCGCCCATGCAACAAGCCTTGCCTTCCTTTCCATCATAGTTTGGCATGAATGAAGCACTAAATGAATACTTGTACATACACTTGTATAAACTATGTACAGAAGCCATTCGTTCGATGATATGAATTTGAATTTTTTGAACTTAGAGCATTGATTTGGTGCTTGGATATTGAAAATAAAACCATAGAAATTCAATCAGTCAACTTGAGAAAGAAATCAGAATGACAATTCAGATAGATTTTTCACAAACTTCAAATAACGTTTTTTTGACTCACCCTGTATAATAATATATAAATATAATATATTCCCTTGAAAAGTCTCGAGAAGAGACGATGCCGGTAGTGAATTACTTGGATTGTTTTGATTTGGGTTAATCATTTATTATACTATTGCCATTTTTGATTCTATTTATTTATTACATATATACGGTATATACGTGCGTATGGCAAAAACAGCAAACGGTTTGGAGATGTAGATTAATAAAATATAAATTAAAAACCAAAAGTCAGATGCCTGTAAAGTGCGACCGGTTTCGATGTATTATTTTGTACATCTAATCATGCACACAGGAAGTCAAAGTAACATGACAACTAATGATTTTCTCATAGTTGTCATGTTATCTTCTAATTCTTTATTTACGTCCAATAAACAAGTTCTAAACGCATTTTCAGTTTGTTGTGAAAATGAATTAATCAGGAAATTATTCATCAGATGTAAAATTGTTGTTATGTTGTCCAATTTATGCAACACAAAGAAGTCAAAGAAGCATGACTAATGACAACTGAATGATTTACAGATTTAATGATTTAATGATTTGCAAATTTCAAATTTTGGAAACGAGCTCTAGAGAATGAGATTTGAACTGCATGTATTTCATTAATTGTAGATGTCTGTATTTCGGATGAGGATTTGTTTGCATGTAAGTTACTGATTCTTTACAGGTATACTGCACTGATGACGGCTAAAAATCCAGAAATGTTAGTATTTCCCGTATTGGATTGTATCAAATTTTGCTATCATCTCTTAACTATTCTCCTTCCGTGGTCTTGTCATCATTTCAAATTAAAAAGCATATTAAGTTGCATAGCGCCTGTAATGTGTAATATTTCAGCACAATATAGAGCGCAGTTTCCTCACATTGAACAAATGCGATAGCTTTTAGTCGTCAATTTATGCTGTGCATCATCTGTTATAAATTCTTTTGTTTATGCAACGTGGCGTATTCTAGCAGTGATAATTTCAAAGTTGTTAATGCAATAGCAATTACGGACTTAATGATCGATTTCTGTAAGCTACATTTATGATTAGACGGAAAACAGTTGGTAACACTAGTGTACCAATAGCACTATTCTTGCTAACCATTTGCCCGAACTCAATCTAATTATTCGGTCAACAGCGCGAGAGCCTGTCTCTACGCAATCGCCGTCGCCAGCAGAAAACGGTGCAAATTTTCCAGCTCTTCCAAATGTATAGGATGACTCTAATCCACCATTTCTTAAATGTGTCCAAAAGAAAAATGTCACAAGGTACTAAATCTGGTGGTGTCGGAATCCATTCCAAAGGCTCCCATGACGGTCAATCCAAGATTTAGGAAATTGCAGCTAAAATATTTTACGATGGGTCTGTGGTAGAGCGCTGGCATTCCATCCTGCATGAAGATGCTCAATTATCTTCATTGACATTCGGTATCTTTTTATGCAGCATAGAAAAGGAAGAATTAACCATACATTCCCGATTTCTCGAAACAATGATGGCTCCCCAAAGAAAATGACTTAAGGAAATGCCTGCCCAAGCATTTAGACCGCGCTGACCATGGACTTTGTATGAAGATATTTGGGTGGAGGTACGGGGGTCATTGTAATAACACTGTCTAACCTTCGAAAACGGTTCTCCTGAAAATAGCTTGCGGTTCTCCTGAAAAGTGCATCTTGTCGAAACTGATAATTGAATAACCATCAGTAATGATTTTATACATTTACTTGCTAACTGTGAGGATTCAGAATCATCTTTATTAGAAGAGAGCCAACGTCTGCTTGAACGCTTTCAAAACTTACCGTGTTGCGTGATATCGAATGATCGTAAGTTTCTTACTTTGAGGGGACCCACGACTACGTAATTTAGGGGGCCCACTCCGATTTGACTTTCCGGATTTTCATTTCTGATAAGAGTGGCAGCCGTGAGTAAGTAATCACCTGCATTGCGAAAACACGAGAAATGTCAAAACACTGCGGATAAATGCGGTATAGGCAAGAAACATTACACCCCTTTTTACAACCACAGCGTCGCAGATTGCGCACAATGAGATGCCTTTTTAACGATATAGTTCACATGTTTATTCAATTTCATGTCCGTGGAAAGAATAGCACCAAGGAATTTGTAATGTTCAACATTAAATAAAGACATGGAATCAACACACAAACATTTGAAGTTCTTAGATTGGACTTTGTAATGATATCCATTATAGTTCGAAGGGGTGGTAAATCACCGGTAATATTACCAGTAACTTACCGGTGAGATTGATCGTATTTTACCGCAGGAAATTTCTATAATCTTATTCATACCAAGGTATTTGACGCACGCTCAGACCAAGGGGGGCGGATTCCACCCCCCACCCCAGTATTATTCCTAAATTATCAAACAAAAAGACCTGATACAATTCGGATATTCTAAATCTAATGGTGGTATTCATTTTGCATAATGTTTTCGTCTTGATGCTATAAATAGCATTTTAAAATTCAAACATTATTTTTTCTCATATTTTTCCTTAATTTGTCCTTTGATAAATCATGCAAATCAACCTTAGGTATACTGTTTTCCCAATTTTGGTATTCTATTTCGAATAGTGATATTGGTTTAGCATGATAAAATATTTTTGGTGCCATAGATAACGATTTAAAATGACTATGTACTACATGTATCATGTTTTGGTAAAAAGCCATGGAATATTTCTTCTTTTTCAAATTGGTTCCTTCATATGCTACACTGTAAAAAATCTAACGCCAAAATAACGCCAGGTGCCGTTAGATAATTTCAATTGGCGTTATATTGCCGTTATATTAGGAGCTCTGGCATTATACTAATATCATCGCGTTATACTTGCCGTTAGAATATCTTCCCACTACTTTGCCGTTAGAGTTTAACGCGAGCTGCAATTTATCGTGGTGGATTCAGGAATTGTCGAAGCATATTTATTATGCATAACGACTACTTGAATTGTCGTAACTGCTATAATATTGAACCTATGTTGTCAAAGATTTCTATCACAAAATATAGTCAGTATTAGCTTTTCTCATCTTTGCATCTTTTTAGCTGACCCGAACATGAAAGCGTAAAACTGAAATCTTTTCACAGTTTTGTGGATTTGTTTGACAAGGTCCGCAATCTTTTCTTTGACCACGGAATTCTGATTGCATTTGCTCCTTGGGGTAGACTAGCCGCGCCTTCCTTTGCTCCGTCGAGAGATGTCTCTGCGTTATTCGTGATTTTTTCCCGCGTGCTTTGAGGTTGATTTGTCGCGAATATTAGCGTTTCTAGGAAACAGGAATAGCCTATGCATACTGGTGGCAATGCTACTCGTAGTATCAGTCTCTTTGATATGTTTTGAAAGTTGAGAGATTCCACATCAAAAGTTAGTGTTAAACATCAAATATCATTTTTCAAATTGACGATGACATTTTGATTAATCAGCGTTTTTGCATCAAATTTTCCTATACGAAGTAGTTTACATAACGAAGGAAATTTTATAAAACATTCATGATATTCATGCATGTCCATAAATTTTTAGTGAAAACACATAGTTTCAGCTGTTCATTTTAAGTTCGAAAATATCAAAATGCTTGATGCATAAAACAAATAATTTTAGCTTTATTTTAGATAACATGAACTATAATGTTATGCACAATTTCATCTAATATTTTTGTGACGGGGAGAACAATAAAATCATGTTATAGTTGAATTATGTTTTTATCAAAAATGAATGGGATATCAAAAACAATATGAATTGCTATCTTTTTTACGTAGTTCCCATGAGATATATCAACAATTGTACTAAATCTAATATACAAGCGTAAGCGATCAAGCAAGTTGATAGTCAATCATGTGTTATGAATTAGTTTCTATTGATTTACTGGATTTCCAAATTTTCCATTAAGTTTAGTGCAATGGTCTATTCCTACAGTTCAAATGTTATAGTTGTGCGGTCCGAAGGGCCGGTAGATTTTGGCTGTGTCATTGAAAATATAAGAAAAACAGTCCTACGAGATATCATCATTCCAATCAGATGTCATTTGATGAACTCTCATACATGACATAGGCTTCTGTGCACATGAGCAGACTTGTCAATAATCTATAGTCAGAATGACACTAAGCCTATTATTTGTTCACTGTTTGTCTCCATGTTGCATTGCAGATATGCAATAAATCATTCAGCCTTAAATTGATGCTCTAGGCCGGATAATTAACCCTCATCAGGCATAAACTGATTAAGTTGGCGTTTGTGCTCGATAAACAGGGTTGGATGCTATGGTATCTAATAAGGATTGATCAATTAAAGTCATCAATTCTTTCATGATTGTGCTATATGAAATTCCAAATGGAATTTCGAGATAATATACCATTCTGGAATTGCGTTTGTTTGTAAGCTTATTTATTTTTAAGTATAATTATGCAATCATAAGAAAACATTTTGTTTCGTAATTTGTTTAAATGCTGACTGCCATCATTAATTTCGAATCCCGCATCTGTTGTTTGAAGATGAGAAAGCTGTCAAAGTTACGTGTGATGGAACTAGCCAAATAATTATTGAAAAGGATGGACAGCTGACAGATTTTATGAACAGTGGTAAGTAATAACTGATAGTTCAATATATCAGTAATTTTTATGTAGTTAAATTGAAGATATCTTTGTCTAAAAGTGATATATATTACATGTATGTCAATCTATATTTCTAAGATCAACTTAGCTAAGACATGCTGAATTATCACACAATTGCAATCCGACAAGTGTTCAAGTCCACATTCTACTTGTACATTAAGATTACGCATGCCGTCTTAATTATCGAAATGGATATTCGCACGACACGGCCTGGCTGAAAATTCAAGCCCATACACAAATCTAGGAGAGTGAAAATTCGAATAGTACAACCACGGCCTTTCTATCGGTTACGTCGTGGATATATAAACGTATTTTCAGGGAGATTACAAGCCAATGTTGAGCTGAAATCGTAATAATTCATTTGATTATGGCATTACCCGAGTCAGTTGACCGATCAGTCGAAGGAGCTAGCGTCTGGTGTTATAGTGATGACGTCATAAATACATCGGAAGAGAGCGGAAATCACTCGACGACGTTAACTGCAGTATAGTCGTGAACTTGTTTAGACATTCGTTCCTAAATTTTATTTAGTCCTATGATTATTTGCCGCTGATGTGTAAATGGAAATCTCATCGACAGGTAGTAGGCTCAGTAAAAATTTTTAAATTATTTATGTCGAGTATCTAATTACCGCAATTTCCGGCCTATAAGGCGCATCCGCGCATAGGGCGCACAAGCCGATGACAACAGATAAGGCGCACTTCGCGTATAAGGCGCACATGTGTACCGGTCTTTCAGATAAATACCTTGTCGATAAGGAATCAACAATTGTAACCAATTTCTCCGATGAATGTACATGTACTACCATTGGTTTGGAATAAGCAAAAAGTAGGCCTACGATTATCATGGTTGATTTGGCATAATATCTGAAAAACCACGAAGGATTATGATCGACATGAGTCACATGATAGCCCATGAATTATTCCTATAGCATACGGCTCAGCTAAGCCAACAAAATCTAGCATGTCGGAGTCTTGTGTTTGAAATGACTGTTTGATTCAACTACAGGTAGGAAGTTTCACGGATCACTACAATATTTACTTCGGTATCTGAATCAAGACTCGTTTCAGTGTTACAATCAATGTTCGCCGCAAGTATCAAAATCACTATTAGCTTAGGCTTCTGAATGGAGGTTCGCTTTGTCGGAATCAATGTTCCCTATGATACCTGGGTCGGTTGAATCTCTCGAAGAAAATGACACCCCTATCTCTTAAAGCCACTTCGAATAACCTTTTCTGGCACTTGCTCTCATGATATTTTCAAATGAATGCCTACCAGTACCAATCTTTACCCAACTTAGAAGTCTAATTTGACCTTAGATAGGGGGCACTCCGCAGATAAGGCGCATTGGCTGTTTCCGAGTAAAAAAGTCGCGCCAAATAGGCCGGAAGGTACGGTAATGATAAAAATTTAGAAAAGTAGCTAAGTATTTGTGTGAACGGTATAATAGCAACCAATCTCCAACCTTATCTGCTACACAGTATAAAATGAATGAATCTTACATGTATTGTAAAAAATATCACCTAGCGGCGAATTAAATTTTGATCTCTCTGATAAGCGTGGTTGATACTGTCGGAAAACATATTTTTCTCACCATGTAACTGGAGTCGTGTGATGTATACAACCGCATGGTTCACAAGGTATTTTCTAGGAAATTGTCATTTTGCCACCAATTCTAGTTCCGAGACTGACCACCAAATTTAGATAAGCGCAATACTGCAGATATTGCGCAATAGATTTCTTTGGTTGCCATAATCAAACGGATTGGAGCGATTTCAGATAATCATGACATTTGGGTTTTATGATCGTTCAATCATTCAAAGTTCTACTGGAATGAGCACTCAGTGCCATAGTTAAACCGGAATTGAGTAGGACCATTCATGGACCTCCAACTGTCAGGATTTAAGCTGATTTGATCACAAATTTTTCACATCTTTCAATGAGATGTGCGCTTGTCTTCATGACTTGGGGTTATCCGGTGATCAAATCACCCTAGATCCTGACAGTTTTATGTCTATTTTTTTGTCAGCCAACCAGACAAGACAAGCAAAGAGCATCAGCAGACATGTGACATCAAAGGCAGCAAGACTACATACATAAGGTTTATTGTCTCGCAGCAAACCGCAGTCAATCACAATCAATCTCAATACAGATAAAAAACCAAAACAATGCAACATAACCTTATATATTATTTCATCTAATCTGATTTTGAGTATTATAAATGCCCACTTTTCAGTTTCGATGAAATTCGGGAAGAGTATTACTGAACTTCAATGGATGGGTTCTGTCGTTTCTCCAGAAGTATTTCCTATTCTCCTTAAAGAGAAAAATGTCAAGCTTACGGCAATAGTAATTGATGTTTTGATTTAATGTTTAACGCTAAATCGCAGCATTTCGACCATAGCTATAGTAACAAAGTTGGTAAAGAGAATAAAGTTTTAGCTAAGCTACAGTTCAGCTGAAGTGCAAATTCCGGTTAGCTGCGTTTTAATCTATTTCTAAGTAAAGTGAATGAGTTCCAATTAGCCATCAGAAAAAAAATGAACACTTAACCACACAGAAGTAAAAAGTTATAGATATCTAATTTAGATGCTTGAGTTTTTATATTGATATTAGTCAATTACTTTATCTCTGCAACCTAGCTGTCATTAAATGATTAATAGAAACATGCTAGGTGTAGGTCGTAGGGCTGTACTTTCTCTTTAAAACCAATTATTTGAATTTCAGATTTGTTCGGCACCGTTTGGCTCCCATATGAGTGACATATTGGCGACTTATTTATCCCACCGCGCGACATCTTTCGTGAAGGATGGAAATCATGTGTACGAAAGAGACTTCAAAAATGCTATAATTGCATTTTGTGAATCACATATTCCCTCACAAACTAATGCAGTGGATCGAAAAGAATTTTACACGCGTTTAAAAGCGACCATTAAAGTCCAGAACGGTTGTCAGGATTCTTGGGTAAGTTAGTAACAGTATATTAGCCATATATCCAACTTATCTTTACCATCAGACATGATTTGCATTTCATAAATGTTTACTCAAAAAATGAAATTGTTACATCAAAGTACTAATAACTTCCGTCTCATTTGCACGAACTGAACATCGCTCACAATCTCAACGACCCTAGTATTAAAAGCCTGCCATTACTTGTACCTACACGCAGTCAACCTTTAATTTGACAAAAAGCAGAACCATAAGAAATAGATAAAATAAATTTCACATTTTCCAGTCGCTTTTACCCCAATCCACCCTATCCCAAGCAATTAGATGATTTTGGATGGTCTTTTTCTTAAGTACGCCTCTCTTAATTCAGGTTCAGTGTATCAAAAATAACTTGGCAACAAAATTGAAAAGCACATCAAAAATGCCATTCTTTTGCAAAGTTGGCCTACTTTGAGGTCCGTGGACTACCTCTAAATTACCAAGTTTTGAGATGATATTTCACATGGGTTATTTTTTACCCCAATTTCAAGAAACAGTGGAATCAGATAATTGATTGTCAATTGCAACTTGTGCTCAATAGTCATCTCTCTATCACTCTCATGAATGAAGAAACATGTATAATAGCATTCAAGATTGATGGTACACACATCATTGAACCATCATGATCATCGCCAAAAAAGTTTAAATTCTTGGTTTATTTATTAACCTGTTTTATTGTTAACCCATCAATATGTTTCATTGAACATATGAAGTTGCACAGGTGTCGGTATTAATCATTTTGAATAATTAGTAGCATTATATCCTTTTGATTTAAAAGCAAATGAAAATTAGAAAACACGTGTTTTTTATAAAAAAAAATATTTTTACAACCTTAGTAGAGTTTTATGACAAAATGCATGTATGAAACGTAATATCAAATAATGTGTATATGAACTTCAGAAAATGTCGGATCTTTGATCGCTGTGTTCATCAAAAATTAGCAGCCAAAAATGCAAATAGTGAATTATTTTTTTCATTTGTAGGAAAAAGTGCAAAAGGTTTTGGTGTCTGTTCCCAATCTACTACGACAAAGGAGTTTTACGAAACTTCACGGATTTCGCAAGAAGCCATCAACTTACTGTGTATCGAAGGGGTCGATTAGCCGAGAAGTTGTCATAGAAAAGGTCATGGAGACCGACCAACTTCTGCTTAACACGAAGGTAAATATTTGAGCCAAAATTGTTTAAGTTTTAGCCATAAGTAACGAAATGAACTATTTCATCTTTCAGTCTGCTCACAACTTATGCTGGACTAATTGATGTCTTCATTCCATGCTTCATAAAGTTCATCTACGTTGCTTAGCATGCAATTATCTAGTCACTACAATTCATAGTAACGGTATTTGGCTACTAATCATTGGATCATTCCTCGATGTGTCTGCCTACCAGTAAGCATCTTGGGACTGTCGATTGACTCTATCCATACCGGGGGAGGGTCGATTTTTACTTTTAAAACTATTTCGTTCAACCTAGGCTTTCGTGACTTTTTGTTTTTTCTTAACTTTTCACCAAAAAATAACCTGTTTTGAAAAGTACATTTTCTGAATTTTAAGCTACATTTTTGCATTCTCCATGTGCGGTAACTTAAACAAAGTAGCCTATAGATTGATTTAAGGTTTAGTACATCATTCTATAAATTTGAGTCGTAGTATGATAATCAATGATATCAGACATGAAAAAAGTTTTTCAAACTTGGATATTATTTAAATCCTACTACGTATTTACAATTTCATGAGTCAAAGACCAATTAAGTAGCTTCTTAATGGTACATTTCACTTTCTAGTAGCATTGGAAGGCAGCAAGGCGTAAAAATACTCTTTAAAGACGCATAAGCCTACATGTATATTGAAATAATATTATTGAAAGAAAACATTTCAGATATATTCATTTGATACTCTCTTTGTGTCCTCACTGATAATTCCAGAATTCAACTGTATTTGCGCGCAAGTATAATGGATAGTATGAGGATGAACTAGTTATGAATATTAAATACCACCATTAGAAAGTTTATACGCCAAATATGTGAGCCTGAAATTTTCATTGTAATTCTGTGCACGTTTGTAGAAGCTATATCGATGTGCTTTAGAGCTTAACGTTAGAACAACTTTCGACTCAATTTTTGAGCATTTTTATGAGTTGAGGACTATAGTTCTCCGAAAGCGCTACACTATGTTATCAGACTGGTAGTTATTTTACATACGAAATTATTGCTTTTAATGTTACTGAATCAATTGAATCATTTGGCTGCTCTGGTATAAATGCACTGATTGTTTTAGTTTTATAATTTCAGTTTTCTTTGTCAAATTGAAATGAAGACGTTGTAGTTGTTTGAGCTGCTGAAATAGATGATGCTGTTTTTTTTACAGATTGAGTTAGAGAAAGCACGCCCATCCATTCCGAATTTGCGGATTCTCAACCGGAACTTACTTAGCGGTCGGTTCTACGACTCATTGCCGGCCCGACTGACTCGTTCCTCCGAGCTTCTTATTGATGAATTTAGTCGGATGTTTCCTAGTCATACTAGTATTCTCATTGACGCTAAGTACGTCATCGATAAGATTCAAGCGATACGTGGTGCAAGTGGATTGAAGACGATCATAGATCTGCAGAGTGTCTTCAACTCGAAAAAACCAGCTGACAATCTTATACACGTGATAAATGTAAGTGTCTTACTTGTGCTTATTTATGTCATTTTGAGTCGGCCTCCTCTATAAATACATGTGATGTAGAGATAATTCTGAGAAACGAATCGTTAAGAATCATTGGTAGCATCTGTGACACTATATCCAATGGTTCGATATATTTTCTGTGCAAGGCATCTGTTTTGCCTACACCTTAAGTTACCCACATAACACATGACAGCTTCACAGCTCATATGTTCACTGATAATTGTTACATCACTATTTGTTTGTGGAGTTGAGATCATCTATGGTTGAAATGAAGTCTGATAATTCCTTTGCAGGACGAAGATATGGAAGCTGCTCTGCTGCACCGGGCCAAATTCGGACCACAAGTCCTGCTCTCCGATACGAGGTTTGCAGTGCGTTCCAGGAAAGGGTGCGCGTATCCGGCTGCGAGTTTCAATGATGAATCGCATTTGGTGGTCGCCGTCATTCTTATAATGTATCACTTGCTGGATTTACATTATCCTAGTGCTTTCGCCCAGATAATGGGCTTCTTTCAAGAGACAATCCTGAAAGTTGAATATCCATATTAATCTGAGTGAGAAATTTTATCAAACGCTTAGGTTTGTGATACTTTGTGTCCTAAGTTGTATTTAGTAATAGCATACAGACCGTTTTATTAATCGTTGCACAAATCGGAAACTTGAAAAATCTTATCAAATGTAATTTCATCACTGTCAAATATTGCAACTTGCAAACATGGTGATTCATTTTGTTCAGTTGAGATGATGCTACTCAATCAGAGATGCGATAATAATACTCCTAACTTATCCCATTGTGATGTACAATACTAAGAATTTGTTTGATATTGTTTATCATATCTAATAAGTTGTCTTGTCGCCTCTATCTATGGTGGCCTGTCAGTCACATCAGCTGTAGAGAAGTGCTGTACACCATTCGATGGATGAATGACGCCAGTCTTTAGTAAATAAATTGACCTGAATTTTCAATTTTAAATCCTACTGACCAGACATCAACGCTCTGCTGAAGATATCTTTTTACTTGGTATAATCTTTTTGAAATTGAGTTTGCCATCAATGAATAGAACGTCTTCGATGTTTTTGAGTTTTTAGCAATGATTTTACTGTAAATTTATCATAGCTGATCCTCTTTTGTCATCAATGAATAAAACGTCTTCGATGTTTTCGAGCAATGATTTTACTGTAAATTTATCATAGCTGATCCTCATTTTTGCGTATCCATCCTATCATGAAATAAAAACGACATGAGAAACGTTGTCAATAGATCATGCAGTCTTCGAGTTTTCATCAAAACATATCTTCATGGTGAAAACTTGTGTTAAAGAAAACTTTCGATTTTCTTGTGCGTGACCTGACCATAACTTATGTGTGAACTTATAGTACACCTCAAATTAATCTTTGGAATATAAGGTTTCATATGATATGCAGTTTATCAAAATTGAATAACGACTTCAAAGAGAAAATTACGTTTATAAATGTGTTTATTTTTTGTGCAATGATTTATGAAACGGTCGGTATGTCTAAGCTGTATCCTTCTCTGCATGTATTTATGTATGTCGCATTTTTTGTTTGATACTAATTGTACGCATTCAATAAATATACCGAATATAATCTTTGTTCTGATTCAATTGATCACCTACAATAACGCCAATTTGGCGTTATACGGCGAACATGGGTATAACGTCAGTATAACGCCAGAATTGCAAAAGTATAACGTCACATTGAGTATAACGGCAGGTATAACGCGAGTATAACGGAAACTTTTTTGCAATTCTTGCGTTGGGATATAACGCATAAATTTTTTAGAGTGTAGTGTATAAATGACTTTCAGTCCAGGTGCTATATATCGAGGAGTCCATGTTTTAATCCTTGTGAAAATAATTATATTTCTATGCATGTATTAAAAAGTTTCACATTACCATAGTCCTCAGAGCGCATGAGCATTACTTTTCAGTCTCTGGTCAACTTTGCGGTCAAAACCTTGCATTTCGTCAGCTTTTGTGTTGCAAAGTGCATTTTCGTCATGACTTTATTTTCTCTATGTATTATTTTGATTGTTATTACGTTGAATATCCTTGACAAGTGCCTAAATCTAGCATTTGAAAGATAGGTGCATTGCAATATGCCAAATTGAGCTACATCGACCTAATGCACAATCAATAAATCATATTGTTAGACGATTTATTGTTAACACAATTATCAACATTATCGGTAATTTGGATTTCTATCGGATAGCTGACAATATTCGAAAAAATTCACCCTTTCGATCGCATCTTTTACTATTGATATTTTCTTCATTATCATTTCTACGGCTCTTTTCATTTTCAAGTCGCTATTTGGTTAATAGAATGTAACGAATACTGGACGCAAAGGTATAATACTTATCAAATTTTGATTAAAAAGTCTTCTTTTGCAATGTTTAGTAGCTTATGTCTAGTCCTAGTTCATGGGGATAGAAATAGTGTATTATGTATTTCAAAGCATAACCATAGACTTCTTAATGTCATAGTTTGGCCGACAAATGACGCTAAGATATCTAACACATTCCAGATGGAGATGCATGCACAGAAATAAATTACCTTCACTCGATTAAAATGTCCTTTTCAGTACTCTGAGCGATATCATTGTCTCGATCGCTGAGCTTTCTCGACAACGATATCGCTCCTCGTTGACTTTTTAATCTTCGTGAAATAATTATTCTACATAACGCATAGTTTAGTGCAGATATCTCCGGTCTTCCAATCATCTCAGTGTATTTTATGAAAAATTATCACACGGAAATTTTCATGAATTCCTAGATGACTGAATATCACATATACATGCATTGTCAGCTATCTGACAGAAATCCAAATTACCGATAATGTTGATAACTGTGTTAATAATAAATCGTCCAACAATTTGATTTTTTGATTGTGCATTAAGTCGATGTAATTCAATTTAGCATATTGCAATACACCTACCTTTCAAATGTAGTTTGAAGACCTGGGGTTCAACGGAAAAGGTCTATTGGTGTAAGCACTTTAAAGAATTGCTTTAAAATTTTGCGAAATGGAAGCTTGGATTGGAGGCTTGTTTTTTTCTTATAGGCTAATAAGGTCCATCGACGAATTCTATCTTAATTGAGCGCAAACTGTAATCCGCTGATGTCCATTGATGTTGATACTAGTGTTTGGATCCCGGGATCCCGGCGTATTTTTCTTGTCTCGAATCCCGGGAAACAGAGACGGGGAATCCCGGGATTCAATTTTCTTGAAAAAGAAGTTATTAACTTACATAGTAGTTGTGCGAATCTGCGTTTATCATATTTTAGTTAATGATTGGCTACATAGTCTGTATAGAGTCGTAAAAGGCTAGTAAGTAGCACCGTAAGCTGCGTAGTACATAGTACAAAAGCTAGCTATTCTGATTATGCATAGTACATTTGTCGTCTCATCTGAGGCAAGGACGTCTAAATATAATAGCAGTCCTTGTCTGAGGTCATATTTCGCCGCGTCATTCGGCAGAATGACTCATGTGTTGCACTGTTGCTGAGTATGAATTGTATGATAGCATGATGTTAGAACTCAGTGATCGTATGTGACGTCTTGGGTGTGGCTACAGTATTCTGTGCATGATTCTGTGCCACTTCTGTGCTATGATTCTGTGTGTGTGACTGCTACCGCAAGGCTTGCTTAAGGTCACGATTGGTGCGAGAAGCCAGATGACTGTCACCGTTTCCTTCCATTTCCCATCTCCATGGAGATGAAAATTGATTTTGGTGTTAGCGCTCAAGAAGAATGCCCGTAGTATGTAGACTACTCCATCGAGTTGAGAGCTCAGTGCAGTGCAACGTCTAAGCCATGGATTCACCCGCCTGGAACTATTTTACGAAAGACGACACTGCACTGGCTTGAAGGCCATCTGCAATATTTGCAAAGCTTCTATCTGCTGCAAAGGATCATCGACTAGCGGTTTGCTAAGACATTTGAAGAACATTCATCGTGAGCTTGTGCCCCAGAAACGCAAAGCTGATGAAGACATGGCTGATCAACCGTCACAGAGGAAGAAAGTGAAACAACAAACTCTAGATCGAGCTTTCATGTCTGCTAAGCGATCATCACTAGCAGAAATACTGGCAAGACTAGCAGCAGAGGACGGCATTTCAATACGCGCAATCACACGGAGCAAGTTCATTCGGAATTCTATTTCTGCACAAGGATATACGCCGCCAAAGTGTGAAAAGACTGTTATGAAACTGATTATCGAATATCATCATGCGATCGTCGCTGAAGTCAAGAAAGAAATCGCCGACAAAGTTTCGAACGGAGAAAGATTCTCAATCACCCTGGATGAATGGACCAGTACAAGAAATCGTCGGTATATGAATGTCAACGTCCACGACAAGGCTGGGATGATGAATAATCTCGGACTAATTCGTGTTTCAAATTCCTGTCCCGCTGAAAAAGCCGTGTCACTCATCGAAGGGAGACTGGAAGACTTTGTATTGTCCTTCTCATCACATATTGTTTCTTCGACAACAGACGGCGCCTCAGTGATGCTGAAGTTCGGCAGAATTTCACCGGCTGAACACCAGTTGTGCTTCAATGACGCTATTCATCTTGCTGTTGTTGATACGTTATACAAATCTAGTGCGACGACAGAAAATGACATTGAGGAGATGAGCGATTGTGATGACGACGATGATGACTCTCAGTCTTCACTTCCAGTTGAGAGAGATGATTTGAAAGCTCTCCTTAAGAAGCTTCGAGAAACGGTCAAGATATTCAGAAAGTCACCGGTGCGAAATAACACTCTGCAGAAGTACGTCCTTGTTCAGGAAGGGAAGGAATCGGAATTACTTCATGACTGTCCAACCAGATGGAATTCCCCTGAGAAGATGCTGGCCAGATACAGTCTGATAAGCTCCACTCTCTTTTTAACAGTGCGCGTGAACGACAAACGTTACGTTTTAGAATACTCCATACATTTTCTATGGCAGCAAGATAATGTCCTAAGTTGACTCTACTACTCCTGTGACACGTAGCATTATCATCTATAAATAACTTCTTTTTGTATGCTGATCTGATAATCTTGAAATTCGACTCAATAAGTCTTCTACGAATAGTGGACTTAGAAATAGACGAGACTAGTGCTTTCAGTTAACGAGAGACTTGGTTCAACAAATCTCAAAATTAGGCGGCCTCTACGTCTGGATGTTTGCATGAGCCCTCTTTACGACAGAGTTGAAAATCATCATTATGCCATCGATGCATTTGTGTAAGGGACATTTAGTCGCGACACTTTGCCTTTTGTGAATGCGATCTCGTTATTGTTTAGATTTCTAGCTGAAAGCAAAAGTCAGGAAGCTATGGAAGTTAATCACATGTAGCAGTTACATTATTGTTGATGAATATACTGGCTCTGATAAAATAACATATTTCATAACAAAGGAAACAAATGTAATTTTATAAGAGTGAGGTATGATTTTGTGTAACATTGCTAAATGAAGATCAAATTATATTCATGCTTGAAATTTCCAACATAAGCACAAATGACATATCTTCCAAATTTCAGAGATATTCGTTCAAGTTTGGCGGAGTTAGACAAAGTTGAAGTTAAGGCGATGTTTAAGGGTGATCCATTTTTTATGAAACAATCTGTACTTACTTTTTCAGGACTGTGTCACAAAAGCATTGATTGATCTGAAAATGTCGAGCAAGTTTCAATAGGAAGAAGACCATGTCAAGTTGCAGGAGTTGCTTGGTGCTCTCGCACCAATCCGTATGTGCGTGGATGGCTTGAGTAGACGTGATACTAATCTACTCAAAAGTGATGGAATTCTTCGATTCTTATTCGACGTATTGAGAAAACAAACATCTCCAATAAGTCAGGAGCTATACACGGCACTGCGACATCGCTTGAGTGAAGGAAGACAGCAGGACATCACGTCATTGATCAAATTTCTACACAGATCTGATGAACAGGAGAATGAAGCATTCTTTGAAATGTCGTCTAAGAAGGCCATGGTGAGATTGGGAAAGTCGTTGTTAACACGGCTCTCAATAAGTGAGGATGTTGATGATGAACAAGATGAAGACCATGGCACCACTGTCCGAGAAGACTGTGCGGTAGCTGAAGGCTCGTTATCCAGTGCGTTAGAGGCAGCTATTTCAATTTCCATGAAGGCAGCTCCCCAAGATTCCAACCAATTTCAAGGCTTCAAATCCCTCAATCAAGAGTTCACAGTCTACGAAACGACGGGGAAACGAACGCCAAACTTGGAAAGTCTATATAGCTATCTGATGATGATTAGAACAAATTCGATTGACAGTGAAAGAGCGTTTTCTATTGCAAGCAGCTTCGTCACGCGTGTCCGTAACCGACTGTCAGACAACTCCATAAACGCATTGTGTTTTTTGAAAGACTATTTTACTAAACGCAAGTAGGTCTGCTTTGCAACATTAGACAGGAGAGTAGGAGACATATTGTGTAATTGAATTAGTAAGTTCGTACATTGTTTGTACACTAGTCAACCACACTTGCAGCCAGCTTGCGCCCACTTGCGCATAATTGCAGCTGTGCGTGAGATCGCAAGAATCACTTACAGATAATTGCGCAAGTGCGTTCGCAATTAAGTGCACTGCAATATGTAATTGCAGACACTTGCTCCATACTTGCGATACAAGACAATCCAAAAGTCTTGAAGTCATAATAATTACTCAAGCTGGTCGTAATTAATCGCAATCAATCTTAGTCTAGCTGCATTTCATTTCATGTCAAAGTAGCTGCCAAAATTCTCTTCTTCTATTGATTTAAGGTTTTCGGCTATGAAATTCTTGATAAAATATCGAATATATATATTTTCTTTTAATGACTATTTAACAATCCCCGGTTTGGACTATTTGAATCTAGTTTCAGCTTGCTCGCGTGTCTTGTCGTTAGGATCAGAATCCATATGTTTACTTCATTTTTCACTATCTTTAATTGCTTATTGCATAAAATTCTTATATATTCATTACATAAGCACCAATTCGCATGTAGCATTAAGTATTATCAGTATGCATGCTCTAGAATTAACTCAAAGATAGAGTAACATGCTCATAAATGTTCGTTTGTAATGCTACTGCTAAGGCAAAACATCTGACAACGAATAATCCTGTTGTCTTCGATAGGACTGCAAGGTAATCAAGTTGCCAGAATACGCTTTCAGCCATAGATGCTATCAAGCTTCTCAATTGCGCTCCACAGGTCATGTTGATATAAATTGCCTGTCAGGCTCACCCATTTGACTTATGATATCAGTCTGCTGTATCATGAACTATACTTTTCATTTTGTTACGCATTGTTTAAACATACTGTATTTATCTGTTCATTCTAATAGCAGGAATTTGTGTGTAGTATATGATATAGATGCACATGCCTTCCTTAGAGTTAAGACAAAGAAACAACAAGCATTATGCCGATTATTGTGCTTTGCCAAGCGCGGGCATAGACAAGTTCCTACAGGAAATGTATTAATAATCATTCATTTATCATTGTCAATGACCACTCAGTGCTGAGCCGGTGCAGTTTCTGCTCGTGGCTATTGCTCCGGCTGAGTCGGTACATCGACGTCTGTAACTTAGTAATTATAGTCATTGAATGTTCAGTCGGACATTCATTTTTATGTTTAGCTGTAAGGAATGAAAACAACAGCCTCGCGTAGACAGACTCTTTGTATTCTTGTGTCAATACAATGACCAGTCCGACAATAAATAGGAATGTGTTTCACTAGTATCAACTTTAGCGTTCAATTCAATGAGAATATGACGTCATGATGGCATGGGAAAGGAAGAGAGAGAGAGAGAGGTCGCAACTTGGAATAACGCACAATGACGTCACTAACATCAGGAAGACTGCCTCGGACTCACTCTCTTAACAATCACACACACGCCCCCCAGGTCTGTAAACCTCACAACCATAGCAAACAAACTCACTCATCCATTGCGGAGTCCTACGGATGCGCTTACTCCTCCTTAAGTTACTCTCATTAACGACTTCTTCCTCACAATCATTTTCTTCAACCAACTGAGTACTAGTATCGGGCTCGACATCCAAATATTCTCCAGATACTGACCTGAAATGCGAGACATGGCGCGTGACACCGTCATCGTCCAAAACAACGCTTACACTATAACGGATACCAGTAATTCTATGAGGTCTGGACCACGGAGTATCACACTTCCCGGAAGGATTTCTTAAGTACACATTGTCACCTACACTGAAGGGATTTCTGTCAATGTTCTCATACGCGAGCAAATTAGGGTTGTCAGGGATTTTATCTATCTCACGAAAAATTTCTTGTCTCTGATCACTGATCCCAGGCTTCCTAGAACTTGCAGTTTTTTCTTAATTCACGCACGATAATTCATGTTTAATATTCCAGTTCGAAAAAAAATCAATGAACTCCCGACTACGGAATATGGTACCATTATCGGATAATATAATGTAGATTGTGGTCGACCAAACTCTGACATAATTTGCTGCAAATGCATGATAGTTTCGGCAGCCGACTCACCCTTCAATTTGCGCTAAATCGTGAAACGGGTCAGTAGGTCGATAACTGTCAGGTATGGCGTACTTTTAAAATACGTTATATCAACGGCTAATCTTTCCCAAATTTTTGAGCTTTTTATCTCACCTTTATCCCATTTGAAAGTAATAGCAGGGTCTATCTTAGCGCATTGATCACATCACTTTCTTAACTAATTTCCTTGAAACTCTATTCCCATCAAATTTTTCTCTCGCTAAATTCAGAGTTCGATCGACGCCAAAGTGGCATCTATCATGTATCGCCTTCACTGCGCTGTACAAACTATCTGATTGCTCGTTTTGAACACAAACACCAACAACTTCTAAGTTTTCTGCAGACTCGAAATCTTTCTCAACTTGAAGCCATGTCTGCGGAACTCGTGTCAAAATATCTGCTAAATTAGCTGCCGACGGAATCAGATGAGGTTCAATGTTAACATTTTCCGTTTCAATAATCTCTTTTAACGTGTCAAGTCGGCGGCGGATTAATCGTTCGGACAATGCACGAGTCTTTACGTTATGGGTTTTATTAATTACAACCACTTGTGAACGGTAGCCGAGTCGGTCTTAACAATGAGTTTCCTGTGTCCCACCTCAAAGCCATATTAACCCAAAACCGCGTCTAATTCACTCAAATTAATGTGGGCTGAATCATTGCGAGGTCTCAGCCACGAGGAATCTTCAATTGTCAAATCATTAACTGTTTGGGCCACCCCTACATCTAAGTTGCTGGCGTCAGCCCACACCACCAAGGGAACATCTCTGGGCACTAGCCATTGTCCTGAGACCGGGTCACCTTCATTGTCTATCCTTCGCATTATCTGATTGACTAGATTGTGGATGGTACTGGGAACTCTAACCAATGAAGCTTTATTTTTTTTTTATTAGGTCTGAAGGTCATTTCAGTTCTTCGGAATCTATCTGCATTCGAGACTGTCCGTTCGTCAAGCTGCTGGCATAGTCGTGTAGTGTTGGTGTCATACATCGCGGGACACCTTGTTTTGGGTTGGTTCGAGCCCTGGTGTGATCTGTAATTTTTGCGCTACCTTTTGTCATGTCTTCATCAAGAAAACAAAGTGATGCTGCCTTATTGCCTTGTGCAACTTGCAATGGAAACATTGATGGTGATTGCATTTCATGCAGTTACTGTTCCAAATCATTTCATCTGAAGAAAGAATGTTGCAATTTGTCTGCTGCAGTTTCCAAAGCGGTATTGGCCACTGATAATTTACAATTTTCTTGTAATGAGTGTAAATCAGTGAATATACGGGATTTACTTGCTCGGTTCACCGTGCTGGAAAAAGAAGTCTCGACCTTTCGTGAACAATTCAAATCCAGTCTTGCTGCTGATATTGGAAAGGTTGTTGCTGATATCATACGTGAGCAGCAAGAGGTTGAAATGAGACGAAACAACATGATTGCCTTTGGTGTACCGGAAAATAGTGATGACCATGTAACGGATGATGTCCATGATTCTAGCGTTCAAGCGGCTTTATGTACTGCTCTCGATCTTCACAGTGAAAATGTATACTCGTTCAAAAGAATTGGAAAGAGAGGAAAGCGACCCCGGCCTATTCGTCTTTGCTTGTCAAGTCAAAATGAGAAGCACCGTTGTTTCCGAAATGTGCGCGCCCTGACTAAATCAGGAAATCCACTGTTTTTAAACTTGTTTCTCAGGGATGATTTGACAAGAGCACAACAAGAAGAAGACAAGAAACTTGTCGAAGAATTTCGGAGAAGAAAGGGCTGTGGTGAAGATGTCATTTTGAGACGAGGAAAAATTGAATTAAGGAGAAAGACAAACTGGGACTGACATGATGCTAAATATGACAGTCACATCGTACCCTCTCTGTGTGTTACTAATGCTCGGTCCATAAACAATAAATTTGATGAATTGTCTCTATTTGTTTCTAGTTATTCTCCCGATTTCATTTGTATAACTGAAAGTTGGTTGGACGACACTATTTCTGATGACACTGTTTCGTTGCATGGCTACTCAGTTTTCCGAGCTGATCGTTTACTTCAAAAAGGCGGAGGCATTTGTATCTGGATAAAGACGAATTTTTGTGTGAAAATTTTGCTCTATAAATCAGAAAATGTTGATGTTGAAGTGTTACTTTTGCATGTCTCTTGTAACAAACCCAAGCTAAGATTGCTTTTGATGACTGTTTATTTTCCTCATGGTCAAAGACTCAGCATTTCCTCCAAGACTATAGCATGTGACCATTTGTTGTCTTTAGTTGATCAAGCATTGTCGAGCGATCCAAACATCAAACATGTATTTATAAATGGTGATTTTAATCAAGTTGATTCAGCTATGGTTGAGTCTAACCTCTGTTTAGTGAATACAGTTTTGTATAATAATTGTATTCCAATTATTATTATTATTATTATTTTATGGTTGTATCCCGCCTGTTTTGCCACGTTCGGAGAAATTTAGAATTCCCATGTGTTCCACAGCATTACGTTCAAATTCATTTTTCATTTCTATGTGCAAGCTATACAACAGCGGTTTTCGTGTGAGTTAATTTTCGTTTGGTTTTTCTTTCTTGTTATTTACTTGTTTTCTTTTTTCTTCTATGTTAAATTTTGTCTGAAATGTTTTCCTTGTATCCTCACGATTTCTATTATTGAGGTGTATTCGATTCAATAAACATCATTTATTATTATTATTAAACTGGACTGTTTTGTGTGTTTTTTCTTTTCGATTGTTTTTTGTTCCAATTCTCCTATAAGCACAATTCTCATGATCTACCCAGTGATTTGTTGTTTTCATTGCTCCGCAATTCATTTGTACAGTTCATGTATGAGACAGTTAACCTCGAAAAACTGATGTCAGGAGAGGGACTCGAACCCCAGACAGTCGCTATCTAGGCGAATGCGCTACCATCATGACATTGACATTGCAGAACAAAAACAGACGCTGGTGTCTTAATGGGGAATAAGAGATTTATCATTTCATTTTGGTAAGAACTCTGAAAGGATTTGAAATTAGAGCCTTAAATATATTTAGGAGAAATTGTCCACCGGATACATGTAGTATGAGGTACATGTAGGCCTAGGTCTAATATAATTAATTACATGTATATCAAACACAACTGATTCATAAGTCAATAGGCCTACTAACTACTTTCGTAACTTTGTACCGGTACCGTACAAGAATTACCGCAGAATTTGCCCCAAAATTAGAAATAATTCTATCAGTAAGCAACTGTAGCAGTTAGCAATTTTGACAATACAGCTTTCCCAGGCATTAATCGTGATCAAAAAAGCTTGCTTTTATTAATTGCATCTCAAATGTACGGTAAGGTAATTAAAGTGTCTCTAAATGCTATTACCTTTCCAATACAACTCGAAAATAGCCACCAGTAAAATATATTGGTACTCCTTGGCGAACTTCCAATGCACCTAGAAAATAGTCGGGCTAGCAAAATTGTCAACAACATGGGACTTTTTGGGAATTTCGGTTTATCCCGGGAAAAATCGCGGGAATTCCAAACACTAGTTGATACCCTGTGGAGAATTTGCCTGGTGGTATGTAATGCACCACCTGTCCTCTTAAGGACAAACCTTAAGTCTTATTAACTATAAGTTTATTAAAATTATGAAACATTTAGACGTCGTTATGGGAATGTCCCAGCTTCAACCATAACCTGCAACAGCAATATTTCACGATTCGCTGTCTTGTGTGTTGATTAAATGGCGCAGAATTTTCTTCAATCATTGAGCAATCACGAAGGCCATTAGACCGGCCGCCCACAGCATTTATTCAATGGAAAGAGGGTACGAGGTTTGAGCATTTGGAGGTGAAGATTATAGAGTGACTTTCATGAATATGTATTGCTGCCGGACTGCACCCGAGTCCGTGACCTCCTTTCACCCTCCTATGTGCATGACACCAATGAAATGTATTCAATGGAACAATGGCACGGCTGTCAACCTAACAGATGTGCGATTGTCGTGCGTGTAAACCTGCTTACAGAACCGATAGACGAGAGGTCGAACCGTTTTGATTCTATTATTGGTTAGCAATGGGTCTTGATCTATAATGCGTTTTTTTACTAGAGCAAGCTGCATTTGTGATCGTTGCCAACATCAGTTATGTCTGTTATCTACTCATCATGCACAATACTATTGAAATACAGACTACATGACATAGTAGTAAAGAACAGCTTTGTCGAGCTGATTTTTATATGCTTTCTTGGTAAATAATTTTCAAAACATCGCAATTATCTGACCTAAACAAGCAAGCTTAGTGGTAAGTATCTTACGGTATCTATTTATCACAGTATAATTACATGCAAATTGTTATCTATGATTCATTATTAGATCACTAAAGCGCATTTACAACTTTTTTCTATATCAGTGAATCTTAATTTCATTGTTTGAAACCTTTGAAGGATCTTAAAGAGCGTTGCCAAAAGTTAGGAAAGAAATCGACATGACAAATAGTGCATATTTATGAAATATTGCTGATTTGCTTAAACACACCTCAGAAGTCTCTGGTTCAGATTTATGCACAACACTGATATCAGCTGATACGTTAGGCTGACTATAATGAAAATCGAAGGAATCTTTTTTAAAATATCAGATTTAAAGCTAACTTTCACTAATAAATGTTCAATTTTTTACGTGCCTTCATTGGCAAGACTTGATAGGATGCGATAATGGTCGACGAGGATAAAAATTAGATTGGAAAAGTCGGAGCAGTTTCAACCCTGGCTGGATCATTTCTACACAGAAGTCATCATCAGTTTAAGTTATGGTCACTGCTAATCATGTCAAAGAGCTGCAAAGGAATATTTTGAGACAATTTGTAGCTCTGTCGACGTAATCAGGTAAATTTTGTGCCATATTGCTAGCTTACAGCCAATACTTTTAGGCGATTTGTAAGCGTGTCATTGTTGCATTGAATAAATTCAATTGTACTGCAGGAAGGGGTGATTGTCAAAGTTTGGGGGTTGCTGTCGGGCTGAAGGCCTCCGGTAAAATTGCTGTCATTACTTTGGTGTCAAGGGAGCTCCAAAAAATGTCTTGGGACGGCTTGCAGCCTTGCCATTGTTCTATTGAATAAATTCAATTGATGTCATGTACATAGGAGGGCGAAAGGAGGTCACGGACTCAGGTGCAGTCCGGCAGCAATACATATTCATGAAAGTCACTATGAACTTCACCTCCAAATGCTCAAACCTCGTACCCTCTTTCCATTGAATAAATGCCGTGGGCTGTCGGTCTAATGGCCTTCGTGACTGCTCAATGATTTGACACCAGTAATGTCGTTTTGCCATAGATAACTCAAAATTTCCTCCATCCAATGCAAAACGACACCAGTAATGACGGAAATAGACATCAAAGGTGACTTCATCTGCTAGCTATAAATAGATATCTAAACATAATTATCAATGTAAAATTATCAAAGAATACAAAGCAATCATCAATTTCATACACAACATGTGATAATCCTATGATTTCCACTAACACACTGCATTTCTTCTACCTATGTTTCGTTTCATCATTGTGTTATTCTTGCAAATAAAATGTCGAAGTGTCTTTGATGAACCATTTGAGATCGATAGGGGATGGCCTTTTTTATAGATATCTCCTTCAAACTATGAATTACATGAAGTTTCTTATCGAAAACAAGATTGTTTAGTTTCAAGAATCATGTACTCGTATCACTGTGTACAACCTCTATGATATACCTTTCATAGTTCATGGTGGATTTCCTCTGTTACACGAAAATGTGGCATTGCTCCTGTAAAATGTGGCATTTGAAAAATAGAATTTGATTTGGTGAACAAAGTATCACGCCACTGATAATATCAAATTTTTCAAGTGAGAGAGTCCATGAAATAATGGAAATGGATTCTCTTTATGTCGTGATTGGAGCGAAAATAGTGGACCATTTCAAAACATCTACGACCTGTTTTTCGTGCGATGTTAAATTCGTACTGCTAGAAGATAAAAAACAACAATGATGTTATTTTCCACATTTCAATTATCATCACATCATTCGATCAACCACTTGCATGTTGATTTCCGTATTGTGAACATGTGTTTGGATTTGTTAACAAACTGTTCAAAGAATCTATTGGTCTGAATGCGTCAGTGAGATAAGACGGCTGGTTATGAAATGATCTTGAACTGGGGCCTGAGCTGTTTCTTTGATATCGAATGGGACATTGATATCTTAGAAAAACCTATCTATGAATAAGTGATTTCAGACACCAGTAATGACGGAAATAGACATCTCATAAATAATATGACTATTGTATCGATATGACACCAGTAATGCTGCCGTGTGCGCGTTAGCGCATTACTGGTGTCTTATCGATACAATAGTCTTATATTGTAGTGAATGCCATGCGGTATTATTTCATTGATGCCGTCCCAGAGCCGGCAACAATCGTTGTTGCCGGCTTCTGAATTAAAGGCCACTATTTATGTATGTAGCCAGAAACTTTCAGATTTCTACATGTGCATGAATCATAGCACGCATTCACTACAATAGTAATCATGCCTAGCTGTTTCAAGCAACAATGATCCTTACAGCGTCGGCCACCATGCGGCCTCGGCTGTACGACTCATTGATGCTTTCAAAATCTAAGCATGATTGATATATTGCTGTAGCTTTACACTTGTGTAAATCAGCAAGTCAATTTTTGAAGACACGTTTGGTAGTTTTCATCTCTTGTGATGCAGGGTAAATGTGATTTTGAAAGATTCGTGGTGCATGCAAGAGCTATTTTTAATAATCCTCTTCTATTTCAGGATGACAACGTATGGTCCCATTGAAGTCAACGATCATTATCTAGATGAAAAATTGTGAATATTATTAACTCCAAAAGGGACAAAATTGCAAGAAGCTGCTGCGCTGTGGATCAATGACAAGATCTTTCACGAAAGAAATACTAGGAATGCAGTACGGGATTGTGCGTCAAGTGCTTCAAAGCCCACCACACTTGGTGACTTATTTCATGACGACATGAACCGCTATGCATACACAGAAAGACAGGATAGTTTCTTTACAGAGTAAAATAAACCCACTAAAGAGAAAATCTTTGAAAGAAGTGCATATGTAGAATGCATATGTATTTGCATGAGCATTTTAGAAGCTGTCAGACCTTCTTTTATGCCATTTATTAATGCGGCCACAAATTATGTTTTGAATAAAACCACAAATCAGAATTATTAAATACACTGTATTGTTCTTATTTGAATTTGGTTTGCATTTAGCCTACATGTAACCTAATAATCCATTAAAGCAAAAGATATGAGTAATGGAGATGCAAAATCAGATTTGGAATACACAAGTAAGATCTTCGTGCTAGACAAATTGTTCTCATTGCAGTTTTATGAAGTTCAATACTTCATGGCTACAGGGAGTTATAATAATAGACTGAAGTATGAAAAGCGTCTCTGTGAGCCATGTAATGATTCAAAAGTAGAAACTTTATATCACTTTATGATTGAATGTTCCGCGGATAAGAAAATTCGATAAGAAATAGCACCAATGTTATGTTATTGCGCTAATATAACTGAGTTTCATGAATTAGTGAATAATTTGATTCCAAAAAATATAAAAGTCATCGCTAATTTTCTTCAGAAAGCAAACAACATGCACTTGATCTCCAAAGAAAAAAACTAATTAACATCCAAAAAGGGAACAAAATTTCATTCACCTCTCCTTCCTTAATAAAAATTGCTTCTTTATTACTGACCGCACGCACTCTTTTTCTACCTTTTCCTATGAATGTGTGTCAGTGTGTTATTGCTGCAATTGAATGTTCTCCAATTGTTTTCCAAAATCTTTGGAAATACACATTTATTGACTTATTGACTTACTTCAATTTTGCCTTTTTTAGTATCACAGTCAAAATTTACTACTTTTTAGGAGTGGTAGGACGCGATGACATATATACATATTTCTTTGAAAATAGGCATCCTGAGTAATTATGTATTCAGAAAAAAACTTGCTCATCAGGATTATAAACTTTTAATAAACAAATTTTCACAACCGGAACTCCGGTGCGTCGTCAGGTGTGAACAAAATGTGAGTGGTAAAGTTAAGACAAAAGATGCACTACTTAATTCAAAAATTCAAAAATTATTCACTGCTGCTGCTTCTGGCTGAGAGTGGCATAGATAGTGTCAAGTTCTATGTGTCGGTTAGTGGATCATTGATCTGAGTACCACGTCTTCCTTAAAGAGTCTTCCATAGCTATGATTGCATGTGTCTAAACGTCTTATATTATCCCAGTCAAATTGATGATTAGTTTCCGACATGTGTGATGAAATTTGAGATTCGGGGTCTATTCTTCGCACTGTTAACTGGTGTTCATGAATCCGTGTTTTTAATTGCTTTGCTGTTTGACCCACATAAATTTTCTCGCAGTTGGCATATGGGATTTGGTAAATTGTGTGTGCTTTTTCGAAGTTTGATTCTTGTTCCTTGGGCTTCGATAAGATTGAACGAATGGTTGAGCAAGGTTTGTGAAATATTTTGATATTGTGTTCCTTGAGTATCCTTGAGGTTGCTTCTGAAACAATTTTTAATATAAGGAACAGCATAAAACGTTTCCTTTTCTTTATTGTTTGATTTACTTTTTGATTATTTTTTTTCAAATTGTCTCCATGTTTGACTTATAAATCTGTCATTATAACCATTGTCATTGAAAAGTTTGTATAGATATTTTGTTTCTCCTTCTCGCGACGCTTCGCTACTGCAATGCGTTTCAAGGCGTTGAAATAGAGTTGTAATGCAATTTTGTTTGTGGGTAATTGGATGATTACTATTAAAGTTAAGAATCGCATTTGCGTAGGATTTTTTCGGTATATAGTTGTTGCTAATGTTTGATCATCTGGTCTTGACGCCAATACATCCAGAAATGCTCATTTTTCATTTTTCTCCAATTCGTGGGTAAATTGTATTTCTGAGAAGATATTGTTAGTCAAATTGTTAATTCCATCAAATTCTTCTTCCTTTAAAATCACGAATGTGTCATCAACGTATCTCACCCAAAGTTTCGGTTTGAAGTGAGTCATCATGATATTTCCCGATTTTTGTAGAACCAATTCTGCTAATAATCTTGAAATAGGCAACCCCATAGGTGTTCCTTTCATTTGTTCGTAGCACTGACCTTCATATACAACTTTAATTGAACTATACACTGTGCATGTATTTCGAATAAAATATCAAATGTCATGCCCAAACCAAAAAAAACATGTCATCTATGTACTTACCTGTGTGGGATGCAACCAATATTACATCGGAGGGACGGGAAATACAGTTAGAGAATGAACGAGGATACACAAGGAACAAATAATTCATCCTGAACATCAAAAAATCAAAGTTAGTTAATATATTGACACTTGTGGAGGGCAGAAATTCACTATTTTCCCATTTTACAAAGTAAATACACTGTAATGGTGATATAGTTATTCGACGCTGCAAAGACCGTTTTTTCATTAACAAATTTAATCCCCAATTAAATAATTTGTGAAGAATTTTAATATTTTTCTTACACAGAAATATCTCCTATTTCCTTCCCTTATGAATAAATATCCATTCGGACCAATATCATCCATCTTAACTTCCATGATATCCATGTAAATTTTTGGATTCCATGCAACCTATGATGAACTTGATCAATCCACTTACTTTTTGACTTCATAAAATCGTTGTTAGTTGCACCTGAAGATTAGAAAGCGCTTGTGCGATTTTGTGAGTTTTTCTTCTTGTCTTATATAATATTCTTATATTTTTTATTGTTTATTTACTATTTATCATATTATTGTCTTATATATATAAATATATATATATATAATAAGTGATAAACCCAAATCAAAACAATCCAAGTATTTCTCTATTGGTATCGTTCCCTTGAAAAGTCTCGAGAAGACACGATTACGGTAGGGAATTACTTGGATTGTTTTGATTTGGGTTAATCATTTATTATATTATTGCCATTTTTGATTCTATTTATTTATTACATATATACGGTATATACGTGCGTATAGCAAAAACAGCAAACGGTTTGGAGATGTAGATTAATAAAATATAAATTAAAAACCAAAAGTCAGATGCCTGTAAAGTGCGACCGGTTTCGATATATTATTTTGTACATCGAATCATGCACACAGGAAGTCAAAGAAGCATGACTAATGACAACTGAATGATTTACAGATTTAATGATTTAATGATTTGCAAATTTTGGAAACGAGCTCTAGAGAATGAGATTTGAACTGCATGTATTTCATTGATTGTAGATGTCTGTATTTCGGATGATGATTTGTTTGCATGTGAGTTACTGATTCTTTACAGATATACTGCACTGATGACGACTAAAAATCTAGAAATGTTAGTATTTCCCGTATTGGATTGTATCAAATTTTGCTATCATCTCTTAACTATTCTCCTTCCGTGGTCTTGGCATCATTTCAGATTAAAAAGCATATTAAGTTGCATAGCGCCTGTAATGTGTAATATTTCAGCACAATATAGAGCGCAGTTTCCTCACATTGAACAAATGCGATAGCTTTTAGTCGTCAATTTATGCTGTGCATCATCGGTTATAAATTCTTTTGTTTATGCAACGTGGCGTATTCTAGCAGTGATAATTTCAAAGTTGTTAATGCAATAGCAATTACGGACTTAATGATTGATTTCTGTAAGCTACATTTATGATTAAACGGAAAACAGTTGGTAACACTAGTGTACCAATAGCACTTATTCTATTCTTGCTAACCATTTGTCCGAACTCAATCTAATTCGGTCAACAGCGCGAGAGCCTGTCTCTACGCAATCGCCGTCGATCAGCAGAAAACGGTGCAAATTTTCCAGCTCTTCCAAATGTATAGGATGACTCTAATCCACCATTTCTTAAATGTGTCCAAAAGAAAAATGTCACAAGGTATTAAATCTGGTGGTGTCGGAATCCATTCCAAAGGCTCCCATGACGGTCAATCCAAGATTTAGGAAATTGCAGCTAAAATATTTTACGATGGGTCTGTGGTAGAGCGCTGGCATTCCATCCTGCATGAAGATGCTCTTATCTTCATTGACATTCGGTATCTTTTTATGCAGCATGGAAAGGAAGAATTAACCATACATTCCCGATTTCTCGAAACAATAATCATGGCTCCCCAAAGAAAATGACTTAAGGAAATGCCTGCCCAAGCATTTAGACCGCGCTGACCATGGACTTTGTATGAGGATATTTGGGTGGAGGTACGGGGGTTATTGTAATAACACTGTCTAACCTTCGAAAACGGTTCTCCTGAAAATAGCTTGCGGTTCTCCTGAAAAGTGCATCTTGTCGAAACTGATAATTGAATAACCATCAGTAATGATTTTATACATTTACTTGCTAACTGTGAGGATTCAGAAACATCTTTATTGGAAGAGAGCCAACGTCTGCTTGAACGCTTTCAAAACTTACCGTGTTGCGTGATATCGAATGATCGTAAGTTTCTTACTTTGAGGGGACCCACGACTACGTAATTTAGGGGGCCCACTCCGATTTGACTTTCCGGATTTTTATTTCTGATAAGAGTGGCAGCCGTGAGTAAGTAATCATCTGCATTGCGAAAACACGAGAAATGTCAAAACACTGCGGATAAATGCGGTATAGGCAAGAAACATTACACCCCTTTTTACAACCACAGCGTCGCAGATTGCGCACAATGAGATGCCTTTTTAACGATTTAGTTCACATATTCAATTTCATGTCCGTGGAAAGAATAGCACCAAGGAATTTGTAATGCTCAACATTAGACAAAGACATGAAATCAACACACAAACATTTGAAGTTCTTAGATTGGACTTTGTAATGATATCCATTATAGTTCGAAGGGGTGGTAAATCACCGGTAATATTACCAGTAACTTACCGGTGAGATTGATTACCGTATTTTACCGCAGGAAATTTCTATTACCTTATTCATACCAAGGTATTTGACGCACGCTCAGACCAAGGGGGGCGGATTCCGCCCCCCCACCCCAGTATTATTCCTAAATTACCAAACAAAAAGACCTGATATTATGGATTTTATACAATTCGGATATTCTAAATCTACTGGTGGTATTCATTTTGCATAATGTGTTCGTCGTGATGCTATAAATAGCATTTTAAAATTCAAACATTATTTTTTCTCATATTTTTTATTTTTCCTTAATTTGTCCTTTGATAAATCATGCAAATCAACCTTAGAGTATACTGTTTTCCCAATTTTGGTATTCTATTTCGAATGGTGATATTGGTTTAGCATGATAAAATATTTTTGGTGCCATAGATAACGATTTAAAATGACTATGTACTACATGTATCATTTTTTGGTAAAAATGCTATGAAATTAACATTGTTCGGATACATGCATAGAACATTGTTCAAAATGTTGCATAATGAAATTATGATACATATTATATTTCTGCATCATAAAATAATTACACAAACCTATACATACTATTTACTAATTACCTGCGGTATAATTCCATTTACGAAAAATGCTAGAACCTTATACAGTGGCTAATAAATATCGTAGATTTACTGTACATATACTTTCATAATTTGTAGAATAATTTCTTCACAAGAAAGAAATAATCATCATGCAGTTCATTGGCCTAAACTAGGTAAAACTAGATAGCTAGCTCCTACTATACTGTATAAGTAGATAACATTTGTTAAATATGATCCATGTCTATCGCAAAATCTTTATTCAAGTTAGAATCAAAAGATATCGAAGAAGTATGACAATTTTCTACATATGTGGTTCGAATTAGAAGAGAATACTAGATTTTAGGTTCTACTAGGCCTATAGCCTTTGATTCCAGATGTCCAATGATTTTAGACATAGACTGTATATTGCTTTGTAGTATAATGTATATGGTATACAGGCAGCTGAGACTTCAAGATATACGTTTTATTGCTAGAATACAATCTATACTTGCACACAGCATAAACAAAACTGAATTCTTAGAACCTATCTCTTGAAAACTAGGCTAGATCTAGCTCTTTCACTGACATAAATTTGACGAAATTTCGCAGAAAGTTGAAAAATACCAAAAATGAAAAGTCCATTTGGTATGAAAGTTTCTACAGCAAAAATGCGCGTGGGGGGGAGGAT
Source organism: Prostheceraeus crozeri (assembly GCA_907163375.1). Taxonomy (NCBI): domain Eukaryota; kingdom Metazoa; phylum Platyhelminthes; order Polycladida; family Euryleptidae; genus Prostheceraeus; species Prostheceraeus crozeri. The sequence continues at coordinate 208,121 of CAJQUW010015955.1, read as the reverse complement.
TCCGCCCCCTTGGTACGAATAGGGATAATATAACATTAACATGGATTTTTGAGGGCAACAATGTAGGACATTTGAGAGCACGTAGGCGCCTGAAAATGTCCTACATTGTTGCCCCAAAAAAATCTATGTTAATACTGTTGTGCGTAATTGAAATGAACTGGGCAGCAATGTAAGAAAAAGCGGGTAGCAATGCTATGAATACACATGTAGATATATGCCGATTGAGATTTCTTAAATATCTTTCACATGCATAGATACAGATATCATCATTACGGGACACATTGTTGCCCTCTCTTTTCCACATTGTACCATAGCTCAATTACTCACAATAACGATTTTCTTCAAACGTTTTTACGTGAGCACACCAAAGTCTTATAGTTTCTTACAGGATATTGCGGCAGATGTGTAAGATACCAATGCAACTTTTTTGGCATTTTCACAAGACGTGTTGATTAGTATTAACTGACAAAAACGTAAAAATGTAGGGTGTCCGCACGGCCTTCAAATCCAATAAACCAAAAAAGAAAATGCTGGAGGACATTTTCACAAAACTATAGCATATTCCTTCAAATTCCTTGCAGAAATTTCTTCACAGAATTTCTTCCTGAATAAATGTGAGTAAATGACCACACTACTGGCTATAAAAAGAAGAATACGGAAGCAGTCAGTTCCTCCTCCCAGCAGTTTATGATCTTTAACATGACGTTGGATGATTGATGCCATTAGAAAATGATAATATATGCTACACTGCACCTCTCAAAGTGAAACGCAAAAGTTATTTGAGTTTTTGAATGTATTATTTTTCTGAAAGTTGAGCGCTCACATCGCTGTCAAAATGTGAAATAATATATGAAACCATATCCATATCATTGTAATTGTCCCTTATGATCATTTGCATCACTAATCCTTGCATTTTAACCGCTTGTACATTTAGATTTCCTCTTTTAGTATTTTACCCGGTAAAATACCGGTAAGCTATCGGTAAGGTAAATTAATATAATTTACCTGTGAATTGAGAACTATAATGTCCATAAAAAATGATTTTGAACTATTAATTGGCAAGTCAACCAAAGAAGTCACAAACCTCAACATCTCAGTATCCTCGGTTTGAATCGTAGAATCGTAGAGATATATAGATGCAAAGTGAAGTCTCATGCGATGTCGAGCAAGGTGTGGATCCATACAGTAGGACTCGACTGAGATGGCTGGGGAACGTGACGAGGAAAGAGAAGGATTATGTGGGGAGAAGAGTGAGAGAAATGTAGGAAATCGAAGGAGAGGTGGATCATAGAGAAGATGGAAGGATTGCATGAAAGAGGATATAATGACGGAAGAAGATGGAAAGGACAGGAAGCGATGGAGAAATGGAAACCTGAGTTCGAGTGACATCCGCAACGGCGACCCCACTTGAAGTGGGAACGAAGTCCGAGGAAGAAGTAGAAGAAGACAGTCAGAATATTGCCCAGATCAATTTTTGTGAAAAATGCATTTTCCAGCACATGTTCCAGTTTTTGTCTGTTTTCAAGAACGAAAATGTGCGAAAATGAAATGGAAAAATGGCTAAAAATCGTCGCATGACGCTCTCAAAACATAGTGCCACAGGAGTTCAGAACAACGGAGTGCCAAATACAGCATCGACTCTTGCCAATAAATGTTTTCTCCTCATCAGTATGAAACCAGGAGACTAACAGAACCGAACATTTTGATTGAATGTCTTATCTGTGCCGATTTCAATAATAGCTGATTAAAGTCTTTGGAGTTTCCTTTTGCTGACTTCTCTCAATACGAGAAAACAAACTCCAAAGCCACTACAAGGACTCCTACTCCAACAGATTTAGAAAAATGTAAGAATCTGCGTCGCGGCTTGAAATTCTTCGGACTTTAGGAAATTGTGGGGCCCATTGATTACTAATCAACATACTTTATTAAATTAATAAAATAATTATGAGAATAACAGAATAATAGCTTTTCTGGGTCCGGCAGAGACTCTTGTGTAAACTTTGCTTGAAGTTGTTGACTTAAACAACAGCACCCCATTTTCACCTAATCACTTATTGAATGAAAAATGTTGCTTTATCATTTCAGGTTTGGTCAAGTGAAATTCATGTAACACACGATCCTCCTCACGACATTGTAATGAAAGGCCTGACATTCTTCATGGGCAACAGGATTAATGTGACTCTGCAAAATAAAGATGAAGATGTAAGCATATGATGACTGAATGAAATCAACTTTTCATCGCCTACATAAACTTACTCATATATATTGCTAGCCTATTTACTCCCATAGAGTAGGGAATAAATAGAGTAGAAACTCTAATGAAAAAATAATATCATCACAAAAGCGTCCCATATTTTTGCATGAGCGCTGATTTGGACACTACAATATTACTGTAGCTGCACCATTGGCTAACAAGGGCCAGGTCCGCAATTGAGTATGGAGATGAATGTTGTTTTCAACTACTTGTGAGGACTATGTTAATGAGTAGCACCATTAATTGTCTACTTATAAATTCGGCTGTCCAAGTATGTGTTATGTTTTGATTGATATTTCGACTCCGTGAGATCGGTTCTTACTTTCGTTACTAAATGCACATAAAAATGCTATTTTAGAGGACTTCTCAGCAACAGTTGCTGTCGGAAAAATTGATATAAAGCAAGAATAGGCATCTCACACTTTTGTCCCTGTGGCTTCTACTTACAATCAATATCGGTTTTAAGTTTTCTTTAATATTTTGTCTCTGTCAAAATCTTTTGATGGAACGCATTACTGCTTTCTACTTTTAGCAGTATAATCACAGAGCATTATAATGCAAATAGGACGTTCAAAATCAAGAAATCCATGATATATGATCATCGAAAAGTGATGCGGAGTCGGAGTCCCGGAGTCCTATCATTTTTGCTGGAGTCGGAGTCCTATCAAATGATAGGACTGCGGACTCCGGCCTATAACTAGACCGGAAATATAATACAAGCAAATTATTTATCCTTGTGGATAACTGTCACTGTCTTGATGTCAACTTTCTCCGTCTAACAAAAGTACAGAGACACTGCTGCATGCAAAGCTTGTAATAGTTGAGGGAGTGAACCGTGATAGTGAAAAAAGGATTGTCTTTTCACTCGGTGATTTAGTAGAGATGACAAGCCTTCCTAGCCACGTCAGAGACAAAAATGAAATCCTTGTTTGTTCGAGTTAGTTTGTTCACATTAATCATGTGTGATGGCTCCTCCAAAGCACATATTAAAATCGAAAGTGTACTCATATTTCTTGCCTAGTAGAGGTTGGAGAAAAACCGTGTGAAGCACACATCAAGAAGATGGGAAGAGCCGAATCGCATGCATCCAACATAAAGTGACATTTGATAAACTTTCATCGGAAATGATTGATAATTGATGCAGCAATGATCACTGAAGATAGGTTCAGGTAAGCCTAATGATCTATGATGTAGGCTACCAGTTTCTCTTAAAAATCCGAATGTTCAAGCATGTTTCCAGGCAAGCAAATAAAAATCTAGCAAGCGATTGCCGTTATTTTTCAGGTTATGGCAGAGTGCACAATGGAACGCGACTACACGAGAAGAACTGCGACCTACTCAACTCGACGGGTTATCACCGGAAGACGTGGCCGGGCTGGTTCTAAAGAGGTTAGTGTCGCGATGTTCAGTAACTTCAAATTATTGATTCTCTCGACTTATTGTACATTATCAACCATGTTGGTTCATCAACCATTATGCAGTTTTGCTCTACAACATATTCATTCCATTTCCTAATCACATTATGATTGTATTTAAGTTCTACTAGTGCATCACTTTTGATGCCAGCTAAAGTAATATGATTTGCAGAAAATAATTTCCATGCAATTTTCCATGGAACATTTCATCTATTTTATCCAATTGATTGATGAATCTCCTTTTCAGCGCTGTTCGGTCATGTAACACAGATATATCGACTAAGAAGAAAGCTCGCAAATGACGTGGATGTGGCACCTAATATCGCTTACCTCAGTGGACAAATATTTTACACTTTGTTGTTCTTGTTTTTATAGTACTGTGGAATGGGCTTGCATACAGGTATACCACTTTTCTTATTGTTTGTACACAGAACGATAATCTCAATGTTCTGTTAAACGCGTATTTTGTAAACTTCTGAATTGTTCCAGCCAAAATTTCTTAGGTTTTGTTATCTTCCATAAAGACTGAAGATGTCTCATCAAACTGAAGAACCCATGAAGATGGAACTAAATACAATTTTTGATCGTGATTAGGACAATTGCCAATTCAGTTATTACACCTAACTTATTAGTATTGACAAATTGAACGTTTTTTGTGATTTAACATATCTCTAGGAATTTTAACGTATATCTTAAACGTTTTCTTTAAAATCGCTTACACATATTGATGTAGTTCCGATCTACTGATTGTTTCTCTTTTGTTTCTATCATTAATCTATTGTTCCTTTTAGTCACTATTCGAATATAGATTTTTCTTAGAAGTTGTGGTTTTATCTCTTGTTTATTAGAAGGAGAATATGGAAATTCTAATATCTTCAATCAAAATGTCGAAAATGATATTTTTATAGGTGTTACGCTTTTCCGCTGAGCTTAACACTCGTGTATGTGACAATACTATGATAATTATTACACGACGTATGTCTGATCGGACTTCAGAAATTCATTCTCCTTTACAGGCCTTATTTGGTCCTTCATCAATGATTCAAGTAAGATTTATTTTTGAAAGAAATTTGCCATTATGCTGCTTATATCAGTCAAAATGTTTGAAACTGCAGTTATTTCATCAATTCATCGAAAAAAACTGCGAATAGTAGCTCATAAAATAAGTATGGAGTCTGGGCATCACCTTTTCGTAGCTTTTTTAAAAGGCAACTTTATCAGATTCTTCTCGTTCTTGTCGGCAAGGTTACCATCGACCGTTTGAAGGCACTGGACGCCAAAGGCACGTCTAATTTTCACTTCTAACTTTTTAAGAAACTATTGATTTATCTAACTTGCTTTTGATAAAAAATGATCTCCCGTCGAGTGGTCAACTGTATGAGATTCCTCTTGATTTGTCGATGCGGGAGATTTTCCTTCTTATGATTGCTGATTTAAATAAAAACACGTCAAAACATACTTTGACGTTCTGAGGCTATCTTTCAAGTTTCAAGACGATTCGCGTTTTTTATTATAATTATGTCGTATATGCGTGACTTCATGACGTATATACTGTCGGTAGACACTGTGACCTTGCGACAGCTTCATAGGTAGGGAAGGAAGCAAATTGAATCTTATCTCGGAAACTGTAAATTATGGAAAATTTATGCTTTGAGACATTGTTTATTGCAACAAATAAACTCAAGCGAGACTGTCAAGCGAGGTGGTCGTGCGTTCTGTCTCTGGTCTCAGGTCGGACATTTTTTCAATTTGGAGGAGTTTGTTGACCTTTGTCGCTGGTGGCTTTTGCATCGACGTGATCGCCGTGGCATCCGGTATTGTCGGCGAGCAAATCAGTTGTTATCAGTGCTGCGTATAAAACCGCCCTACCGCTCAATCATTCAAATATCGATTTTTCATCACGTGTTATTCCGTCATCGACTGCATGTTTCCGCATTGCTGCCATGTCAACACCAAAGCGCAATACAAGGTCGAATTCCTCCAGCGCTGCTGGTGTCTCAATAACTGATCTGAAAGAAGTTTTGGAATCAACAAAGAAAGAGATAAATAGAATGTCAAGTCAGAATTTGCTGCACTAAAGGAATCAATTGATCGCTTGAAAAACAAAGTTAACATTCTTGAGCAACGAGTCGATTCGAACTTAAATGATGTAAATCAACTTAAGGCAGGTTTTAAAGAGTTTACACAGAGCACAGCAACATTGGTTTGGGAAAGTGGAATGCTGGAAGAAATAGAACAAAGACAAAGGAGGAGAAAGAATCTAATCATTGTCGGTGTTCCAGAACCCAATGAAGGCAGTTTAGCCTATCTGCTAACAATGATAAAGACAATGTACACGTGCAGAGTATCTGTCAATACCTGAAAGTTGATAGTCCAAAAATCACCAATATTCGCCGTATTGAAAAAATGAACGCGAGGAAGCCCCGATTAGTGAGAATCACTTGTGTTGAAAAAACCAGAAGAGAGATTTTACAGAAATCAAAAGGGTTACCAGGTCATGGGTCACCATATCACAACGTTTTTATCAACATCGATCGTACTCGACTCCAGCAGCACCAAATTCGAGTTTCTCGAATTAAGTCTAAACAATCAGATCCTGCGAATGTTGAGTCAGGGAAGACGAAGCAAGCACAGTACTTTCAATACGGCTCCTAAATCCGATTAAAAAATCGTTTGATGCAACTCAAGGAAATCAAACGAAACGCTATCTACCATCAATTCTATCAGCTAACTGTCGCTCTGTCCTTCCGAAGCTAGATGAAATTCGTTCATTGCTCTTATTAAAAGATACAGACATATTTGTTGCATCAGAATCTTGATTAAATGACTTACACGATACCAGCATCATAGCCATCGAAGGCTACTCGTGTTTTCGCGCTGATCGCCGCTATAGAATTGGGGAAGGAGTGGCTATCAGGACTAAATGCGTATTTCCTTTATATTGCTTCCCGAGTACTTACCATCCTGACTTTGAATGTCTGACTTTATGTCTTACCACTCTTCACATCGTCTTATTCGCAATGTATCTCCCACCCGTCATCAGCACTCGCATTACCATTAATGAATACATCGTTTCGCATCTGGACGATGTACTACAGGCTCATCCTGACTATTTACTAATAATTTGTGGTGATTTAGATAGATTTCGAATTCATGAAGTGTGTAACTCGCTTGATTTGGTGAATATCAGAAACCGTCCCACTTACGGTAATTCGGAGTTGGACTACATACTAATACCTGAATCGTTGAGTGATATGTGCTGTATTACTTTATGTGATCCCGTCGATAAATCAAAGACTCCACATGCTTTCCTCCTTGCTACAGCACCTGTAGAACCAGCAAATAATACTTGTATTGTCAAAAAGATCTACGATATCTACGGGCATCGTATGTTCATGATTTTGTTTCGTGTGTAGCTTCGATCGACTGGAATTTTACCGAAAGTGATAACATTTCCTTGGATAATAAATGTTTTATGTTCCACTCTTTGTTGAACAACGCCGTTGATGCATGTATTCCTGTATCTAATGTTCGCTGTACGGCCAATGATAAGCCTTGGATAACTAGTATCGTAAACGACCTCATCAATAATGGGAGACTTACCGACAGATAAATTCTTCAATTTATATAATCATTTGAAAGTTAAAGTCAAGAAAGAAGTATTCAAGGCTAAAATGATATGGATGAAAAAGCAACAAACAAATGATTTATGGAAAATGGTTAAAACTATTCGTGGTGTTAGCACAACAGCGCATCCTTTGATAATAATAACAATAATTCTGTATTTATGAATACAACAAGCGATATTACAAAGAAATATACACAGGAACAAAATCACGATATGATGGAAAATTTGACAAACGAATTGTTTTAAAGAGCAATTCTTCTGTGGAAGGGACATAGAGCTCTTGTACGTCTTCTATTGCAGTTATTCTGGCGAATTTCAAAAAACTCAGCCAAAGGATACACATTTGCATTCGTGGCTATCTTTTGTATCAGTTTTTCACAAATCTTATTGAGTAAGTCTGTAAGGCTGGTCTTGTCAGTTACGTCAGCCCAACGTCTAGCAAGGACATGTAATCGTTCAAGCTTTCTGAATTTCCCTTTGCTGATGTCGCACATGACTGGCAAACAAAAAACCCATATGACAGAAGACAAAAGCCATGTATGCCTTCCAAATAACGGGACCACGATTACCGTTCAACATTAAACGTTTTACAAACGACATAGCACGGCAATAGCGATTATACAAGCTATCAAACTGCACACTCCAAGTCAATCACTGCAGAGAAGAACACCTAAAATTTTCAAATGCTCAACATTTTCAATAGCAATATTATCAATAAAAATGGGCGAACATGGCGAACAAGAATTCTTACGTGACATAGTAAGACATTTCGTCTTATCAACATTTACAACAAGTTTTTTCTTTTCGGCCCAAAAACAAAAACTATCGACGGAGAGTTGAAAATTGTCAACAACATTCACATTACCGAGATGGATTAGGGTGACATCATCGGCATAGGCAATTATCTTAGTGTCATGGAGGTGCGGAAGATCATCAAGTAAAATAGCGAAAAGAAGAGGCCCAATGATGGAATCCTGAGGAACGCCACTAGTGACCACTTTCCAGGGCGTAGATATGCCATTGAAACACACACGTTGCACACGATTTTCAAGAAAACTGAAAATGAATTTAGTTACCAGCGGGTTGCAACCAAATTTCTTCATCAGTGAATTAAGAAGAACGGAATGACTCACAGAGTCGAAGGCCTTTCTAAAATCAACTGCGAGGAGTTTCACGTAGTTCAGAGGGTCGGCAGAAATATGCTGCAGAGTTGCAAGGCGAATTGCTAAGTGAGCGTTCGTACAACCACCATGGAAATTCCTAGGGATAAAACCAAATTGCGAGGGATTCAAACGGTGATTGAGGGAAGGGAGAAGAAGCTTGTCTCTAAACCGCCTTTCAAGGATTTTGCTCAAGAAAGGAAGGATCGAAATGGGTCGATAGTCGAACTTGGATTTGGGAATGGAAAGAATGTTGGCCGATTTCCAAAAATTGGGGAAAGTCGAAGAAGCCAAGCAACGATTATAAATGTTCGTCAAAGGCTCAGCAAGTTCAACGGCAAACGAACGAAAGAATCCTGGGATTCCATCTGGACCAATGGAGTTCGCCTTACATTGTTAAATCATGAGAGCAACCTGCAACGGACATACTAGGAGAAGTCGACGGACGATCCTCAGAAAACAAATGCAAATCCGGACTTGAGAAAACACATTACAACTGTGATTTTTGACTTGAGAATTGATGATTCTCCAGCTTTCAGATTTGGAAGAAGTACTCAAGGAATGAAAATGCTTTTTCTTAGCTTTGTTCAGAGCTGCAATAAACTTTTCTCTGAGGCTTAAGTATCTCCTCTAGTTACCTTGGTTGAGAGCCTTGTCTCGAGAATCCGACAGCGCTTTCAAAGAAGATGTTAACCAAGGTGGATCCGACGTTCTCATGCGAACAGTTTTCTCTACAGTAAAACAAATGTAAACAAAATAAAGAAACTTTTGAAGCAGTTCAACAATCAGGTTTACGTCACTCAAGTAGAGACAAAAATCAAACCAATTGATTGACGCAAGATACTGTTGACACGAAGCAAAAGCAGATGGAGAAAAGTATCGCAACTTTACTTTGACAATAGACACACTCTTCTGCTTAGTAGGTTTGATAAAAACACCTTTGTGGTCAGAACGACCAAGAGGAGAAATACATTTAGGAAAATCAAACGTATAAGGTTGGTTAGTAGCTACTATGTCGAGTATGTTATTGCCTCTGGTACTCGTATTAACAAGCTGTTGAAAAGTATTCACTACCAGAAAATCTGCTAGTTCATGTCTCAGATCGTTAACGTCACCAGTTATGATAAAAATGCGGGGTTTGAGAATAATCAATTAAGGACTGGACACATTCTAGAATCACAGAGTGAGCAGAGACTTTGCCCCAATACGGATGACAAATAAGATAAAAAGTGACACATCAAGACTCTCAATTTTGCAGCACAACAGATTTGACTTAAAATTAAAACTTGAAGGTAAAATATTGTTAAAAACAATCGAAACAGTAAGACTCGAGCGGCAATAAAAAGCCACGCCACCGCCATTGCAATTACGGTCTTGTCTCGTTAGGCTGTAACCTGGGATTGAAATAGCATGATCGTCAACGGTAGAATCGAGCCAAGTTTCGGTGATTACGTATGTTGATTTAAGGCCTTTAGTCAATAAAGATCACCTATTGTTCTGTAAGTAGTGAGATAATGACATTCAAGCGTCATACTTTCAATAATGAATTCCATTTTAATACACGCAATTCTAAGGCATTTCATGAATAATCAATAGGTATTCAACCATCAACACTTATGCACTATGTAATTTTGAAATCAAGCATATTATCAATCCGAAATAAAAACACATTATAATTCATGAACGCAAAAAGTTATGTTTGAGATATGTAAGTCAACATGATTTCATGAAAGATATCGTTAATATGAATTGATGTTTATCAGCTAAGTTCATAAAGTAGAACTAACGAAACGTCCTGTTGCAGTTGCTAGACAAGTAGCAACGACGAAAACCTTGTGGAACATAAAATTCACAATAAATCTAATCTAATTAAATATCACTCTATCAAACAACAAATATTCACGACTGGTATTACCGAAAAACGTTATTTGACAGTAGTATGTAATACATATACTTTTTTTGCTATGTGACTTAAAGCTGCTCATACTAAACAGATACGAATGAAGACCAATTTTCATCGAGTCTCGTATATAAAACATACCAACAACTCGTATTTCAGTGTAAAACAGCCAGTCACAGATAGAATAGTTCGCATCGCTACATACCAATCACATACGAAAGTAAGTGAGATGTGGTATGAAAAACATACCAGATCTCTGTAAACATACGAGAATCTCGTATCAGATGTCAGTTTCAAATTGCATGTGATTTTGGTATATGTTTGTATGTAATTTTCGTATCCAGCGATTTACAGTGCACATGGACTAATCATGTTGATTACGTCGTCAAGAATGCTTCCCGAAAATTATAAACCTTTCGAATAATCCGTCCGACTTTGTCTCATGAAGATCTCAAAATCGTATATTTCAATCTGATTAGAACTTTTATTTCACTTGCCTGCTCGATTTTCAACTCTATGTATAAAAGGTAATTTCAATTTGTACTGATCGATTCATATTCTAATTTCAATAAACGCTAATTAGTATTATTTATTATTGTTATTATGATTCCTCTGATAATTTTGATTATTTTTGCTCTCCATTATTCTTTTCACAGGAATTCCCAAAATTCCAATAAAAAAATTTAATTTTCATAAAATCACAACTTTTGTTTTAATGCAACCAACACCTTGCGTATATTTCCATTACAGTATTTTTCTCAAGTATTCTTTATCAATTTCATTAATCTATTAGTTGAGTGCAGCCTTATTTGCACACGAGCACGTCACGGTTCATCGGAAGGTCGATCTAAACTTTAAAAATACGACCCAAAATTCAGATGTATTTTTGAGAAGTTCTCACATGGTAGTTCCTCAAAAAGTATGTCTAGAAAATCCTGATTGAGCTTCTTGCGAGAAAATCATTGATATAGATTTCATATTATCTCCCCTTTTTATACTACTTATTTTCATGTTAATACTACTTACTTAAAATAGCATCAACGTTTCAGTGATACTGAACAAATAATTCTATTAGTCTTATCTTTCACAGCTTCTCTATACATTTTAGACTTTTGCGAGCTCACCATAGAGCCTATTATGAAATTAAGAATAGGCCTACCTGTAGTAGGGTAGAAATGAGATAAATCACATTTCAAAATAAGTTATAGTTACCGCCCCTATAAATACAAGTATAGTTATACCTAGTTTATTGGTGCTACTTCTCCTACAACTATACTGATTAATATCATTTGTCATCTTTTATAAATACAAAGCCCTAATTATAATTATGTCTTAATGTGAAATATAAATAATATTATCAAAATTTGTATTTTACTTGCGAAATATCTCTTATCAATGAATTTAGTCGCTTAATCATCAACTTAGTTGATAAACTGAAAAAGAGGCTGATGCGATAATACATACCATACATGTGTGGCTCATGCATGTCGAGAATTATAGCGGACGACACAGTTCAGCAAAAAGCGATCACAATTTTTGTTTGTTGAGGCAGCTCCATTGACCACAAAGATAAAAAGTCCTGATGAACTGCCTCAGAAGCCTGCTCACTAAATATTCCTAAGCCAGACTTGCTCATTTTGCAAAATTGTGTCAGATGAACACATACAATATGCACAGTTGTCGTGTAGGAAATTTCTAGCTTTGAGTAAGCTCTTTGAAATTGATGAATAGATGTCTTTAGGTTTTGCCCAAGGTCTTTGCCGAATCCTTGCTCGACAACATTCTTGAACTCACGGAAAGCTGCGGAATACTGTTCAAGTCTAACTTTGTTTTGGTCAATACAACGAATTGATGCTAGCGAATCAGCATGGTTCAGCAGCTTGCGACACACATTTCGTGTAAATTCACCACCATGAAGCTTTGGTTGCATTAAGCCCAACTCGTTCAACCATTCGTCAGCCTCTCGTGGACATGATTTCTGTAATTCCTTGAAAATCTTGTTGACAATTCTCAACATAAGATGTAGTTCGGGAGGTGGAATCACATCAATCAATAATGCATTTGTTTCACCACGAACAATAGGATGATGAACACAGCTCTTGAATTCTTTTGCTGAAGCTGTTGAATTATAGATCTTCCGTGTTCGATCATATTGGTCGGCAAGCCGCTTGATTTCTCCAACGGTGCGCATATTCAGATTTAGGACATACACAATACAAACAGGGAAATGTGCTGGAATGAGATTGTAATCCGGAGAGAATATTGGCCATTTTTAAATCAACAGCACAAACATATCGAAACTCAATTTCGTCGATCTTAAGTAAATTTAAAATGTGACGAATGTTAGAATATGTCTCAGTAACTCCTTGCACAATCGCAATTATGATAATCTTTTTTACGCGTGAGTTCAGCATTGATCTTTCTATCAGTCGTTTTCGACGATTGGTAATGTCAGCACTCTTGTCGCAAATATCAAGGCAGAATTTTAAAAATCCTCCGCCTGAATCAATATCCAATTTGACAGCGACATTCTCTTCATCAAAGTTTCTTTTGGCACAAATGTGACCAATCAATCCAACCACATCAGTACAAAATACTAATGTCTGTTTTTCGGTGGATGCAACTTCGTCACGAATATTGCGAGGAGAACACTCAAAATCATGAAATGTACCACTAAAAAATGCGCGGCAGTCATTATGTCTTTCCTGTATCTTCGACGCAGTATATGACTCGACCGACGATCTACCAAAGACACTTAGCACAAAAGGGACGATTTTTCTATTCATTTGATTGTTAGAAGCTGATAAGACACTTTGGATATTGGTCATGTCGCTAAAACCGAGTTTTGGTTGTAATTCGAATGGACCAACACGTACATGCAATCTATGAGGTCCTCCTGAATATAAGGCTCTCGTCGAACTTCTTGCCGTAGTACCGGTGGTCAAAATCGATGCAGCGACTTCATCTTGAGTGTTTTGATCACGTGAAGAACACATTTGCACAATATTATCACGTAGCGATTTCTTAGAGCATTTATGACTAAGTCCTTTGCCGAGCGTAGATTTGCATGTATCACAAATTATAACAGGACGCGGCGGCGAATTGATGGAGTCATCATTTGAAATTCGTGGCCGACCAAGTTGCCTTTTTGGAATACATTTTCCAGATAGTGCCGCGGTTTGGCAAATCTGGCACGTGCATATAGGGAATGGTTCAGATCTTGTTTGCATTACATGAGGGTTGATGCTATCGAAGTCATATGGAGATGGCAACATGTTGCGAGATTTTTTGCCTTTGCTGATATCGATTAAATCCGAACGACATTTTCCGCAAATACCACACGAATATCTTTGATTCTCTTTGTTATAGCCGGGAAGGAAATACTCGCAAATTCTGTTGATGACCACTTCTGTTATTGGATATTTCGCCTTTTGAAAACATAGTATGCAAACTTTTTGTCTGTTTTCCTCATGGGTTAGACAGCGCTTTGCATGAGCCATTTATTTGTTCCGGCACTATAATCGCAGCGAACACAATGAATGAATCACAGGTGCACTCGATTAGAGTAATGATTGTAGCGCACGCCTTAAGCATTGAGATTCCTTAATCAATAATTTGACATCAATCTAACTGAAAGCCTTCAGTGGTCGTAAATTGAACAATCGATGTCTAGGATATCATGATATCAGATAGATAATAGCATGATCTAAGCGTCATAGAAATCAGTCTTTAAATGTCTACATGCGTGAATCAATCACATGGATAGCAGCTAAGAATATTGCAATTTAAAAACCAGTTCTGAAATGAATAGGAATAGCCTAAATTTTTGATTCATTAAGAAATGGCGAAAATTAGCGCCTGCCAAAACTATGAGCTATAACATTATCGTTTTAAGCAAGTTCTCATATCACTGAAATATGTAATCAATTGTTAACTTTATAATGTTGAAGCTGTTGCACGAAATTATTTTGATGCTGTAATAAATACATGTAGAGTAAATCATTATCGTGCTTAGCTCATCATAATGCTTTAGTAGGCCTATTCTTAATTTCATAATGGGCTCTATGGTGAGCTCGCAAAAGTCTAAAATGTATAGAGAAGCTGTGGAAGATAAAATCTAATAGAAGTTATTTGTTCAGTATCATTGAAACGTTGATGCTATTTTAAGTAAGTAGTATTAACATGAAAATAAGTAGTATAAAAAGGGGAGATAATATGAAATCTATATCTATGATTTTCTCGCAAGAAGCTCAATCAGGATTTTCTAGACATACTTTTTGAGGAACTACCATGTGAGAACTTCTCAAAAATGCATCTTAATTTTGGGTCGTATTTTTAAAGTTTAGATCGACCTTCCGATGAACCGTGACGTCTTTGAAAAGTTGGCGACGTGGAGCACATTGAACCACCCAAGATGGGGCACTTTGAACATGGTTCATATTACCACACTCCTCTTCGATACTCATATTTTCTTTTATTAAATTAACGAAGTGATTTGTTTTGATATGCGATGACACAAAAAATTGGTCTACATCGCTATCAAATTGAATGTTTAAAGGTATTTGAGCAGTTATGTAATTCGTTTTTGTGCACTGTAATTCTTTTCGAGAACAAAACACCAGGGCAGCAAGGGAAGAATCAATTTTGAAAAAATTAATTGAAAAATTGATACAAATCAATAGTAGTAAGCAAAACTCCACCAATGGACCGCGCAAGATGGCCGCCGTCGCTGACGTCCCCCCCTCTGGAACGGCAGAGTGTCGTGGTCGGCCGCCGTGGTGCTTTGAGTCTGACGTCCCCCCCTCTGGAACGACAGAGTGTCGTGGTGTACCGGCCAAGTGAGTCCGCAAGGTTCGCTGACGTCCCCCCCCCCTGGCCGGCCGTCGTATAGCGCGCGGTGATGTGCTGTCGAGGTTGGCGTGGTGTGCCGGCCAGGTTGGCGTGGTGTGCCGGCCAGGTTGGGAGGGTGGACTGTTGTAGCTCACCTGAAAAAATCCTAAGTGTCAGAGTGGCTGTGTATGGGTAAAATTTTGAAAATTTTCCAAAGTGTGGAATTTCGACCTGGGACCGTCACCAAAACATTTTTCATCAAATTACAGCCCCCCCCCGACAGCAATCTTCTAACTTTGGTTCTAGTGAACGGATTTTGTCTTACAGCTACTCGTTTGAAAGAGGAGAAAAAACTGCTCGACGACATTTTCGCCGCGAGTCAATCGGACCAGCCGTTCAAAAGTTAGAGCTGTTACAAGATTTTAGTTCGGAGCTCACCTGAAAAAATCCTAAGTGTCAGAGTGGCTTTGTATGGTCAAAATTTTGAAAATTTTCCAAAGTGTGAAATTTCGACCTGGGACCGTCACCAAAACATTTTTCATCAAATTTCACTGACCTCCCCCCCCCCTCGGGAGAGCTAGCTTCGATCTTGGCTTCTAGTGGACGGATTTTGTCGTGCAATAGCTCGTTTGAAAGCTAAGAGTGAGACAAATTCAGTGAAAGAAACGGCTTGTTCATATCTGTCTTCGTTTAGGTGTGAGACACCATTTAAGATTTTGGGAGATTGACGAAAAACGACAGAGTTAGAATTTCCCAAGAAACAGCTCCAGCGGGCGAATGAAGGCTCGGATTGGTAAACGGAGGCCAGATTTGGAATCAGCTTGATGTTATTGTCCAATGAGGATCATCATCCAATGAGAATCAAGCATTTCTATATAAATAGCGAGCCTTCCACAGTGAGAATCATTCCATCGTTGAATCGCACGAGTGACGGACGCACATTTACTCTCTCTCTCTAGTTCCCTATTCTATTATCCAACTAAAATGGTAAGTCGCTACTTTCCTCCCTCTCCTGCCTTGAACGTAAACTTATTACAATCTTTTCCATTTTCAGGCATCTACTCCATCTGCTGCACTAGTAGGACAAAATGGCGGTCAAACGTTACAAGGTTCGCTACGATCAGATCATCTACAACTGAGGCCAGTGGAAGAAACAACCAAGGTACATAATCCTACACCGCTACAGCGTAAATTTAAACAAGTCTTGCGTTATGACGATCATGGCGTAGTACTCCAAACGAGAATGCTCCCTTCCACGGATGTCAAGATAATGCACAATCAGTATGGGGACTACATACTGATCCCCGTGAGTCTGTACATTCGCCACCAACTTGATATTATTGAGGAGTACGTGACATTAAATATGGACATTCCTACTCCTCTTGCTCAAGAGTGGAAGGCGAGAGATGACAAGGATACTCCCTATAGAAAGATTTGGGATGGTAATCAAATTTGCCTACCGGTATCACATTGGTGTAGTTATTATAAAAAGGATGGAGATCAATCAATACACATCAGATGTGATGAGCTCGGAGAAGGTACTTGGGATATCCTTTTCAAAGTGAATGGGCTATATTATGGTCGACACAAGGATAATAAAATAGCCTCTCTCTCCATGCATATGGAATCCATCCTATATATTCCAAAACCACCCAACGTGGATGACATAATTGATCAAATCCTTAACAGCAGTGGTACGAAGCGCAAGTCGGAGAAGAATGCTGCTTCAAAACGCAAATCAAAGAAGGAGAATTACTATTCCTTTCCTAACTCTACCCTATGACAATTCGCTTATGTGCTTTGAGTGTCGTAGACGTGGTCTTAGTAGATACATTTTACTTCTTCGTTGCCATCATATCATTTGTGTATTTTGTCGTGAAAAGCATCGATGTAATTCTTCATTTTGTAATATGTTATAGAACGTTTCCTTAGATGTGTAAATTTCCGTTTTAGGCTTCTATCATCATTTTTATGGATTGTGAGGGTGAACCTGTACAGGAGCTCAGTGCTATTGCTATGAACAATTGGACATATCAGATTGTTAGTGTCTATCATCAACATGCCAACTGCAATCCCAATGTTGATCAATGGGCGAGAAAACACATTCATGGACTTAATCTGAAATATTTGCAAGACTATGGCTTTTCTTGTGAGAGTGCTCTTCTTATTGACTTTAAACGATGGTTAGCTGCTTTCAATGTTATACGCATCTTTTGTAATAATCCTGGTAAGGAGAGGAAAGTATTTCCCAATCTAATCATTGATGATATTTTGCTCCCACCTTGGGATAGTAGAGTGAATCAACATTATCATGAAGTCACGAAACGTTTTAAGGATTTGTGTGTTCCTATTTTGTCTGTTCGTTGTAGTAGCTACGTTCATAACCAATGCTTCTTTCCTCCTTACCTCAGCACTGCCAAAGTCCTGTATGGTTATCATTGCTCGCTGTATGATAGTTACCAGCTGTATCTATTTTATCTCTTTCAAACCATTGATTTATAATGCATGCTTGTTACTTACTATTATTCAATAAATGTTACTATGAGAAGAGTTGTTTTCATGCAATGGATGGGTTAGATAAAGGGCGATCATGTCTTTCTCAAACGACTGCGGAACATTACGTTTTCATAGGCAAAGTTTAAAAGGAGCTGTTCAAGATTATGTGATAAAATTTCATAAAGATGAGACCGACATCGAAGCAGTGGTCGATGATGCTAGCACTCTATTTCTAGAGTTAATGAATACATTCTCTGATAGCATTATCATGGCGCGATTAGTTGCGAAAATTAAGTTTAGTCATTTTGGAAAGGAAGAGGTGGAAAGTCGCTCTTTCCATTTTGCTTCTTATTCAATGGAAGTGGTAGATCACCCCGAAGAATTTTTTAAAAGACATATGATAAAAATTGCTGAACGTCTTAACGCATTTAACCATCATGGTAGCAGTCTAGTGATTGAAGCGATTTCAGATATTCACATTCAACTTTCCATAAAGAAAAATTGAAAATGCAGTGGTACTTGATTGTAGCACAACTGGTTTTCGAGCTATGTCTGCTCACTCTCGAAGTATATTCCTTCTGTACATGCGTCTATTATTTAGAAAAGGCTAGCAAATTCATATCTTCAAAAAGACTTGCTATAGACATCAGTAACGGTGAAACTATGTGTTGTGATGTATGTAAGCGAAAGGATGGAAATGAAAAGCGCATCTTCAAGAGATGTAAGCATGCTTTTTGTCAACGCTGTTTCATACGTAATTGCATTCAACTTTGCAAATGTAGCCACTGTGATATTGCTCATTTCGAGTGTCACTTATGTCGCAATAGTTAGTACCTATGCAAATGTGGTAAAGATAGGTTTTAGCAATGACTAACACGGAAAATGGCGAAACGTAAAAGTCAAAAGTCTTCAAAGTTTTCTTCAGCCATTCAAGCTCTCCGACGAATGAAAGCAAATCAGCGATACAATGCTATACGACATGCCAACGATAAATTCATCCGTGAAATTATTTCTCATGTGAGAAAGTTAAGGACGAAGAAATTAGCGCCAAAACAACGAAAGTTACTTAAGCGATATGCTACAAAATTGCGTTTCATCTCCAATCCTAAAGTCGCCCTTCAAAGAAAGAGGAAAACTCTAACACAAAAGGGCGGTTTCCTTTCAGCAATACTTCCAATGATAGCTCCTGCCGTGGGCAACCTATTGGGTAATATCTTTGGCTCTAGACGTTAATTATGCAAATGTTGAATCTCAAAGTAATAAAATGGATTTCAGACTTCAATGTGATGAAGTTCTGACTGTATCAGGTCCATCTCATGCAGGTAAAACTGTTTTCACGCTGAATTTATTGGATAAAAGAAGGGAGTTGTTTAAGGAACCTATCAATCGAGTGATTTGGTGTTATGGTATTTATCAACCGTCGCTATTTCAGGAATTGCAAAGTCGCAACTTTATTCGACATGAAGGAATTATTGCAGTGGATAAACTTCAGTCTAATGATGTTTTGTATTGGATGATTTATTAAAAGAAAGTAAGAATTCAAAAGATGTTACAGATATGTTCACTCGTGCAGCACATCATAAAAGGTGTTTTATCATCTATATCACACAAAATTTGTTTCCTGATGGAAAAGAAGCTCGTACACGAAACCTGAATACACACTATTATGCTATTTTCAAGAATCCGCGAGATAAAAGTCAATTTGAAATTTTAGCGCGACAAGTTGCACCCAGAGGATCAAAAGCCTTAATTGAAATTTTTCAAGCAGCTACTGAAAAACCATACGGTTACTTATTCATTGACTTTACGCAAGAGTGTCCGGAAGAATTTAGATTTCGAAGTGATATTTTGAAAACTCCCATGATTATCTACAAACTATGAGTTCTTATTCTCGCATGATTGTTATTCCTCAGGATGAATATGTACAATTGACTGCCATGCAGCAAGTAAAGCAACCTCTTGCAAATCAAATGTATAGGAAAGAAATAGATTATCAGCAAAATGTTCACATCAAAGATCCACATTGTGCTGTATTATTACAATCGGAAACTGTTGAGCAATTGAAAAACTTGAAGAATAATATGCGTGACTCTGTATCGACTGCTACACCTTTAGCATCTCGCGCACATGCCATATCTCTTTTCAATAGTATTGAACCCCATCTCAATGTAAATGATAGAGGAGAAATCATTACAGATGAAAATTAAGTGATTGATGCTTCACGTTATGAAGACTTGATTCAGTATGCGACACGTAGAAAGCGCCGTCAGGGCTATGTTCCACCTGGTTGGTCATACTTTCTTAAACTATTGAAAAAGCATAATGTGCCAAAATTTGCTTTGAATAATGAGACATTGAAAGAACTTGATTCAACAGTGGCTACTGCTCCAATGCTTCAGGCGATGAAAATGCCAACAAATTGGTTTAAGACGTCACCTGCTACATCCCCTCCCACACTCACTAAGCAAACAAGAGGAAGAACTCGACGTAGATCTACATCACCACTAAAACTAGTAAAAGGAAAACGTAAAACAGCTCCTCCTAGGAAATACATGTTCTCAGACTATTAATATGAAGCAGATGTGTTGCTTGCCATGTAATGAGCCACCAGAGGTGAATGTCGTTGTCACGTGCACTTGCTGCGCCAGCTCTCACAATGAAACCCCTAAGCAATGTGAACACGATCGCAAAACCGCTAAAGCTAAATGCTGCAGTTGTTGTAAATGTAGAAAGGCAAGAAAACAAAAAGATGAGAAGGAGGAAAAAGAGTCAGTCGTCATCGACTGAACGTTTGAAGTCAATCTATTATGATGTAAAACATCCGGCAGGATTTGCATCTATCAAGAAATTATCAAAAGCGAGTGGGCTTCCACAATCACAAGTGAAACGATGGTTAAAGGGTCAGGCTACCTATACACTCCACAAACAAGCGAAAAAGAAGTACCGCAACCTCCATTATATTGTTCATGACACCGATGAACAGTGGCAAGCAGATTTGTGTGATGTTGCCTCCATTTCAAAACATAACTCGGGCAATAATTTTATTTTAACCGTCATTGATATTTTCTCGCGTTATGCGTGGGCTCAACCTTTAAAAACTAAAGAAGGGAAAGGAGTAGCAAAAGCATTCCAAACAATTTTTCGAGAAGGCCGCATTCCAAAAAGAATTCAGAGTGATCAAGGAAAAGAGTTTGAAAATCAGCATGTGAGAAGATTATTTGAGAGGCATGACATTGAGTTGTTTAGTGTAAAGAGTGCTTATAAAGCTGCGCTCGTTGAACGTTTTAATCGCACATTAAAAAATCGCTGGTGGCGACATTTTACTGCCAACTTGACACAAAATTGGACAAAGGTTCTACAAGATACACTCCATGCCTACAATCACTCTATCCATCGTTCTATTGGACTCAGACCAGTAGATGTAAATGCTGACAATGTAGATAAAGTGCGCGAATCATTCCAACGTAAACGCACTCATGTGAAAAGTGATGTGAAAAATGGTGATAAAGTTCGTATCTCAAAAGTGAAAAGTGTTTTTGCTAAAGGGTACCTTCCGAATTGGACAGAGGAGGTATTTACAGTATCAAGGATTAATCAAAAAGACTCTCCGACCACCTACAAGTTGAAAGATTACGATAATGAAGAAATTGAGGGTAGCTTTTACCGCGATGAGATTGAGGTAGTCACTGAAAGTGAAACATATTTGGTAGAGAAAATCATTCGATGTAAAAAACGGCAAGGTGAAGAATGGTGTCTTGTTAAATGGACTGGTTATCCTTCAAGTATGAACTCTTGGATGCGTCGTGCCGACATCTTTCATCTAAGTGATCGACAGTGATTCATGCAAAGTTGTAACTAACAATGTTTAGGGTTTGAGCTATGAATCCAACTGCCTCATTTTATTCACGACCCTCCTATGTAAGTGGTAGAGGACAAATTTACATCGGCGCTCGCCGCCAACGTGGAGGTAGCATACTTGGTGCACTGATCTCTGTTGTAGCACCTCTCATATCCAATGTCGGTAGATCTTTAAAACGAAATGTTTTAAGTAATGCCGTTGGCTTTGCTGGTGATGTTGCTAGTGATCTTTCCAGAGGTAGAAGTTTTAAGAGCAGTTTGTTGAATCGTGGGAAGGAACGCGGTTTAAAAACATTGAAGCAGACCTTTGCTGGTGTTACTCAAGGAAAGAAATCACCTAAACGAATGAGAAAAGGAAGGAGGAAACATCGCGGAGCTGGTAAGGTGCGATCTTCAGTCAAAAGGCATTCACGCAAACGTCGCAGAGGCTCTAATCATTCATCAGGCGCTAAACGACGACGCTGCCATAACTTCTAATCATGGAGTGTAAAACTTCCGGTTTTTGTTTGTTTGATCAACAAGCCATACAGACAGATATTCTTAGTTCAAGTATTGTAGATTATCATCCTCGAACAGCTGAGAATGCTGGCCCCATTGAATTTGTTATTCCTGGTGGTAGTGATGACTACATAGATTTGAGTTATGCGATGCTTGATTTGAGGTTTAGAATTCAGGAAGCAGATGGAACTGCTATTGACGATACACATAAAGTTGGACTGAACAATTTACCATTGACTACATTACTTCGTGATGTTTCTTTAACGATTGGAGAGCAGCAGGCGGAAGGTGGTCAAAGCGATTATCCCTATAAATCATATTTCAATCATGTATCACAGTTTCATCCAGCAGCACAAAAAAGTCATATGGAAGCCATGGGATGGTACAGAGATGAAGCAGGAAAATTTGATGTTGAAACAAACAGTGGCTTTGTAAAGCGATCTGCTATGATTAAAGATAGTAAAGTATGTCAGCTATATGGTCCGCTGAATTTAGACTTCTTTAGACAGTCAAAGTTTTTACTCTGTAATACCAGCATGCGACTCAAGCTGACATTGAATAAGCCTGAATTTACGCTGAATGCATATGCTAAAGTTGACAATTTTAGAATTCATGTGGAAGATATTGCACTTTACATTCGTCGAGTAGTACCGAATCCAAGTGTCATTAGAGGACATGCTGAAGGTCTTAACCGCCAAAATGCCATTTACCCCGTTCAGCATACAAAGCTTCTCACCTTTACAATTCCTAAAGATCAAAAGAGTTTCATGAAAGATGGCCTCTTTCCATCGGAAGCACCGAAGCTCCTCATGGTGGCAATGGTTGAAAATGATGCATTTAATGGTAATATAAAGAAGAATCCTTTCAATTTTAAACACAATCAGTTAAGTGAAATTGCTTTACGTGTAAATGGTGTGAGTCATCCTGGTCCACCCTACAAACCAGATTTTGCTGCGGATCAATTTATGCGCAGTTATGTTGATTTTATGGATGTCTTTGGCTTTTACAATACGGATGACACCAACGGACTTACTATGAAAGAGTTTAAGAGTGGATATACTATTTATGCATTTGATTTGACTGCTGACAGCGATATAAGTGCACCCTATCGTCAAGCGAACGTGCCTCATAATATTCGTTTGGATTTGACGTTCAAAAGAACACTACCTGAGACGATCAATGTATTAATTTATGCAGTCTTCGATTCAAATATTGAGATTGCAAAGTATCGTGACGTGATTCTTCAGTATAATCGTTAATGAGTTGGTTGACTGCTGACGATATTAAGACTAAAGTGCAGCGTAATGCAGACGAAGCGACGTTGAAAGCTTTCGATAATGTCTATTCACTCGATACCTTACCACCTGCAGTAAATCACTATCCCATCTTTATTGTGCTAAACACTCATTCGCAGAATTTAGGCGGTGAGCATTGGAAAGCGATCTTTATTGGAGAAGACCGACGTGGTGAACTATTTGACTGTCTTGCTCAACCTCCAAATATACCAACACAGCAGTGGTTGAGAAAACATACGCGTCAATATCAGCGAAATGAACGCATACTACAACATCCACTTTCATCAACGTGTGGTGCTTTTGTACTGTACTTCATCTTAAAACGTTTACATGTATCTCGATTTGTATCTGTTATTCAAAACTTTTCATGTAATCCATCCTCTAATGAAAAAATGATTTGTAAGTTCTATCATGATTTGAAATAAAAACATCATGTTGGAAAAATTGTTTTTTATTTTACAATCCGCTGGGTGCGTACATACTCAATGAGATAGTCTAGGATCACATTTGCTTGTACATGAGATTTTAGTTCAGTAATGATCACTTTACTATTATGAAAGATTGCCACATGCACAGGTAACCAACAACTAATGAGAGCTGCAGGAAAAAGTTCGGGTTCATAACACAAATTGTAACTGCTGGTACGAATCTTCAAAAATGATAGACTGTCACTCAATTGAGTAGAGATCACCATATTGTCCACAGTCAGATTCGACATCACACACCTCTCCCTCTTCCATATCCGACGTAGTAGTCTTTGTAGCTCTAAGCGCATTGACTGCGCCGATGAATGAGAAAGGGCGCCGAGAATCTGTACAGTCCCATTTCGGAAGAGTTGAAGATTCCGTGAATTGTTCATCTTCACCACTAACATTTGAGGTCGGCCCGGGTAATACTTGCTGTTTGGAAGGTGTTGGTGTAATGTTGTGAGATCGATTTTGGTGTAGAGTCTGAAGCGGCGGAGAATGTTGACGATGGTGTAGCGATGGCGCTTCATGATGAAAGAATGAGTAAATTGAGCGATGTACCTTCCTTTTATACTTTTCCCAACTACCTTGATGAAATGTGAAGTTAGTATGAAGTTGGGAATGATAGAGTTGAATTCGCCGATTGTTGACGCGAGTTGAATTCGCCGATTGTTGACGCGCAACCAGATGCGATTTCCAATACGTGAATGTCTTTTCATATAGAAGTATTTCAAATCCTTCATGATATGATGTAGAGATTGAAAATGACGATAAGATAAAGCAAACTCTCTTCTCACATTTCCAGTTGAATCTTTGAAATAGACGTTTCGATCATGATCCGTTTCAATACGTTGTAGGGAATCTAATTTCCAACTCATGGTGCGTGGTAGTCATGTCTGATTAAGATTTGCATAGTAGGGCGATGAACTCACGACGAATAAATGTCATGATGGAGCGATGTATGTATCTTCTATACTTCTCCCAATTGTATTTGCGAAATGAGAAACAGTTTGTGGAATGAGAATGGCAGATTTGAATTTCATTTCTGTAATGTTGAAGCCAAACTTGGTCACCCAAGGAGATGAATCTTAATGTTTCAAAATATTCCAAATCCCTCATGATATCATTGAGGTTGACAAATTGTCGCCATGTTAATGTAATACCTCTTGATGTATGACCATGAGAATTTTTGAAGTGTACGTTTCCATCACGATCAACTCTGATATATTGTGGAGAGTCCAAAATCCAAGTCTTCATGATGTTATGCAAAGCCGCAGATCAGCAATATAAAAATGTCGTATTATCATATTTTGCTTAGCAATGCAGCTACAAAGAGATTTGCTAGTAATCGAGCCGCACTCTTTTCTACTCCCATTGATCATGCACAACAGCTAAATGGAAATTGGGAAGTGGGTGTCACTCAACTTGTTTATAGCAACTGTGTCTATACTTTTGATCATGAGGTGATGACTATTAATGTGAGACGTACAGCTGCTTACCAATGTGAAAAGGGGTGCCGAGTATACATTCCACAGTGGCCAAAGAAAGATCTCTTATCATGTAGAAAGTTTATATATGATTTCTTGAATAAAGCGTGTAAACATATTGTCCAATTTACTCCGCACAATGATGATTATACTTATGTACATCATGTAGTTGAGAAAGATTGGATTGTTGGTTTAAGGCCAAGTTTAAGAAATGATTTAGGTTACCTCGCTAGCGCCTTAACAAGCTATGATAATTTTAACGTTAATTACCACATAAGTGGTCATAAACAGTTAATATATCGAGAGGAAGCTTATTATGTAAATCTTATTCCAAGAAATGAGAAGACGTTGGTGAAGAAGATTGTGATTAAGCCAAGAAAGACAAACATGACTCCTGAAACATTATTGAAGAAATTTAATTATCTCCTTCGAGTTGATGATAAACAAGTGGCAACATTGACTTATATCAAATCATCTAATCATATTGCAATAAGTAAATTAAATGATGATGATCTAGTATTAGTTTGTTCAAAAGATTTTCATCAGTTCTTACGACATCGTTCTGCAGCTGTTCATGGAAAATCTGATATGCAACATTTACCATGTGAAAGGTCAAATCAATTTGATACAGAATGGACCGTATCTTTATACAGAAAGTGTGTAGAGCCTTTAGGTGGTATCTTACATGAAACAAGAGTGTTGATGCCTCGCATTATTACTTCGGTTAAATTGGTTGTAGATTATTTAAATGAAGTGATTAATGAGCAACATATTTCATTTTCTGAAAAAGAAAGTGTTTTGTCTCTCACTATAAGTGGAAAAGGTATTGAACTAATTATGGATAAAACTCTAATGGACATTTTGGGTTTTGACCAAAATATCTTTAAAAGTGGTACTGTAACCAAAGCTAGCGCAGACATGTCGCTATCGCGTCGTATTAACTATTTTCAGATATATTCCAATATTGGTGAAGATGTACGTGTTGGAGATGTTGAAGCTCCATTGCTAGCAATGATACCATACCAGCCAAAAAGCTGCAGTATTTTATCTGAGCATACTTTCAAGAAAGTGCATTATACAAAGCTGAAATCAAACTACATCCCACAAATTGATATTGCCATTTATGACGATGCTGGTGCGTTGATTCCTTTTCATAAAGATGCTGTGACAAGTATCACACTCCAATTCCGAATGAAGAGTTAATGCAAAAGTATGATAAAATATATTTTTCCAATGTGAATAATATGGAAAGTGAAAATAAGGACTCGTTTCTAATCTACTTACCCAGTAATGCTTCTATGAATAAATTTCCCAAAAATAAACCATCAGACTATCGAGTAGAATTAAATCGCCCACTACATTTAGAAGGTGAATGGGAGGTTGGCGTTTCTAGTATTTGCTATGATAGCAATATTCAGAATGTGAATGATTTGGAAGAAATGATATTGACTCCTCGCACCCATGATGGAATAACGATGAATAATGCATTCCAGTTCCCATACAATTTAACATCAGATGGAAAGTGGAACTATGAATGGATTCAGATAAAATCAGATTCTTATGATCCATTTGGGAATGAGAAAATTATTAAGGCATTCAACAGTGGTAATACTTCCATCATGAAGAATAAAAATCAGAAAGCTTATGAGTTTACTATCTATCATTGGAGTGGGAGACAGTTCCTTCGCTTTCATTCTTTTACTAAAGATCTTACACTGAGGTTGGATAATGAATTCTATCCACATCTTGGTTTTGGCCATGGACTACATCTAACATCAATTGCTACTGCAAATGTTAAAAAAGTTTATTCAAATCGAATCAACAAATTTCATTATAGATTTAAAATATTTGATGAAGATGTTGTAGAATGCGAAGAACGCATCATTTTGAAAAAGCGTGGTGTTCAACCTTTATCACTTATTGAGTTAGTAAAACGATGGAATGAGACTGTGGGTAAGAAGTATGGAGAGAAAATTATGGCGGACAGAAATAAGTTGGTTATTCAGAAATATAATGACAAACTTACAGTTTATTTCTCTCCAACCTTGCGTCATTTTGTAAGACATTATATACCTATTATTGGAAGCGGTGTGGTGTATGGTTCTCATGAATATCACACTAAAGCTGATTCAGTTAATGATGAATGGTGGGTGGACATCTATGGCGATCGCATCAAGAAAATTTACCAGTCTTATGAAGAATCTAAAGTTGCTATCAATATAATGCCGCGTCTATATCATACAGTTGAAAGCTTCATTCATGTAGTAAATCCTTATATACAACAGAAGTTGAAGCATGTGATGAAAAGTAAATATGATGTAAAGACCCACCACATTTCGTTTTCAATTGAAATTCAACGCGTTGTTCTGAAACTGGGTGATGACATTCAATGTCAAATGAGTAAAAATTTGAAAAAACTCTTTGGTTTTTCAATGCTACAAACTGTGTTTGCTGCTGCGCATACGATTGGTATAGAAACACCAATGACACTTGATAAACATGAACAGCACCTTTACATTCAAAGTGATTTGATTCTACCTATTTCTGTTGGTGAGAAAAAAGAATACATTTTACGTGATTTCATTCATGATAAAGACGCTTCATATGGAATAGTCGAGAAGATGTTTGAATTTATTTTCTATCATCCCGTCGTCAAATAACTATACCCTCTATTGCTATCAAAATTACCAATGGTTTACAAGAGTGCATCCATGTGAAAGATACTAAATCCCTCGTAACTTTAGTGTTTCGGAAAACAAAGTGAAGTCATTGTGATATGTTTATTGAAATAAAAATATGTATATGAAAAAGTCTTTTCACAGATATAGGGGGAATGAGCTAACTGTAGGCATATATTCACAAGGAAGAAACGATCTCATGCGATACATAAAACAACCATGTATATCTACAAAAAGCAACATAAAAAAATACTGAGTTAAAGTTGATTATGTCAATACATCTCCTGAATGTGGTAGCGTGAGTTTTATTCTTTTGGGTGGTGGTATGTTTGTGTCAGGATGTCCATGTGGAAGAGATGTGTTATGTCCTATCCAACACCTCTTATCTTCCCATGCTGAAAGTGCTCGTTTCTTGAACGTGTACGTTTTCACAGTATGAACTTGAGATTTAAGATTGTCATATTGACAAACGTTATAGTATTATTTTTATAGGCCTTCTTATAGGACCGATGTTTCATTTTGTGAACAATGGATTTTGATATACCTTTAGCACGCTTAATACTATCTGCACATTCTTTTAATTTCATGGAATACATTTTAGGACGGAGGAGAATCATTTCATCTATTTCCTTTCCTGCTGTTTCATCCTTAAAACAACCAAGTTTGGCTTTATTCTGTATGGAATAGAGTGGATGAGTGGGATTGTAGTTAGATGTGTCGAAATATTTTTCTAATGACTTGCCTACTTCATTAAAATTTAAATCTATTTGAGTGGTAATTCCTAAAAAGAAACTATCTGTATCACTACCCAGCAAGCGAACCTCTTTTACGAGAGG
This sequence comes from Prostheceraeus crozeri, assembly GCA_907163375.1. Taxonomy (NCBI): domain Eukaryota; kingdom Metazoa; phylum Platyhelminthes; order Polycladida; family Euryleptidae; genus Prostheceraeus; species Prostheceraeus crozeri. Next base: position 179,319 of record CAJQUW010015955.1, on the reverse strand, counting down.
GCATGGTTTTAATATTTTGAAGAAGAGTTGATACATTTCAAGCTTGGAATAATCTAAAACGGCTTGCCCAATATAGATGGGTTTGCACAACTCAACTTCTGATTTAATCATTTTAACACCTACAAGATCCTCATCGATGATGTCTCTATCAATGAAAAGAGGTGATGAGGTCAATTTGTGATATTTTTGTTCATCAACGACTAGTTTGTAGTTCATACGTTTTCTAACATCCTCCATGGTCTTTCCGAAAAGACTGTTATTCTTATATTTATAAAAATCCTTTTCAAAATTATTTTGGGCGAGTGCACGTTTTTGACTGTTACTATCTATGTAGGGTTTGAGGAAGGCTTTCTGTCTAAATTTGATAATGCGGTGAACTGACTTTAGAAGCATGCCCATTTCTAAATAGAATTTTAGTATGCAGAAGTGTACGAGATAATTTTTCTTATCATATTGGGTGAGTAAAAGTTTGCGGCATGGTTTGTACCTTGGCTGTCCACACTCTGTTAAGTTATTATGAAATTGTGACATGAATGGTCAAAACATATCTTCAGTCACTTCACCAGATTCAGGTGCGAGTGGGAAATCAGCAGTTTTATTTTTAATGCTATTTGGATAAATCAAATCCACTTCAAAATAATATCCCCAATCACCTTCATCTGGAATCTTCAGTATGTTTGAAGGGTTGGAGTAATACTCAAGCTCATCTTGATTTAACCAACTAAACTCGGAATGAGGTAGTGGTTTATACAGTGAACTGCCATATAAATTATTTTGGTCATAGTACTTTAGGTGGATATGATCATCACCTACTGTTTCAGATTTTATATGATGTTTATTTACAAATGTGAGACCACCGCGTATTCCGCGCTCAAATATATTATACATCTCCGGGTCTTGTAAGAGATGAATGGTCTCACCAGTCATTTTAAAGGCTGATTTAAAGGACATGGCTGGTAGACTGACAAAGTGGACAGGATCTAATTTGTCTTCTTCTAATGCCACTCGTTGAAATTCCTGAAAGATATCAGCCAGCAAAATGACATCTAATTCTAAGTAAGCGATCATATAATCGCCAAACGTTTTACATTCAAATTTTAACCATGCCTCTTGAGCATGTTCATAATCTTCTACTGGACAATCTTCACCCGTCAAATCGTTTTGGAATTTGTCAATGGAAGGAAGGGTTGTTTCATTTAGTTTAGACATTGAGCTAAAATACGCATAAGGAAAGACTCCTTTGCGAGTGATTATTTCATCCGTTAAGTTTGGATAGTGTTTCTTCAAAGTTTGACTATGGGGAAGAAACTTGAGATTACGAACGAGAGAAGCTAGTGACGCTGACATGAATTGGAATGAATCTAAAAATTTTATTTCGAAGAAGACTGTCTTATTTTCTTTAGTTTTATCTACTGGTACTTTTGCTGTCATTGCCATGAATTTTTCTCTCGTTTGTGCTATTACATTAAACTGCCACGATTTCATCTGGCTCAACCCTCCTTTTATGAGCATATGACTGTCATAGCCCTTAAAGTTATGAAAAATGACGGGTAGTACACGACGTCTCAACCTAAGTGAAAAGTTACATTTGGAGCAGAGTGCGTTTCTAAATTTACCAGTGATGTGATCATGATCACGCACTTTCTTAATTTTATCGTCATCAAACGTTTTATGACATTTAGGACAGGATGTGCAACTTTCAAATTTTTGTTTGTCTTCATCTGACATATGTAGTGACTTACGCTGCAATTGGGAATCATATGATTGTTGAAATTTAGCAGCTTTATCGAAAAATTCTAGAAATTTTGAAATGCAATCTTCACCTTGCCAAGTATGCATTTTGTTTTGTCTATTCCTAAAGTGGTCATGCCATACTTCATAGCAGGATATGGCTGCTGGCTTGTGGATGATATCATCAATGTAGCATTCTATGTCTGCGTAAATGACACGCAGGGGACTTAATTCGTCACCATTATCCCTATGTGAAAATATTTTATCTTTGGGCATGCGTTCCATTTGTAATTTACCTCGCTTGCACCATTCATAGTGAGCTTCAAATTTATCTTTACTCCAAAAGGAACGGATGCAGCGGTCGCATACAAAATGTTCACCTCTTTTAGAGTGCCCCAAGTGAGTGTACAAGCGAGAGATTTTGGGTATACCACAGTAGTGCCATTCCTCGCTATCATCTTGTTTTACTAATAAGAGGTTGACTACACGTTCATAACAAGTTGAACGTGAATTATAGCGGGCACCCTTCAACCCCTTCTCCCACACGTGAACGACAATTTTAATCTTATTATGTTTTTCGAACGTTTCTACATCTTTGATTTTCATGTTGTTACTATCACAACCTTCAAAGTCTAGTTCATCCTCCCACTGTCTATACCTATAGGTGCGATCTCGATGCGCGTTGATATCATTATAGTGAAGGATGGATAGGACTGCATATTTGAAACACTGTGATTTACAATCGACATTGATGACAGCTTTCTTATTATACAACGTTTTTGGTAGTTTAAATGTACCTCGAGCTGCATGACTTTCTAATAGTGAAATTTTGAATATGGCTGAGTCCACACCATCAAAAATGAGAGCGCTGTCGCGTTGATTGAATTTATCTACATTTGATTTTAAACATTGAATGTGAAAATTTAGCCAAAAATCGCAGTCTACAACTTCGGTTGCGGAAGAGGAAGGAACATGAAACTGTATTCTCTCCGTCACTTGACCCGTTTGAAAATCTATCATAATATATTTTAGTTTAAGGTAGATGAGCGCCTTCATTCTAAAATTGTCTAAATTGTTGAAGAGCGCTTCGATAATGTTAGAATTTTGAAGGAGCCACTCAGGAAAATCTACTATTTGAGTATTGGACTCCATGCAGTAGTCGCGTACTAAATTATTATGTGAAACATTAATGAGGGAGATGGTAGAGGTACCGTTGGTGTAGTGATCATTTGCATGCGTGTGTTGAAGTCTGTGCAAAGATCGCTGAAAGTGACTATCAAAAGAAAGAGGGCACAAATGGCAAGGAAAGGAGATGTCATCGTCAGAATCAACTTCACCTTCGGAGATTGACGCCGCTTTGCGTTGACACACACGTTGTTTGATGTGTCGAAGGAGACTGTGCTTCCTTGTAAACATATGTCCGCAGTCGGCACATTCCCACTCGTTGCCTTGTCGCGAGAGTCCTGAGCTGGAACTCACATCACCTGAAAGAGAAATCATTCTATCATCTCTGTTCAAGTCTCAGTGTATTATTACAACCTACTTTGAATCAACAACTCTAAACTTTCCTCGAGAAGGGAGGCCGTTGGTGATGAAGTTGATGCCTGAAATTGAGGAAGATGCTATTAGCCACACGTTTGAGGGAGATGAGTGAAGAAATTTTCAACTCACCATTTCAACGAAATCGACTTTAAGGTTGATACTTCAACAAGATAGAGACTTCACGAGAGAGCAGTTTACTTGTACGCCTCAAATATAGAATTCGTCAGAGAACACTTCACTTATATGTCACAAAGACAGAGTGAAGTGACACGAATGTCACTTTACATATATACTTTCGTATTCATCATTCATTGGCTGTTCATTCTGATTGGTTGCTTGTTGATACTTAAGAATTAGAAAACATTTCAAAGTTATTATTCACAGTCAACATGACAAGCCCTCCGACAACACCAAACACAAAATTCTCTTCTCAATCCTCAACACCAAACGCTCCAACGAAGGTAGAGAAGGTGTCATTACCAGCGGACAACGAAGAGAGTGTATGTGAGAAGGAGTGTCCCGACTTAACAGGCGTGAGGTGGAAGTATCTCCAGTACGATACTGACGATGTGATGGAGATCACCAGCACCAAGTTCCTCCACCAATTATGGGAGTGGTACACCCCTAACTCCCAGCCACGAACTATGGCGGAGTGGGAGTATATTGACAAAGTGAGGCTCGCAGTGGAAGAACGATTAAAGCAAGTGAACTGTTTTTGTTATCTATGTGAAGCCAGACTCTGGGACGATATTGACAATGAAGACCTTTTGAAATACATGCCATAATAAATTTTTATTTCGTATTATCTTTGCTTTCATACTGACTTACTTGAATGGGGCTTCAGTGGATGATTTAAGCATGTATACTTTTTCATTTGGAAATAGTAGCACACTTAGTTTAACTTGCAATTCTTATAACATTTCATATGGACGATGATGATAGATGAAATAGTGTCATATAAAATTAAGATGGCTTACACTTCTGATACAGGGATAGCAATCGACTGCGAACCATGTGTAAAGAGCTTGTTAGACTACGGATGGGCTTAAGTGGATGATTTAAGCATGTATACTTTTTCATTTGGAAATAGTAGCACGCTTAGTCTAACTTGTAAATCTTAAAACATTTCATATGGGCGATGATGATAGATGAAATAGTGTCAAATAAAATTAAGATAGCTTACACTTCTGATACAGGGATAGCAATCGACTGCGATCCATGTGTAAAGAGCTTGTTAGACTACGGATGGGCTTAAGTGGATGATTTAAGCATGTATACTTTTTCATTTGGAAATAGTAGCACGCTTAGTCTAACTTGTAAATCTTAAAACATTTCATATAGGCGATGAGGATAGATGAAATAGTGTCAAATAAAATTAAGATAGCTTACACTTCTGATACAAGGATAGCAATCGACTGCGATCCATGTGTAAAGAGCTTGTTAGACTACGGAAGAGAGAAGTGTGTTATGTTGCGTGTGGCGCGTGAGTGTCCTCCCATTTCATTCCATTCATCAATTCGTCTCATTGATAGAGACAGGTAGAACTCATGGTTCTCATAACGTATGCAATGGAAAGTTTTAGGCAACCTTCGACAGTTGGCTAAATGTCGCCCTGACGCGAATGCATACTACGTTGAGACAGAGGCAATCACTTGCAAACATGACGCAGAGAGGTTAAACAAGATTGACCATTGCCGAATGTCCCTTGCGGTATACATAGCTACGGGTTTCACCGCCGCCCTTTACAGGAACGCCCGTCGAAAGGAAGTATTACACCGAACTTCATTTGCAACGTTCAAGTTGACTGATAGCAGATTCAACTTAATGATAGTATTCGCCAGCCCGAAGACTGCCCAGGGCAAACCGCGTGGAGGTTCTATCATGTCTTGCCCCATGGTGGCTCTTAAGAGAGCCGATGGTTCCTTCTCGGGGTATGAATTTAAGTTGACTATTGGCTGGAATAGTCAATGGGTATGACGGTTAGGTTCTCATAGACCCTATACCGCCGGGGTCGTACTGGTGCATCTGGCACCTTTCGGATGCGAGTGGTATTCGGAGTCCACACCTCATCCATCCAAATGATCTTCTTGATCTTCCCCTTCATCCCACTCGTCGAGGATGACGAACTCGGGAATGGCGTTGTCTTCATCGATGAAGACGGGAATGCTGTTGGCAGATGTTGCTTCCATCGTGACTTCAAATTGAATGAGAAACGTTACAATCTTCTGGCTTATATAGGGTTTTCAACAATGAATTGCTCAACAGCGAATCAGAATGCTTCAGGGATAGCAATAGACTGCATAACGTTCAAGTTGACTGATAGCAGATTCAACTTAATGATAGCATTCGCCAGTCCGAAGACTGCCCAGGGCAAACCGCGTGGAGGTTCTATCAAATCTTGCCCCATGGTGGCCCTTAAGAGAGCCGGTAGTTCGTTCTCGGAAGTAACGTCATCTTACACCCTACCAATTCTGCTGAGAGAGTCTTTGACTCTCTCTTTGGTAGCACTGTCGACTTCCACACTAACTGGTACATGGCTAAAATGTGGAATGTAGCGCCATTCCGTTGGATTGACAGCAGTTGCTGTCATCGGATTGCCAATCCGAGCAAGATTATTATAAACTCTGTCTTGCTCCTCTAGCCTGACAAACTCCTCAAATAAATTTCGCGGCCTTAACTGCGGTCCGCGAGGAGAGCTGACTTGACTGTTCGGCGTCTGCATGATTGAAATGAAATGAAATGAGAGGCAGTGGTTTATATACCTCTCTAACGCGACGCAACGTTCAAGTTGACTGATAGCAGATTCAACTTAATGATAGTATTCGCCAGTCCGAAGACTGCCCAGGGCAAACCGCGTGGAGGTTCTATCATGTCTTGCCCCTAGGTGGCCCTTAAGAGAGCCGATGGTTCGTTCTCGGGAGTGTCGTGATGGGGTGGTGAAGGCGGGCAAAGATCTGCAATGAAAATGATATGTATTAGAATAGGATATACTATCTTATTTACTTTTCACTTACCAAGTTAGCCATCCTTTGGCAGTCTCGCGCGCTTCCGAATCGAGAATTTGTGTAAGTGACCGCGCATTCTCAGGCTGGCATGCAGACATTTCTTGGTCGGATGGCCGTTGTAACAAATTATTGACTCGTCCAGATTTTGATTGAAGAGTACTTCGCCGGCCAAATGATTATCCCGAATAGGGATGTGAAATTCAAACAAACGATCCTCATTCACACATTCGCACTCATCCCTCATGCGCTCCAACTTCTCATACGCCTGCCTCTCATCACCCCGCCGAGTCACAGTCCTCTCCAACTCAACATTCCTCGCTCTCAACACACTCATCTCCTTCATCATCTCCTCAAACTTCGCTTCTGCATCTCTCATTCTTCTCTCCGCAGCACTCGCCCTCTTCTCACACTCATCATTCTTCTCTTCCAACTCTCGCGTCTTATTCTTCAAATCAATCACACTACGCCTCATTCTAATATTCTCATCCGCTACCTCCTTCGACTTCAGTTCCTTCTTTTTTAACTCATCCAACTCCTTCACAACTTCATCCTTCACCTTTTTCAAACTCTCATACTTATTTACCAACAAATCATGCGCCATCTGCTGCGAAACATGCCTCTTCTCTTCATCCTTCAACCACCTCGCCGACTGCATACGAATCCCACCACTCTTCACTTTTGGGGAAGATGAGCTCTTCGGGGGGTCGGTGATCACAATGTTTGACACCTCCGACGACGAAGAGCTCAACTTCCTCACACGCTCCCTATCTAAATCCACATCATCCTCATCATCATCACTCTCAAGCACTCTCTTTCGCCCAATCTCAGCCTCCAACGACGCAACCGCTCTCGCCAACTCATCATTCTCAACAACATTCTCAACAACATTCTCAACCTTACCCTCTCGCTCGATCGCCAACATTCGCTCCCTCTCTTCCACAATCAACTGCGTGAATCTCAAGTCACTCACCAAACCTCCACTACAGTCAGCATGCACTCTGTAGAAACGCGCCTCATCCTCATCACCCTTCAGCACTCTACACTTCACACACGCAACCCTATTCAGGATAATCATGTGGCCGGTGCCCGCCTTCTTGACATGCGCCTTGGCGTCCGCACTGCGATTTATTCGACCGCACACACACATTTTGATATGATGTTTTCTATTCTTGTCATTAGCCATGCCTGATTTTATCGTTAGCTGTAAGATAATGAAATTTGTATAAGTTTGGAATCATGTAGTACAGTCATATTCCTAAAGCATTACACTTAGTCAGGAATGATAGATTTGAGTGTAGTGAGTGGCACTCGATCCCGTCGACAGCCCGAAGGCCTTGTACTGATCACTAGGGAAGTGAGAGATCTTCCCCGATACCCGCTCTTTACAGCTGAAGCCATCATTGTCACTGCCCCGAAGTGGTAACAGGAACGCCGAGTCAAAGGTAGTGATCAGTAGCTGGGATCTAACCCCTCAAAGCTGCCTTAGACTTAGTTAAATTTCAGATCTGATAGTAGATTTGAACTCAGCATACTTGAAAACCTTAGTCTACATGTTAAAACTTTGAAAAAACTGAAAATTAAGAATTTTTAAAAAATTCCGCATTTTACTACTCATACTACTTTTAAAAAATTTTATCAGTAGTACAGACACTATCAAACTCTATCATACAAACTTTGAAGTAAGAAGATAGCTTGCCTACTTCAAAAGATAGAGTCCTTTGAAACACCCGATATCGGGAGCTCAGAGCGACGACCGTCGCTTACCTCGTCTTTCGATGAAGTGATCAGACTTACGTTGTCGGGGGTTTATATATGCTCGGAAGAAAACTTAAAATGGCTCTATCTCCGAAAGTATTCATCGTAGCGACATGCGGTTTGTTGCAAACGATTCGTCTCATCATTCTCTATCATATGATACCTGAACCATTCTCATATGACCACGGGAAGTTGGTCCGGCAGCACATGTCCATGTAACATGCCACAAGTGAAAAAATTCCTAAGTGTGAGAGCTCCAGTGTGGTGAAAATTTTGAAAAATTTAAAACGTCCGAATTTCGACCTGGAACCTTTACCAAAACATTTTTCATCAAATTTCACTGACCCCCCCCCCCCGACAGCAATCTTCTAACTTTGGTTCTAGTGAACGGATTTTGTCTTACAGCTACTCGTTTGAAAGAGGAGAAAAAACTGCTCGACGACATTTTCGCCGCGAGTCAATCGGACCAGCCGTTCAAAAGTTAGAGCTGTTACAAGATTTTAGTTCGGAGCTCGCTCACCTGAAAAAATCCTAAGTGTCAGAGTGGCTTTGTATGGGTAAAATTTTGAAAATTATCCAAAGTGTGGAATTTCGACCTGGGACCGTCACCAAAACATTTTTCATCAAATTTCACTGACCTCCCCCCCCCTCGGGAGAGCTAGCTTCGATCTTGGCTTCTAGTGGACGGATTTTGTCGTGCAATAGCTCGTTTGAAAGCTAAGAGTGAGACAAATTCAGTGAAAGAAACGGCTTGTTCATATCTGTCTTCGTTTAGGTGTGAGACACCATTTAAGATTTTGGGAGATTGACGAAAAACGACAGAGTTAGAATTTCCCAAGAAACAGCTCCAGCGGGCGAATGAAGGCTCGGATTGGTAAACGGAGGCCAGATTTGGAATCAGCTTGATGTTATTGTCCAATGAGGATCATCATCCAATGAGAATCAAGCATTTCTATATAAATAGCGAGCCTTCCAAAGTGAGAATCCGAACGACATTTTCCGCAAATACCACACGGATATCTTTCATTCTCTTTGTTATAGCCGGGAAGGAAATACTCGCAAATTCTGTTGATGACCACTTCTGTTATTGGATATTTCGCCTTTTGAAAACATAGTATGCAAACTTTTTGTCTGTTTTCCTCATGGGTTAGACAGCGCTTTGCATGAGCCATTTATTTGTTCCGGCACTATAATCGCAGCGAACACAATGAATGAATCACAGGTGCACTCGATTAGAGTAATGATTGTAGCGCACGCCTTAAGCATTGAGATTCCTTAATCAATAATTTGACATCAATCTAACTGAAAGCCTTCAGTGGTCGTAAATTGAACAATCGATGTCTAGGATATCATGATATCAGATAGATAATAGCATGATCTAAGCGTCATAGAAATCAGTCTTTAAATGTCTACATGCGTGAATCAATCACATGGATAACAGCTAAGAATATTGCAATTTAAAAACCAGTTCTGAAATGAATAGGAATAGCCTAAATTTTTGATTTATTAAGAAATGGCGAAAATTAGCGCCTGCCAAAACTATGAGCTATAACATTATCGTTTTAAGCAAGTTCTCATATCACTGAAATATGTAATCAATTGTTAACTTTATAATGTTGAAGCTGTTGCACGAAATTATTTTGATGCTGTAATAAATACATGTAGAGTAAATCATTATCGTGCTTAGCTCATCATAATGCTTTAGTAGGCCTATTCTTAATTTCATAATGGGCTCTATGGTGAGCTCGCAAAAGTCTAAAATGTATAGAGAAGCTGTGGAGGATAAAATCTAATAGAAGTTATTTGTTCAGTATCATTGAAACGTTGATACTATTTTAAGTAAGTAGTATTAACATGAAAATAAGTAGTATAAAAAGGGGAGATAATATGAAATCTATATCTATGATTTTCTCGCAAGAAGCTCAATCAGGATTTTCTAGACATATTTTTTGAGGAACTACCATGTGAGAAATTCTCAAAAATGCTTCTTAATTTTGGGTCGTATTTTTAAAGTTTAGATCGACCTTCCGATGAACCGTGACGTCTTTGAAAAGTTGGCGACGTGGAGCACATTGAACCACCCAAGATGGGGCACTTTGAACATGGTTCATATTACCACACTCCTCTTCGATACTCATATTTTCTTTTATTAAATGAACGAAGTGATTTGTTTTGATATGCGATGATACAAAAAATTGGTCTACATCGCTATGAAATTGAAGGTTTAGAGGTATTTGAGCAGTTATGTAATTCGTTTTTGTGCACTGTAATTCTTTTCGAGAACAAAACACCAGGGCAGCAAGGGAAGAATCAATTTTGAAAAAATTAATTGAAAAATTGATACAAATCAATGATCTCAATCAAAATGATATGGGTTTAAAAACATTGAATCCTTCCTTTCAGGTTAAACAAATTGAATTTTTATGCTTCTTGTTTGCTGTTTGGTGATTTCTCAGCTCCTACTCTTAGGCAACTGTCTTTCATGTCTACATTTGATGCGTAAAATGCCAATTCACAGGCATGCTTAAATTGATGATCACAATGATGAATTCAATATTGTGTATAATGAATTTAGCATTAATGCGCTCAGCAAGGTTCTTCAATCGATGAATAATGCTATTAATCTGATGAATTAGTAATGCAACATTAGCGTTTCGTGTTGATCAATGACATTCTAACAGAAGAATTGCCGAAATGAGACGAAACATTTCCATTTCAAATACAAATTACCGCTTCAACAGCATAATGGAAAACAAAATCTGAAGTGTATTCATCCTAATCAATGGCCATCTGTACCTGTAGATGAATATTAGTAGGTAGTAGGTTGTACTTGCTAACTGACGAATTAGCAGATGAGCATCTCAACTGAAAGTTAATCAGAAAAAGAATAGCGATATCATGATTTTATTCGAATTTATCCACAATACAATGCGAATGTTTTAGTGAATTAAACGGAAAGATTGCCGTTGTGACAGAAATATCCGCCTACAGTGTACTTTGTTCAATGGAATTTGCTCCTGGTCTGTCTCAGATCATGAATTGACTACCAGGTATTTACAGTGTAGCAAAGTGTGCCCGTGGCGTGCCTTTGTTTACAATGTTCATGTGTATAGGAGTTCTGAATCGTCATTAACATTGATGTATGTGGTAAAGCGCTCTCTCTCACTGAGCGCCAATAAAGGGTCAAAGGATGAAGCAATTGTCATACTCGTATCGCTGCTCCGGCGATGTTCATTACTTTATCGTACATTCGCACACCGCCAATGCAGTGTGATGTGCATATTGCGTGAACACATATGATTCTCTAAGCTTGCTATAATCCCAACGATCATAGACGAGCTCAAGCGTGTTAAATGGTGACGTCCCTCGAAAAATGCTGCGATAACTAACCGAAACCACTGTCCTTCCATAAGCATTGGAATCATAAAGAACATTCTGATTTGGCCAGAGCTGACTTCCGTTACTTAACCTCCGTAATCCAGTAGTAGATTTGCAATAGAGGGCGTGTGTAAGTGCACAAATTTTCCGATTTTTGCTTATTTCTGGAGCATTTAATACATATCTTATTGTTTTCAAATACTCATTCATGAACGTGGGCGGATATAGCTCAATCACACGCCCTCCTCTATCCGCGCAGTATTTCGTGGCATCTCGAAACGTTGTTGATTCCTTTGAGATGTAAAACACTCGCTTTGGAGCAGTTCGGAAAGTGTTTGTATAAAATGTAGGACAAGTTGTACACTCCATACGACGATAGAGAATGCATCGTCCACTTGGCATATTGATGAACTTCGCGGTGTACGGCAGATTATTGAGAAATAGGCAGCGAGTTGGGTCCTTCCGAAACATGAATCCACAGCATGAAAACCTGGAGAGGCACTGCAAGGCGCAGTCTATTCGCGATTTGCCCGGAGAGGTTAAGACGTTGTTGGCCTTTGCTTCCAGACAATAATCTTTCTTTTCACCTTTGAAATTCGCTGATATTACAGTTGAATGAGCTCCAATGACTCCAAGCAGTGAGATGGTAAAGAAAAGTATCTGAAATGGAAATAGGCAATGAAATATCCTTTTACTCTTGTACTGTTCGATTGTTTGGCGTTAAATTGTTTCCTCATTTGATGTTTGATTCAGATGTTGTGCTTGAACTAGGGTTTGACAAAAAAATTCTTTTTGAAATATTTGTAAAAGGTGCATCATGTTCATTATCTGTTCTTTGCTTTTACTTGAGTTTATTATTGTCGTTTCTTGTTAATATCTAAATTTCAATTAATGTTCATTTATGCTCTATTTAAAGGAATACTTGTCAACTTGTCTTAATCTGCTCTAGCTTTTAGTACTTTATAAACAGCACGCCATAAATCTCCGTTAAACGAATAATTGTTGTTTAATTGTGCCTGAAAACTTTCCATCATTAGCTGCCAACAAATACACCTCGAATCAGTGGCTGACGAGAGGGGTTAATCAATTCCGCGCGATTCCAGAATGACCGGGAATTGTACGATTTTATTATTGCAAAGTGACTTCTCAGCAAAATTTGCTTGATGAAGAAAAGTTGTGGCCATTTCTTCATTAACTCATTCAACATTTGATATAAATGCACTGAAAGGAAGTTGGACGCCTATGTAGACACACGCATGCGAGGGTGCTCGCTCCTTTGATCATACATGGCTAGTATAAGGCAGAGTTGCGGTGTGCGGTGTGGATAATGTTTTGGACGACTTGTTTTGAACACTGTTTAAAACACGCTAAAAAACACGTTTCTTTATCAATCGATTGCGTTAATGCTTTTGCAGATACTTAATGCTTTATCTTTCGCATTATCCGAAATATCATGCAACCATCATGACAGTTCGCTACCATCGAACGTCTTGGAGATGCTGGACGCCGAAGACTTATCTTGTAAAGCGAATTGGTTCTAAATTATTTTTCAGAATCACGCATTTTCATATTTCTTTAAATACAAGGAGCTAATTTAGTTTACAGCACGTTCAAGGGATGATGTCAGTTGACCTACATGGTCACATTATCTGCGTGCATGTCTTTCTTTAATGTAAATTCAATGTCAGTTATTGATTAGTTTTTAACAAAGTAATACTATTTTTTTTAAGCTGCGGTACTAACGGAGCATAAAGCAGACATTCCTACTATTCTGAAATTTCATTTACTATACATGTCATGATTTCGAAAAAAACATCTCGCCCGAAACGATATAAATGATAAGTCTACATTCACAGAATTAGATTCATCTGCTTGCGCTTCGGTTTCCTAGTTGTATCTGTATGTAGCCTTAATATCGAAATGGCACATCACAGAATTTGACAACTTGCTCCTTCTCGAATGGATAATTCGAGTATTGATTGCTATTGGAAATGGTGAACAATAAGCTGTCAGCAGAGGACACCAGAGCCAGTGAGAGATGCGTGCGTGCTGTGATATCACTTCGCACACATCAAAACACACATCGCCTGGCCAACATTAGATTCAGTGTATGCCATAGAAATAAACTGTTTATCTGAAGTTCGCTAGAATGGAAATTGACTCAAGGTCGCGGCACATCCGGGGGAACTAAGTTGGGGCATGAAGAACCAATTAAAAGCTTCGATTTACTCATGTTACTGATTCTAACCCAATGATACAGACGTTGGCAGGTGCATCTAAGTGAAAATGCGTGCGATTTATGTGTCGTTATTGTGCATTGCATGAAGCTTAATTTCCATTCTAGAGGTTTTATTGTTGTCAATTTCTATGGTGTATGCACTACAGTGAGCAATGCCGAGGAGAGGATGTGAAAACATCAAGTGAACTAATTTTCGTACGCCTGCTACTTTCTTTAATAATGATCGGAAGGGCCAACATTATAGGGAAAACTTGTGCGCAATGATCTGAATTCTTCGAATCTGAAGGAATTTTGGCAATCGAAGCACTTTGCTGGAACTCTCATTAATCCGCAAGCGACGCACGACTTTTTTCCTATCTCAATAAGGTATTAGGAATTACTTTTTGCCCACTTAATAGGTTCCTCAATGTGGCGGCGATTTCGAGTTAATCACGCTTCTAGCAAACCGAAGCAGATAAACAAAATATATAATTCTGTGGTGCCATCATTTCTTAGATTTCATCTAAATTCGATAGCTTCACGTGCTAGCTGTGCAAAGCTTTCCGTCTAATAATCAGACGCTCAATCTCATAGTGAATAGTTTTGCAGCGCATGCTCAAAGCTAAAACAACTGTTTTCTTCAAACAATTAGACACGTACGCTAGTGATGTGTTCAAACGGAGCAGTGATGTTCAGAGAGTTGCGTGTGTGTGAGGCAGTAAGTACACGCCCGCGCCAATATTGGCTTTCCCGATAGACATAATGCTCTGCATTCTCCAATTTTGCAATGAAATGAAATGGCGCGTTATCTAAATATCTCGGAGATGAGGTCGATCAGATGAATTTTTTCAAAAACTGGAGATTATTCAAGCTCAAAGAGGATCGAGGAGTTCGTTGAGGTCCGTTGGTAATTCTCATGACTGAGCAGCACCATAGTGCGCCAACCACGAGAGCGAAACTTCGGTAACCAGAGCTAACATGCGATTTAAATAGCACTTACAGCTTCATCTAGATCAGCGGTTCTCGAACTTTGGGTAATTACCCAAAGTTGGGTAAAATTAGAATATTTTTTGGGTAAGGAATGAATTTTTAAATAAAGTAAGATTAAGTAAGGTTAATTTCTTTATTCCATTGCCTTACCAGGTAGACTAAGGGCGTAGATCGACTGAGGGAGCTCCATTACTATATATGCATACATATATCTGCGCGCGCGGCATACATGATATAATAATATTGTAGCTGCCTAAAGTACGACACCGATTCACGAACATCTTCAAGAGCTTTAAGCAATGCTAGAACACTGCTGTTCAAAGACACAGCGTAACACAGATGTCTGGGTTAAACAGCCATTTGCTTCTCGTGAATAATGTATCGACGACAGTGATGATATAAAAGACAATTCGTCTAACTACGAGCCGATTAGGTAAGTAAGGAGGAGTTTTCGAGTCAAGAACTTCCGGTCATTTGGTTGTCAATGAGTGAAGTTTATCCACAGCTGTTCCAAAGAGCTCTTAAAGTTTTGCTGCCTTTCCGGACCACATATCTGTGTGAGTCTGGTTTTTCAGCTTTCTTTCATATGAAAGATAAATATCGAGTGTGCCTGCAAGCTGGTTCTGACATGAGGCTGGCTGTATCAAATACGTTTTCTCGTATTGATCATCTGATTTCCAAAAAGCAATTACACTCTTCTCACTGACAGGATTCAATGGAACAATATTGATTAGTTGAACTTTGATAATCTGATAGTTTCGTGTTTACATATACTGTATATATGCATTATTCGGATAGCTTTTTTACATGCATCAGATCGCGTAGTGCAACATAAGATAAAGATTATTGTAAAATGTTGTTTTATAGGTCAGTTCTGGTTCGTGAAACATTGTAGAAAATAGCGGGTAATTGGCAGTCTCGTTGTACAAAGTGGGTAATCCTGATCAGAAGTTTGAGAACCGCTGATCTAGATGGTTTCACTGCGTGCGGCTTGAGATTTCATGTGCCGGTGCTCCTTCAAGAGAGTGCATTATGTCTTGCTGTCTTAAGGAGAACATGGAGTGAGAAACGCATTAAAATTGTCATTAAACATGTCAAAAAACAGATACTTTGTATTTAAATGAAAATTTTCCTCTTTAAATTAAAAAAAAATTACCCAACAGATGATTTTCTAAAGGAAATGAAAAAAGATGATTTCAAGTTTGATTATGACTGAAAAATGAGCGAATTTCATGCTGAGACCAATCCTTGCCCAGAGGAAGCAACGGGAATTCAAATACGAAATGCCCAGGTTTCTGCAATTGTGAATTTTTCTTATAAAAACCTGATTTTAAACATGTTATTACAAAAGTCATCTTACTGTCCTTTGCATTCGATTGAAGCATTGTAGACACAGAATTATATATTTTGTTTATCTGCTTCGGTTTGCTAGAAACGTGGCCACATCGAATCGCCGCCACATCGGGCACTCGAAATCGCCGCCACATCGAGGAACCTATTAAGTGGGCAAAAAGTAATTCCTAATACCTTATTGAGATAGGAAAAAAGTTGTGCGTCGCTTGCGGATTAATGAGAGTTCCAGCAAAGTGCTTCGATTGCCAAAATTCCTTCAGATTCGAAGAATTCAGATCATTGCGCACAAGTTTTCCCTATAATGTTGGCCCTTCCGATCACTGTGAAATTTCTCTCATCGCGGCTATACGCAAGAAGGGTCACTTTTGGAGAAGCAGATTTTCCCTCAAACCTGTGCGTTATCGCGAAACAGAGAGAACCTCTGACCAAGTGATGAACATTGAAACCTACAGCCTGTTGGTCAGTGGCCAAATCAAAGGGGGGAACAAGCAAAATAAATAAACAATGTTCCCGTTTTACAACACATTACGGTTGAAAGCTTTAACTTCATTAGGAATTATGAGACGAGAAGTCGATAAGATATACATTTACATGCCTTCCTTTCCTTAGTCACATTTTATACTTCGCGTATGTGAAGGTTTGACGACGCCTAACGTGTGCTCAGCTCCGAATTGCAATTTTTTTATAAAAGTGTTCTGCGACATCAGTCTCCTGGAGTATCTCTTCAACTTCATAAACTTTCGAAGAGCGAGGTTTTTGATGAATTGTACCGAAGAGTACGTCATCAAGATGACGGATTCACGCGGGATAAAGCAAAAAATGCTTTTTTGTGCTCCAAACGTTTTAGAAACGACGACTTCATTATTGAACGCGAGTATTCCAACAATTCAAGAAAACAACAAGAAGGTAATATTCGAGGAAGGCGAGATGAGTTCGCTGGTTATAAATATTTAGGCTACATAAATTTTATTTTGTGAAGCTTGTCACAATTTACCTACCGCATAAAATGTTTTTTAAAAAAATTTCTAGGCATGAATTAAATATATTTTTGCACATAGGCCTACAACAAAAGTAATGCAATGAATATGAGGATGTGTCTGTGTCTGTGGCATCTTCCGAAGCTCGAAGAGGTGCATTAAAGCCTGAATTATTGGAGGCATCTGTCATGTTGCGACACAATAAAACTTTCTTCTGAACTTCCCTTATTTGTTCTATCCGGCTTTTGTTTTTGAAGGTATTTGTTGTGATAAATATGCTCTTACTTCGATCGCATTATCATGGAAACGTAATTGATGATTTATGTCACAGTTCAAAGTAATACTAATGCGTGACATTTTGTATTGTTTTCTATATGATATTATGCTTGCTTCGTAGTCTAAATATAAAGAAAAACCGCTTCTCTGAAAAACTGTTATAGCAGTGATGCAAATGTAATCACTTGAATGTATGAATACGGATTTTAGGAACTACTATGGTAAGAAACAGAAGAAGAATAGAAAATGGTTTTGTTGAATTATTTTAAGCATAATTTATTTTTTTTAAGCATCTTCATTTATATTGCTGCATTTCGTAGGATTATTTTAACTTGCGCATTGTTCATACTAGGTGGTGGGATAGCTCAGTTGGCTAAGGGCCGCGCTGTCCTATCCCTAGCTTGTAGCATGGCTTCGTGCCTTGGGTTGGGCAGGGATGAGTAAAAAATACGCGAGACCAAAGTTGAGATAAGATGAGCAATTAATTACAGAATGTCCCTTTTAGATATTATCAAGATAATTTTGCTTATACTGGAAGATGCTGTAACTTAGCTACAACAAGTAATGAAGGTTAGATCTCAATTATAGACAAAATCATGTACCGCAACTTTGAAGCTATGCAGTTTAGTTTAGGTCTATAGGCTGTAGCAGGCTTGTGCCTGCTTAAACAGATCTTTTTTGTATAAACATACAGACTTATCCTTCCATAGAAAGTCTACACATTGGTTACTTTTATAAGTACCAGTCATTCTAGGCTTATATTTTTGCGCGAATTTAGATCAGCTCTTTTGTTACGTTCTTGAACCTTGCAAGATAATGCTTTCATTTATTAAGTTTCCATCTTTACTTTTCTCTCTTCATCCACCTATTGCTTATCTTATCATTTTGCTTTTATGCTTAGACTACAACTGCCTGTGAATACGCCTAAACTTTCATGAAAAAGTTATTGACTGGAGCGCTTATAACATGCAATTCTTCAGAATCAAATTCAGACGGCCTATGCCTATACTGACAGTTTACATGCATTTTTATGTAACTGAGTTAACTGAGTTTTAGCGAATTATTTTACTCAGTTAAACTCAGTATACCGAGTTTAACTTAACTTGGTTAATTTCCGGTAAACTCGGTTAACTTAGCTTTAACTGAGTTTCTTGAAAAAGTCAGTTGACACCACTGATAACAGTTAGCGTTGTATAGCATATCATATCGATAGCCAAGGATAAAAGAATGTATTACTATCTTAATTTGAAATTGATCCTGCAAAATTTAGACACGTTTATCCTCTTGAGATGAAGGTCCATTTAATGCTAATAAACTATTAGCTATGAATTTTTAGTTATTATGTTCGTGGTATTGATAAAATAAAGGCAGTGATGCGGACAATGTGCTTGCTCTCTCAAGGCAGACAGTGCACATGATTACTGAAAACAAAGGCGATTAGGTACTTATGCATGTCAAATATTAACTGCGTGCTACCATCCACACCTTTAGCGAGCGAGCGGTAGTGACCCTTCTTCCGTATTTCCCTAATTTCAAATTTCCCATCCCGGCCACTACTATTAAGGAATCCATGATGCACTATACAGTAAGAAATGCCGAGGAGAGGATGTGAAAACATCAAGTGAACTCATTTTCGTACGCCTGCTACTTTCTTTAATAATGATCGGAAGGGCCAACATTATAGGGAAAACTTGTGCGCAATGATCTGAATTCTTCGAATCTGAAGGAATTTTGGCAATCGGAGCACTTTGCTGGAACTCTCATTAATCCGCAAGCGACGCACGACTTTTTTCCTATCTCAATAAGGTATTAGGAATTACTTTTTGCCCACTTAATAGGTTCCTCGATGTGGCGGCGATTTCGAGTTAATCACGCTTCTAGCAAACCGAAGCAGATAAACAAAATATATAATTCTGTGGTGCCATCATTTCTTAGATTTCATCTAAATTCGATAGCTTCACGTGCTAGCTGTGCAAAGCTTTCCGTCTAATAATCAGACGCTCAATCTCATAGTGAATAGTTTTGCAGCGCATGCTCAAAGCTAAAACAACTGTTTTCTTCAAACAATTAGACACGTACGCTAGTGATGTGTTCAAACGGAGCAGTGATGTTCAGAGAGTTGCGTGTGTGTGAGGCAGTAAGTACACGCCCGCGCCAATATTGGCTTTCCCGATAGACATAATGCTCTGCATTCTCCAATTTTGCAATGAAATGAAATGGCGCGTTATCTAAATATCTCGGAGATGAGGTCGATCAGATGAATTTTTTCAAAAACTGGAGATTATTCAAGCTCAAAGAGGATCGAGGAGTTCGTTGAGGTCCGTTGGTAATTCTCATGACTGAGCAGCACCATAGTGCGCCAACCACGAGAGCGAAACTTCGGTAACCAGAGCTAACATGCGATTTAAATAGCACTTACAGCTTCATCTAGATCAGCGGTTCTCGAACTTTGGGTAATTACCCAAAGTTGGGTAAAATTAGAATATTTTTTGGGTAAGGAATGAATTTTTAAATAAAGTAAGATTAAGTAAGGTTAATTTCTTTATTCCATTGCCTTACCAGGTAGACTAAGGGCGTAGATCGACTGAGGGAGCTCCATTACTATATATGCATACATATATCTGCGCGCGCGGCATACATGATATAATAATATTGTAGCTGCCTAAAGTACGACACCGATTCACGAACATCTTCAAGAGCTTTAAGCAATGCTAGAACACTGCTGTTCAAAGACACAGCGTAACACAGATGTCTGGGTTAAACAGCCATTTGCTTCTCGTGAATAATGTATCGACGACAGTGATGATATAAAAGACAATTCGTCTAACTACGAGCCGATTAGGTAAGTAAGGAGGAGTTTTCGAGTCAAGAACTTCCGGTCATTTGGTTGTCAATGAGTGAAGTTTATCCACAGCTGTTCCAAAGAGCTCTTAAAGTTTTGCTGCCTTTCCGGACCACATATCTGTGTGAGTCTGGTTTTTCAGCTTTCTTTCATATGAAAGATAAATATCGAGTGTGCCTGCAAGCTGGTTCTGACATGAGGCTGGCTGTATCAAATACGTTTTCTCGTATTGATCATCTGATTTCCAAAAAGCAATTACACTCTTCTCACTGACAGGATTCAATGGAACAATATTGATTAGTTGAACTTTGATAAACATTTTTATGTTTAGCGGGTGTTCGTTGTAACTATGCATTAAGATGATAGCTGTTTTTTATAATGTTGTTTTACAGGGTCAGTTAGAAGACATGTGAGAAATGTAGT
This sequence comes from Prostheceraeus crozeri, assembly GCA_907163375.1. Classification (NCBI taxonomy): domain Eukaryota; kingdom Metazoa; phylum Platyhelminthes; order Polycladida; family Euryleptidae; genus Prostheceraeus; species Prostheceraeus crozeri. The sequence goes on along the minus strand of CAJQUW010015955.1, from coordinate 158,829 downwards.
AAAAATGTTTAAAATTAAGTAGTCTTGGGGTACAAAAGTTCGTGAAACATTGTGAAGTTTAGCAAGTATTGGGGTACAAGTGGGTAATCCTGATCAGCGGCTTGAGATTTCATGTTGAGGATTGCTTCTTCATGAGAAAAAAGATTTTCAAATGCTTGGTGTTCTTCAATAGAGGTGTGATGTGTGATTAAATCTTAAGGATTGGGGATGTGTGAAAAAGATTAAAATTGTATTGAATTTTAAAACTTTTCATTAACAAATGATTATATAAAAATTGGAAATATTTTCCTGAAAAAATTAAAAAAAAAATTTAAAAAATTATTGATTTTCTAAATGAAATTTAAAATGAAATGAAAAAAGTTAAATTAATTCTGAAATAATGTGAAAATGAGTATGATTATGACATGAAAACGGGCCTCTTGCCAGAGAAAGCAAGACCTAACAAAAATTTTTTACCCAAATTGTGAATTTAAATATAAAATTTCCTTAACTAAAAAATTGAAATAATAACATGTTAATTCAATTAGATTTTTGTTTTTCATTATTCGGTTTAAGCATTTTAGAAAACATATCTTTATAAATTTTTTTTTTTGGGCGGGTTTGTGCGCCACAAATCATCACATATCGGGCCACATCAAAAGAGGGAAATCGAAGGGAACCATAAAGTGGGCAAAAAAGTATGGGAAAAATTAATTTGAAAAAACTGCGTAGGAAAAAAAAAAATGTAGAGCTTGCGGATTATTGAGAGATCCAGCAAAGTTCATCTTCGATTTCGAAAAATCAATCCAATTAGAAAAAGGGAATTCAGAACAATGTTATTAAAATTGGTTTATCCTATCATTATTAATTAAAGTAGTATTATTAAAAAAATTGAGGCGTTACGAAAATGTTTTATGGCATCTATCACACATCCTCTCACTATATGTCTTCACATATAGGTGGTGGCACTTTCCTCGATGTAGCCAGGTGTCTCTGTGTTTTGGTGTGGTGCAGGTACATCCACAGCCACATATCTCAGGTCACTGGCTGTGATGTCCTCTGCTGACAGCGAATTGTTATCCATTTCCAAATCAATATATATGAACCATTATATATATTGTTGTATTTTTTTGATGGTGCCATTTCGATGTTAAGGTTACATGGATTTTGAATTGGAATTGACCAATATTTTTTTTCAATTCTTTTTTTTTTGATTTTGTGTTTTGTTGTGAATGTACAAAACTAAAAATCAACAGTACTCGGCCGGTGTGACAACTGCGAGAGCAGATGAGAGAGAGATGGATGGACAGACAGAGATGTTTCTATATTATTGTTGAGGGAATTTTATTTTTGTGACTTCGATTATACATGGACCTATTTGTTCTTTTTCAGCGATTAAACTTCTATGAAAAAACAATCATTTGTGTTTGTTTCAGTCTGTTTGTTTTATCTGTTATAAAGCAGTTTATCAAAAATAAAGCAAATTGTTGATAAAATTCTTGTGATGAGATAAAAAAAAAAAAAAAACTTGAAAAAGTTGTTGTTGTTGTTCATGAAAAGTTTGAAAACAGGAAAATGGAAATGTGAAAAATTACAATGGTTTGCAAATCAAGCAACCCTCAGTTTCAAATTCATAAGTGTTTATAGATTATGTTAATTATTTTTTATTATATTACATGAACTCAATTATCATTACAATCACAACAACAACATTTTCAGTGTTTATTTTTAATTTTTAAAATTGTATAAGAAATATAAAACACGATAAAAAGCGATAAAACTTCTTAACTTTGAATTCACTTCAATTCGATTCATTTCACTTCACTTCAATTCGATACTCATCCATAATATCATAAAATATCAGTGTATGTTATTACCACGTATATTAATATAATTTATATAATATATATCGTCAATGTCAAATCTTGCTCGCTGTGTGTTTGCCGTGTACGGTGTGCGGTGTTATGTGTGCTACTGGCAGTTCAGTTTTGTTTGCTAGTAGTTGTGTTTTATGTTGCCGACGAGAGCCCGGAGTTTCTAACTACTGAAGATTGATGTGTTGTTGTGTTGTTGTGTCTTCTCTTCTTTTTCGTTAATTTTTTATATTTTTTTGAGACTTGACGATAAATCAACTTTCTTTTGAAAATTGAAAGAGTTACCTTTAATCGCTGCTCACTAGCTTTCGACCCGACCACATTTCGTTTTTATCACGGAATTTTTAATCTCCTTTTTTAACATAGACAATTATTCAAATTTCATGATATCATTTTCATCGTCGTTTTTTCTTTCATCAACAACCACGTTATTTGCACACTGAATTTCTTTCTTTTGTCAATTTATTAATACATTTATTCTCATCTCATCTCTCTCTCTCTCTCTCTCTCAGCGTTTGATTATTTGCTGACCGCTAACTTTCTTTTCTTTTTTCGCGAGATATTGAATGTCCCGTTTACGAAACGAAAATGGCATGGGCTGACCGGTTACATGTATACATGCACACAAGAAATATGAGCTATTAACATGAAAACGCACATAGGAACGACGCAGGAAACGGCACACAGGAACAACGAGGATAGGATAAGGGCACATGGGTTAGATTGAAACGAACAAGCGTTAGATACATTAACATAAGACACTATACACGACATGCAATTATCGCAATTGAATCTTATTATGGAATTGGAATTGGATTTGGAATTGAAATATCTGCTCCTGAATTGGCATTGGAATTGGAATTAAAAAATTTCAGTGACATTTTTCCAGCTCTGCATACAAATCTTCCTTTCTAGGAAACCGAAGAGCAAACAGATGAATATCATTCTGTGGCTAAAATATTCCAAACATTCAAATTTTAAAATAGATCTCACGACAAAATAATAATGCCAATTTTATTTTCCGTCGGTGAAAAGTTGCATAATGCGTAGAAAGTAAGCTATTAGAAATCTGGTGACCATAACTTGCTTGCTTTAAAAAATATTCAAGAGATTCGCTCAGGGGAGAAAAACAACCCCCGATTGGTAGATTTGTTGACACGGAAAGATCCATTCATTTTTTAAGAACAATGATTACAACAGCACTACATTTGCATACCTATGGATTGAGAGCGTCATCGCTCCTCATTAGGACTAGTTCAATTGATTATTCAAATTAGAAAGAATTATATTCTATTATAAATGACTGCTGTGATGACTTTCATCATCGTTTGAGAACTACATTGAAAAAATGAAGCATCTAATATTCTAACTGTGATAAAGTTGCAGTATTTTTATAATTTCACTACGAAAAATTATCCATTTACTTGAAATCATGTATGCACGATTAATCATACCTAATACTGAGCCTCTATGGCATTGCTTAAGGCAATTGGCTCCAAAGTTTAATAACAACCCAGTATGCTTGTCCTTTCGAAGCACACTGGTCTCTACAGTATTCGACATCTAAAAAAAAATACTTGAAAAGAATTACTTCAGAGGTAATTAATTATTAATTATTAATTATTAATAATTAATTATAGTTAATTATTAATTCGGATGCTGTTGATTAAGAAATTGCTTGAACTTATTTATTTTACCTAAATTATCAAAAATGCATATACAGTCATCTACTTATCTATAATGAAAGATGGGACTACAGTCCACTTTATACCAATTCCGTTCCAATTCTGAAAGAAAGAGGTTTGCTATAGTGCACGGGTGCAAGGAGAGACCCCATGTTTACACCATCGACTTGTCGGAACATTTTGTTGTAAAAAAGAAAATGTCCTTCCGTTGCAAATTTTTCATAATTTTATAAAAGTATCTTTACTATATTTAGGTTTGTGAGGGAGTTCTCCCTGCAAACTAAATCAGCCGCTAAGCAAATAGTTTCATCGACTGGGATATTTTTAAGAGAAACTGCATCAAAACTTATCAAACTTATCATTGAAGAAAGTTTTATGTTCATTTATGTTGTCAATTAAGTGCTGTGTTGATTTTAGCATGTACGTAGTGTCAATGTGTTTTTTAATAATATTGTCCAAGTATTTGGCTAACTTATAACTAACTGAAACAATGGTACTTATAATTGGTCGCATCGGCTTATCAGCTTTGTGTATTTTTACTGTTCCGTACATTCTACCAGGTTCACTGCCAGCGGGCATAATGTATTTATACGTTTTATCATCTACATACAGTACTTCCTCACATATTTATACAAAAAGCGGTACACTCGGTTCTCTTCTGTAACCGTTGGATGTTTACTAATCTCAGTATCTACCTGAACCAATTCAAATTTGTTCCTGTCATTCAAGATTTCATACATTTTTGAATTATAGTCCTCTGTATTGACGATAGCCAGACTGTTACCTTTATCAAGCGAACAAATACGAGCGTCTTTACGCTCTGCGAGCTTACGCAAAACAGCATGGGTTCTTTTATTTTTCTGTTCATTACAGACATTTTTACCATCTTTTATGAGATTATTAACTAAATTTTGTAAATCTTGCTTTATAGAATGAGTCAATCCAAACTGATCATTATTTCGCATATTCACCGAAATAGTTCTAGTTTTTTAATTTCTTTTTAGTTTTCCAATATATTGGGAAAACCAAGCTCAGATTGCATCAGATGATTGATGAGCATTTTAACACTGAAAAGGGAGTTAATAAGCATACTCGTAGATGTCAGAGTTGTAAAGATAGTTATGTAGAAAACTTTAAAATAATTTATAAAGCTAAAACGGAATTTGAGTTGTCTGTGGTGGAGAGTTTGAAAATTGAGCAAAGACAGCCTGATTTAAATAAGAATCATAAACGTAGTAATTTTTCTGTTCTTCTACGTATCTTTGATAGCGGATGATTTGTGGAGTTCCTCTGTTGCTATCAGATAGCTATGTATTAGTACATGTGGAGGTATGGTGAATTCAACTGCTTTCTTGTCAAATAGCCTATTGCTGTTTTCAATTCAAGTGTTGTGCCATTCCATTTCGTTTCGTGCATTCACGATTTCTGTCGCACTGTGAGCAGACCGCGGAAGGCGTACCATTGTGTAATTTTTATGTAAGTGTTATCATAGTGACGATTACCCACATGTATTTATCTTAATACTGAGAGTCTAGCACTCATATTTTTTAGATTGTATCTTGTTGAGAAAGACACTGTGATAGTTGTCGAAACGCGTCCTGAAATATTATGCACTTGAGTGACTTACGTAATGGTTTTCCATATCATTTTATGTGTCATCCTATGGATGTACAAAGGTGTCAAGGTTGCAACGTATTTTCATACTGTACATCAGTTATATAAAGTCCCTGTTGGCATGTTGCGCAAGTATGAAAAGTTAGTGGAAAAACGGTGCAAACTTCACTTAGATAGATTGTTCTTTGAGAAACATCTGCTTCTAAACGTGGTCACAAAATTTCTGACCATTAAAATACCTAGAGTTAAGGCTTTGGGTGATATTGGTGATGAATACAGTAAAACAGTGCTACAATCGCATTTAAAATATGTTGACAAACAAATAAAAAGTAATGACAAAATTCTGAATGATGTATCTCTAAAAGCAAGCAATGCTTTCCCTTGGTTTCGGTTTGCAATGTTGAAACTATTGGTGATAAAATCTGTAAAGGGTAATATCAAAATTTATTGAAAATAGGCACAATGATAAATTAAAAAAACTTTGGTTTTCGAATCGAGCGAAAGTCCCTGAGGCCATAGTAAACTTGAATAATTACCAACTAATTTTGGGAGAATCAGAGCTGTTGCGGTATGACTCAAAACATAGTATCATTCGGAAACAATTAAATAATGACAAGCTAAAGTATGAAGTAGAAAAAACTAGAACTATTTCGGTGAATATGCGAAATAATGATCAGTTTGGATTGACTCATTCTATAAAGCAAGATTTACAAAATTTAGTTAATAATTTCATAAAAGATGGTAAAAATGTCTGTAATGAACAGAAAAATAAAAGAACCCATGCTGTTTTGCGTAAGCTCGCAGAGCGTAAAGACGCTCGTATTTGTTCGCTTGATAAAGGTAACAGTCTGGCTATCGTCAATACAGAGGACTATAATTCAAAAATGTATGAAATCTTGAATGACAGGAACAAATTTGAATTGGTTCAGGTAGATACTGAGATTAGTAAACATCCAACGGTTACAGAAGAGAACCGAGTGTACCGCTTTTTGTATAAATATGTGAAGAAGTACTGTATGTAGATGATAAAACGTATAAATACATTATGCCCGCTGGCAGTGAACCTGGTAGAATGTACGGAACAGTAAAAATACACAAAGCTGATAAGCCGATGCGACCAATTATAAGTACCATTGTTTCAGTTAGTTATAAGTTAGCCAAATACTTGGACAATATCATTAAAAACACATTGACACTACATACATGCTAAAATCAACACAGCACTTAATTGACAACATAAATGAACATAAAACTTTCTTCAATGATTTTCATAAGTTTTGATGCAGTTTCTCTTTACAAATATCCCAGTCGATGAAACTATTTGCTTAGCGGCTGATTTAGTTTGCAGAGAGAACTCCCTCACAAACCTAAATATAGTAAAGATACTTTTATAAAATTATGAAAAATTTGCAACGGAAGGACATTTTCTTTTTTACAACAAAATGTTCCGACAAGTCGATGGTGTAAGCATGGGGTCTACCCTTGCACCCGTGCACTATAGCAAACCTCTTTCTTTCAGAATTGAAACGGAATTGGTATAAAGTGGACTGTAGTCCCATCTTTCATTATAGATAAGTAGATGTCTGTATATGCATTTTTGATAATTTAGGTAAAATATACAAGTTCAAGCAATTTCTTAATCAACAGCATCCGAATTTGGAATTTGCCTCTGAAGTAATTCTTTTCAAGTATTTCATTTTTAGATGTTAGCGTAAGTATGTCGAATACTGTAGAGACCAGTGTGCTTCGAAAGGACAAGTATACTGGGTTGTTGTTAAACTTTGGAGCCAATTGCCTTAAGCAATGCCATAGAGGCTCAGTATTAGGTATGATTAATCGTGCGTATACGATTTCAAGTAATTGAATAATTTTTCGTAGTGAAATTATAAAATACTGCAACTTTATCACAGTAATGGTTATCCCGAGAACTTTGTTATCAACTTGGTTAAGCATCTAAAATTCTAGATTTCTCATTGCTTTACTTCTTTAGAAACAATTGGTGAATGATTATTGAAAATGTGCATCTTGCTGTTGCACTACAGTTCTTCGTAAGTGAAACAATCAAGGCTTCAATTAAGTCATTTGAATACAATTTGTTCTTTTAGTCAGCCACAGTTAATTGGTGCTGCATTTTCAGTAGCTAGAAGGGGGGTATGCTCATTGACTTAAATTCTATCAGCTGAATAGGAAACCGATTTAATATTCTGACGGTTAATAGTTATTGACACCGAAGCCGACTGGAAATTCTGCCGATTTCTTCTGCCAGTAGTGCATTACTGTAATCGTCATGAAATCATGACAAGTCTGGTATAGACCTATCAAGTTTTTCAAGATAGTCTTATAACTGCGACATGTAATTACTGATGCGGCAAAATTGAATTTTCTTAAGTCATTAATTTAGATCATTTGCTCTCAAGGTGAGCCCTGTGGGTCAAACGTGGGCGTCAGACTTTTGGAAGTGCACTCGACTAATTGATGTTTCGATTTAGCAACCAGCCTGTAAAGTAAAATGCCTCAGATTCTTATGGTTTCAAAACAAGGGCAATTATGCATCTAAAACATACAGACATACAGACATCATAAACTGCATCGAGCGCTACCGTGGTCTTGACAGCAAATTGAAGCAATTATAAATCAGCTGATCAGCGACAATTTCAAATGGAATTAGAAAGAGTTTACTTGATTGGTTACTTATGGCTTATCTCTCCCCAGGTTTTCAAATTTGTCTAAAATCTGCAAAAATGAATCAATCGTCACCAAACTTCGGGTGACTTAGGTACCTAGGTATATTTTCTACCTACATACAAAACTTTATGCAGATCAGATAAGTACTTCTTGCATTAGAGACGATAACGTGAAGTGTAGCGATGTCAGCAGATTGATCTGACTTCGTCTGTTCGACGCATCATTGCTACTCGTGTGTGCATTCTTTTCTCTCCCTCTTCGTCGCATTCACTGCCATTTGAAATCTTCCCACGACCGCTACTTTGTCACACCTTCTTAAGAAGCATATTAATGTGAGGGATATGTAGCCTGGTCATCATTGCTTTACGATCCTTTTGCTTTGTTGATCCTTTTTCCGAAGTCAAAGATTGCGGTTCTGGTGTGGTCACTCCACTCGTGTATCGCGTGTGCAGTCCTGTCATTCAACGGAGTGGCAATCATAAGCATAGATTTTTCTAAGGCTTTTGACTGTATTCCTCATGATTTGCTACTCAACAAATTAGCGTCGGTGGGATTTCCAGACGATTTGATGAAATGGCTACAGAGTTACTAACACAATCGTTATAATGTTGTCCGCATCGGTGATCATGTAAGCAAACCGTATGATATAACTTCAGGCGTTGTACAAGGGTCTATCCTGGGCCCTTTTCTATTTTGTGTCTTCACGAATGATTTCTTGCCTCATTCCGTACAAACAAGAACAGTTAAATATGCCGACGATATCTACCTTGCCGTTCCCCTGAAGCGCGACAGCAATGTCAATCGCCTTATCATGGATGAATTGCAAAATATGGAAGCATGGTGCAACACGAAAGGCTTGAAGCTGAATCATGATAAAACAAACATACTCCTGTGTACTCGATCAAACTCAATTAATGACATCGGCAACTTCAAAGTCGTTGACAAACTTAAGATTTGAGGAATCACTGTCGACCGCAATTTGGGTTTTTTTCCATGTCAACTCCATTAAGTCGAAAGCTAGTTCACGCCTCCATGCTCTCAGACTTTTGAGGCCCCATGTTTCTTCAGAAGAGCTGCATTCAATATACACGGGATATGTACGTTCAATTTTAGAGTACGCCTGCCCAGCTTTCTATGGGATAAGTAAGAAGCTATCACATCAACTACAGCGCGTTGATAAAAGGGTGCACAATATCATATTTTTAGGCGGACCCTATGATTTTAGTCAGTGTTCGTCAAGTGGTATATCATCCAGGAGACTATCCATTTCGAAGAGATTGTTCTACAAAATCAGAGACAATCCGGATCATATACTGACTCATCTTTTCCCAAGTAGACTGCCCCGATCCCAACATTATCGTGCGTTCTTATCAAGGACTCATTTGCGATCTGTCTCATTTTTTCCTTATGTTACTTATCAAGTCAACCGCGATCAACTTAAATTTACATTTTTTGCTGCATTTATTGTTATTTCATGCACTGTACGATCTATATTCATTTTGAAAATATATCACTACTACTACTACTACTACTACCACTACGAGTTGTCGGGAAATGACTCTGTTGACCTCAAGTGTCTTCTGCTCAGACGATGAGGCCACTGACAAGTCAGATCAAGCTATCGGCATCTCTGCACTTCAAGTTGTCGCTCCTAATTCAAAAGGTACTTCTCCGATTTGCCCAAAATATGGTATGTGGCTAAAGAATATCCTCACTTACGTGTGCTTAAAGATTTGTGACGATTGATTCATTTCTATTGCTTTTAGACAAATTTGAAAACGTGAGGGGGAGATGACCCATAAGTACCCTTAATTGATCGAGAATTATTACAAAAACGATTGTAAAAGTCGATTGTCATTCGTTGGAATCAGCTAGCGGCTGGCGTGCGCTTATTGTATCTGCCGCCGTTGCTGACTTCCTCACCTCCGCCTATAATATCTGTCAATTCAATTCTTTGTGCATGATCTATGTCTGTACTACGCTATTCTGCTGATGATCTGCTTCGTTTGCAACGGCGTTCTTGTTGATGTGTGAATCGAGTTACAACGCGACGGTTGAAATCACAGAATTAGGCAGGTCGTCTCTTCTTCTGCTTGCATAGAAAGGAAGCATTGGAACATGTAACGTTAATGAAATGGCACAATCACAGAATCAGATTAAATCGTATCACTTTGCTAGAAATGCAAGCTGATTCAAAACGATGGCACATGCAGGAACTTAATAAGTGGGCAAAAAGAAATTTTTAATACCTTGCAGAGATAGGAAAAATAGTCGTGCGTCGCTTGCGAATTGCTCTGAATTCCTTCAAAATGCTCCGATCGTCACGATTCCTTCAGATTCGAAGAATTCAGATCATTGCGCAAAAGTTTTCTCGATAATGTTGGGTCCGCCGATCATTTTAAAAAAAGTTAGCAGGCGCATGAAAAAACGTTCACTAACTTCTCTGTAGAACTTGACATCGTCTGTGTCTCTTTGCTGTGTGATCCGGTTGATAACAGTCACTGAAACTTTGCACAATTTGGCGTGCTTGATGTTGAACTGGCTGCTTATTGTTCGATTGCTATGGTATTTAGTCAGCAGATTGTGCCATCTCATTTACGTTACATATTCCAATGCTTTCCCTTCTAGCCAAACGGAAGAAGAGACGACCTGCCTAATTCTGTGGGCACAATCTACTGACATAATACCATAGTAATCGAACAATAAGCAGCCAATTCAACATTAAACACACCAAATCGTGCTAAGTTTCAGTGACTGCCATCAACCGGCTTTCACAGCAAAGAGACACAGTTGATGTCAAGTTTTACAGAGAAGTTTGTGAACGTTTTTGCGTCCGCCTGCTAACTTTTTTAATAATGATCGGAAGGGCCAACAAGATCGAGAAAACTTTTGCGCAATGATCTGAATTCTTCTAATCTGAAGAAATCGCCGCGATCGGAGCATTTTGAAGGAATCCACAACAATTCGCAAGCGACGCACGACTATTTTTCCTATCTCTGCAAGGTATTAAAATTTTCTTTTTGCCCACTTGATAAGTTCCTGCATGTGCCATTATTTTGATTCAGTTTGCACTTCTAGCGAAGTGATACAGTTAAACAATCTAATTCTGTGGTTGAAATATTTCGGTTTATATGTTCGGCATATCCCTGTATTGTCTTCGCGCAGATCTGACCCAGTGAAACAACAAAAAGGTGAAAATGATTGCAATAAACAACGATGTCTTACGAATATAAATATTATCCGGCGCAAGCATCGACGTGGTAAACGTGGTGGACTACAATCTCTCTTCTTGACCAATCTTCGTTCGTTTCGCCACAAAGTGGATGACGTCACACTGGCTCTAAGAGAACTTAATCCGTAGATAGCTGTTTTCTTTTGTGAATCCTGGCTGCTTAGCGAAATACAGGATTCTGCTGAGGCTGTTGACGGTTACAATGTGGTCAGGAATGATCGCAACTCAGACGATGGTGTAATCATCGTTTCTATCTCTAGTCATTTCAAATTTAAAGTCATTACTGAAAATGAGATTTCTTCACTGGTGACACCTCGAACTGAACTCCTTATTTGTGTTTTCGTCGCACTGTTTCTCATTTCTTTATATCACCCCTTTTGGAATAATGCCTCAGCTCCGGAAGAGGCTAAATCACATATCATTGATATCAAGGACTGTACTGACTACCCATTTGGATCCCAACACTTACGGAATAGTTTTATGTGGTGATTTTAATAACCTCAGACATCACAGTGCCGAAATATTTCGACCAACATCGCTATCTCCGATTGTCAATTTTCCAACACGAGTCAATGCAGCGCTGGATCAGATTTTCACGAACGTTAGCGGTGACCGACCTTCCAGCATTGCTCCTTCATAACGTTCCGACCACTGTGGAATTTTCTGTGCTGGCATTCCTAATCGATTTATGATTAAAAAGAAAGTGATGAAAGTAACTCATTGCCTTCACTTCGTTTATCAATGATATTGACTGGCTGGAATTCATTTGCAGTTTCGATGATGTGAATGAGGCTAAGTTTGCCCTGGATTTCACCTGTCCTCAAACAGCAATTTGGTTGTCTCCGTCTGATAAAGCTTTGGGTCTAACCGTCTTTGAAGTATTTAATTGACGCTCGTGATCGTGCTTTCTTTAATAAGCAGCTGCAGAAATATCATCGACCCGCGAAGAAGTCATTGGACATGTGAGATGCCTCAAGTTCAATTATATCAATGATCTTAAGTCCCAGAAAAATCCCAAAATGTCTTAGCAAGCTGTTAAATCTCTTGGATGCGTTGCTTCCTCATTGTCAGTCGCTATAATGATACTTCAATTTTTGTTGACGATTTCCACGATTATTTCACATCTGTGTTTTAGACTGATGACTCTGTTACTCCCATTTCTTCATCAGCGGATTCTCCTCTCGAACTCACCGTTTCTGAAGTTCATCGTGAATTATCCTGCCTTAAACGCAAGATTTGCGGACCCGATGGTTTGCCTTACTGGGTGTTTCGTAGCAACTCGGACTGCTTAACACCTGTCATCAGCGTCATGTTTAATCTAGGCATTTCAGAAGGCATAGTCCCTGCATGTATTAAAAGGGCTTTTGCTATTCCTATTCCTAAATGCAACAATATTCCTGTATGCTACGACTTGGTAGGAACACAATCATCTCCCATTGAATGTTTCTAATTGTTGTATAATGGATTTTGTTACAAAGCGTAATTTTCCTTTACAACCTATCTCTATCTCCCCAGTTGTGTTCTTAAGACTGTCTCCTACTGTAAAGTGCCTGGCATCACGTTCAATAGTGATCTCAAATGGAATCATCATGTCAATGATATTGTTTCGAAGGCATCAAGACGTATGTACATTTTGTATAATTTGCGAAGATGCGGTTGCCCACCAGATGTATCCACAATCAGCTTACATCTGTTACATTCGTTCTATTGTATTATATGCCAACTCCGTGTTTTGCAACATGCCTCATCACCTTAAAAAGAAATTTGTTTCCATTGAAAAGAGAGCCATCAGAATTATGGGCATCTTTCCAAGTTGTGACATCTTAAATGCCAGGGATGAGACCTGCCGTCGCAATCAATCGTTTTCGAGGCAATCAATGGTAGCAGATCCCATCCTCTCACGTTAATCTTCTGCGGATGAACTCCAACAGCTCACAATCCTCTGCATGTTAGACCTCCATATGCGCAAACGATATAGCTCGGTTCGTCGTTTATTCGGTTTGCTAGAATTCTGTAACTTCTTACTGTTTCTCTCACAGAACTGAATATCTTGTTTATCTGCTTCGGTTTGCTAGAAGTGTGATTAACTCGAAACTGACGGCACATTGAGGAACCTATTAAGTGGGCAAAAAGGAATTCCTAATACCTTACAGAGATCAGAAAAAAGTCGTGCGTCGCTTGCGGATTAATGTGAGTTTCAGCAAAGTGCTTCGATTGCCAAAATGCCTTCAGATTCGAAGAATTCAGATCATTGCGCACAAGTTTTCTCCATAATGTTGGCCGCTCTGATCATTATTAAAAAAAGCAACAGGTGTGCGAAAATTAGTTCACTTGATGTTTTCACATCCTCTCCTCGGCATTTCTCACTATATAGTGCATACACTGAATCGAATGTTAGCCAGGCGATGTGTGTTTTGGTGTGTGCGAAGTGATATCACAGCACGCACGCATCTCTCACTGGCTCTGGTGTCCTCTGCTGACAGCTTATTAATTGTTTACCATTTCCAATAGCAAGCGATACACGAATTATCCATCCGAGAAGGAGCATGTTGTCTAATTCTGTGATGTGCCATTTCGATATTAAGGTTACATACCATTCTTCCTTTCTAGGAAACCGAAGCGTGCAGATGAATCTAAATCTGTGGTTTCTCTACTATCACGCTTATTTCTCGATTTTTCAGACTTTATGGGTGGTTAGTGCATTTCCCATTTTATGTAAGCGTTCACCGAATGTTAAAGTGGAGCAAATATAGTATATTATTATCATTATTACGAAAAGTACATAAAAATCTCGCAAACATGGAAGTACATACCGATTTCTCCATAGTGAAATGAAACAGCAAACGCATGATCTATAGCCGCATAGAACTGATTTTTGAAGTTGAAACAAACCACGAAATCTCAATGGAAAAATATTATATAAAACTTCTAAGCATCACATGTGATTGGTATTCAATCGTCTTCAGTTGAGAACCAATCCTCTAAACACAATTACATAACGTACTCATAATGACAATTTTTTGTATAATGCAACATACCACAATAGGTCGGCATGATTGCCGAGAAAAATATAATGTTGCAAAAAATGTTTAAAGAAGATATGCCTACATTGCGTTGAAAATCACAGTGGCTTCTATTTTAACAGAGTTTGAAATTGTAGCCAGGTAACTTTTGTAATACAAGCGCTGAAGCGGTGTATATCGCAGAGATACATTGCCTCTCTGCGTGCTAGTGCCTATAGTTATGACATTCCTTAATGCTTATTAAATTTTTTATGTCGACTGTACATAACTTAGCCTGAAAAGTTCAAGGGTAAATATGAAGGTCATCTTATCTGCGCAATTGAAAGTGCAACATTATTGCTATGTCATTGTCCACCGAAAGTGATTGTATTATGAAAACCAATCTGAGTCATACGTGTAGGTAGTCCACGTATCCGGTAATATCAGATTAGAAAGGAGAATATCTTCTTCGGATACAAATTTATTGGATGGTAAGTTACACGACGTTTCGCTTGGCAAGCTTGTTCACGTGTGATAATCAGACACAGATTCGCAAAGTTCCCGCAATGAGATATGTTAACTAACAAAAGGACAAAACTAGAGAAAAGAATGCATCAAGTACAATAGGCCTCAGCTGCATAATACTCACAAACGTTGAAAAATAAGATAGATACAATACAGAAGATAAAATACAAGAAAAGAAGCAAATATTCACAAATAAAATGAAATAAATAAAATAAAAACATATGAAATAAAATGAAATCACACTTTATTGAGCGAGCGCTTTCGAGTATTTCCACTCATCTACAGGCGTCATTCAACGGTAAAAGCAAGCATAAATACAATTTCAGGTGGCGCGAGTTAAAATCAAATCAATCCAATTAAAATAAGAACAATTCTTCTGATGTGCTGTGGTTGTTCAGTAGGCTTTTATTCTGTGTGATGTATTGTTTGATGAAAAGGGTTTCTGTTATTTTTGTGTCGTTTGTGGGCATGAGTATTCTGAAGCTGTTTTGTGTTGGTGGGTGAATGTGTGTCGAGATTTCTGACAGTGGGCGACCTTTGATGTGTTCGTTAATGCGGGTTTGCAGGTGACGGCGCGTCTCTCCGATGTAACACTTCTCACAGTGTTCGCATTTGAATTCATATACTAAGGAGGAGCACACGTTAGAGGGGATAGCATCTTTATTTTTGAAAATTTGTTGGGTTTTGTAGGTTCTGAAATACGGTACAATTTTGGTTTTGTCTGAAATTCTGTTGATTCTATGAATTTCTTTGGCTATGATTTTTTCACATTCCTTGATAAAAGGAAGGTCATAAAAGATTTTGGTTTTGTCTTCACTAGACTCATCAGAATTCTGCTGTGTATTTTGGGACCTTTTTTCGCTCATGCATTTTTGAATATATTTTGGGTGGTAGCCGTTCCTTTGGAAGATTTCTTTTATGATTTTATCATTTTCGATTTTATCGCAACTATAAGTAGTAAGCCTTTTCGATCTGTTTTTCAAGGCCACAATGGTGTTCTTTTTGTATTGTGAAGGACAATATGAGCTACTCGGGATATACGTACAGGCCACTGTTAGTAGGCTAAATGAACCATTTACAGCTAAGACTGTTATCATTGAGAGTAACGGTCATGTCAAGGAAGTTGATAGAGCCATTTATTGAATGCTCGACGGTGAATTGAATGTTTTTTTTCCTTAGAATTAAGTTGTCTTAGAAAAGTATCAACTTCATCCTTGCTTTTGAAAATCGCTAGACAACGTAACGTAAGTACAATTTAGGCATAGTAGACAACTGTGACTCGACTGAATTCATTGCAAACTCTGCCATCATCGCTCATGCATTTTTGAATATATTTTGGGTAGTAGGTCCTTTGGAAGATTTCTTTTATGATTTTATCATTTTCGATTTTATCGCAACTATATTTCAGACAAAACCAAAATTGTACCGTATTTCAGAACCTACAAAACCCAACAAATTTCCAAAAATAAAGATGCTATCCCCTCTAACGTGTGCTCCTCCTTAGTATATGAGTTCAAATGCGAACACTGTGAGAAGTGTTACATCGGAGAGACGCGCCGTCACCTGCAAACCCGCATTAACGAACACATCAAAGGTCGCCCACTGTCAGAAATCTCGACACACATTCACCCACCAACACACAACAGCTTCAGAATACTCATGCCCACAAACGACACAAAAATAACAGAAACCCTTTTCATCAAACAATACATCACACAGAATAAAAGCCTACTGAACAACCACAGCACATCAGAAGAATTGTTCTTATTTTAATTGGATTGATTTGATTTTAACTCGCGCCACCTGAAATTGTATTTATGCTTGCTTTTACCGTTGAATGACGCCTGTAGATGAGTGGAAATACTCGAAAGCGCTCGCCCAATAAAATGTCATCTTTGTGACTTTTGTGTTCTGGATTGATTCGAGCGTCGCTTGAATATCAGCCATTGAACGATGTCAGCAAGAAACACTACAAGCTTTATGTGGCGCATCACAAATCAATTCTTCACCAACGATTCACAGCGGCATGCCTGGAGAATGACGTTATACCGAACTCAAACAGATCTCAATATCCCAGTCACACAGCCAACTGAAGTCAATGAAATCGAGACAAGACTCGAAGATGGAAACTCTGATTGACGCTAAGAGCGTTCACTCTGATGGGGTGAAGAGTCATGTTACTAACCTCTCACAAATAAACCTCAGCAGCACCGAAACAGCTGCATTGGAGTACAGTATGAAAATGAGCTGGCCTCGTCAACCCAATGAAATCCGGGTCAAAGCCGAGGCGGAGAAAATTTTTCGAAAACTCAAAGGAATTGAAGAAGGTGAAAACTAAACTTTTGGCAATAGTCAATACGATGCTCAAATCGAAATCCAGGATTCCGCGCAAGATCCTCGACCTCCTCAAGGCTCTACAACATCTTAGCAAGGACAAGAACATCGTCATTACCCGCCCTGATAAAGGCAATGGAGTGGTCATCCTAAACAAGAGTGATTATGTCGCAAAATTGAATTCTATCTTGGCGGATTCAACAAAGTTCAAGTCGGCTACAAAATCAAAACGCGATGTTTTCATGGTCAAGGAAGATCAACTCAACAGACTCTTGCTGAACTTGAAGAAGAA
The DNA here is from genome assembly GCA_907163375.1 of Prostheceraeus crozeri. Lineage (NCBI taxonomy): Eukaryota > Metazoa > Platyhelminthes > Polycladida > Euryleptidae > Prostheceraeus > Prostheceraeus crozeri. The sequence continues at coordinate 141,607 of CAJQUW010015955.1, read as the reverse complement.
AGGCGAGCTCACAGAGGGCATGTACAGGAAAATGCGCAGCACTGGAAGCCAACCAAGCAGACTGTATGGACTCCCAAAAATGCACAAGGATGGAACAAACCCACCCCTTCGACCCATCTTGTCAATGACCAACAGTCATTGTGAAAACCTGAGCAAGTGGTTGCTTGATCTTTTGGCGTCATCCGTGCCAAAACAGTATACGGTGAAGGACAGTTTTTCGGCTTATGAAATTATTACCAATACAGATGTTAGCGATACAGACTACATTGTGAGTTTTGATGCCATAAACCTCTTTACTAGTGTAGCTGTCAAAAAGACGATCGCTCATATCTGCGACAGCGTCCCTGACAATAAGCTTCCTTTTAGAAAGAAGACTCTGGAGACTCTTCTTCTTAGCTGTTGTACAGGGGTGCCATTTATGTTTGATGATAATATCTATGTGCAGCATGAGGGCTTGAGTATGGGGTCTTCTTTATCGCCGCTAATGGCAGAGTTTGCAATGAATTCAATCGAGTCACAGTTGTCTACTATGCCTAAATTGTACTTACGTTACGTTGTCTAGCGATTTTCAAAAGCAAGGATGAAGTTGATACTTTTCTAAGACAACTTAATTCTAAGGAAAAAAAACATTCAATTCACCGTCGAGCATTCGATAAATGGCTCTATCAACTTCCTTGACATGACCGTTACTCTCAATGATAACAGTCTTAGCTGTAAATGGTTCATTTAGCCTACTAACAGTGGCCTGTACGTATATCCCGAGTAGCTCATATTGTCCTTCGCAATACAAAAAGAACACCATTGTGGCCTTGAAAAACAGATCGAAAAGGCTTACTACTTATAGTTGCGATAAAATCGAAAATGATAAAATCATAAAAGAAATCTTCCAAAGGAACGGCTACCACCCAAAATATATTCAAAAATGCATGAGCGAAAAAAGGTCCCAAAATACACAGCAGAATTCTGAGGAGTCTAGTGAAGACAAAACCAAAATCTTTTATGGCCTTCCTTTCATCAAGGAATGTGAAAAAATCATAGCCAAAGAAATTCATAAAATCAACAGAATTTCAGACAAAACCAAAATTGTACCGTATTTCAGAACCTACAAAACCCAACAAATCTTCAAAAACAAAGATACTATCCCTTCTAACGTGTGCTCCTCCTTAGTATATGAATTCAAATGTGAACACTGTGACAAGTGTTACATCGGAGAGACGCACCGTCACCTGCAAACCCGTATTAACGGACAAATCGAAGGTCGCCCACTGTCAGAAATCTCGACACACATTCACCCACCAACACACAACAGCTTCAGAATACTCATGCGCACAAACGACACAAAAATAACAGAAACCCTTTTCATCAAACAATACATCACACAGAATAAAAGCCTACTGAACAACCACAGCACATTAGAAGAATTGTTCTTATTTTAATTGGATTGATTTGATTTTAACTCGCGCCACCTGAAATTGTATTTATGCTTGCTTTTACCGTTGAATGACGCCTGTAGATGAGTGGAAATACTCGAAAGCGCTCGCCCAATAAAGTGCTATCTTTGCGACTTTTGTGTTCTTACTTGAAATCAATGTCACCATATAACTTTACAGAGATTTAAATTCAAAAATTGTCCCTTGACAGTTTTAACTACTGGTTCAGAAATTCGGCGAATTACAGGAATAGGATCACTGTACCACGGAGAAAGTGGTCGACGATGGGCTATCTTGAAACAGACATACTTTAGACACTTACCAATAAAAATCTTCTGAGAATCATCCGATTTCTTGAAAGTTTCTTTGAATAATCGACCAAAAATAATTTCGTATGGAATCGAATTTAAGGGAGCACAAAACGCAGAATTATGGGCAGCTACAACTCTTGATAGTTGCTCTTTCCAGTCACCTTTAACACATGCAAGGGTATCTTTTAGTTCCCTATGATACCTTTCTACAACGGAATTTCCTTTCGGATAATATACTGTAGAGTGTTTCACATAGAAATCATGTTTCCGCGCAAGATCTCTAAAACATAATGAAATAAATGTTGACCATTATCACACAGGATTGCCTTCGGGACCCCAAATTTGTAAATCCAGCTATCTTCTGTCAATTTACAAATATGCTCTGCAGAAGTGTCATTAGTTGGCACAGCTTGAACGAACCGACTTTTCACATCTATGATTGTCATTATGAATCTACAATTTCCTTTTGATGGCCGTAACGGACTTACGAGATCAACACTGATCAATTCAAGATTCTGTAAATCATCAGATACAATATGTCCTTTTTCTGTTGTATGAGAATGACTTGAATCTTATACATGATGTGCAAGTACTAATAAATGTACGAATTTTCTCACGCATGTTCGGAAAATATATACCGGCGTTTAAAATAGAATAACGCGCTCGAGAAATACCATAATGTCCAAAATTATAATGCTCTTTGATGACCGCTTGAATTTCATCTTCAGGAACTGTCACACGAGAATTAACAACAGCAGTAGTTGTTGGGTTTTCAGCCTCATTATTACTCGCATCATCATTATTACTTACTAGCCTGGACATTGCATCAGCTACGACATTTTCTGATCCAGTAATATATTCGATATCGAAGTCAAAATCCTCAAGAAAATTAATGTATCTGGCATGTCGGGTACAACCCGGACTTTTCTTAACAAGATGCAGGAGAGCTTCATGATCAACTTGAACAATAAATCGGCGGCCATTTACATACTGACGAAATTTCGTGACACCCCAGACCAATACTAGAAATTCACGATCAGTCACAGAGTAAATCATCTCACTTTTTGAAAGAACTCGGCTGCAAAACATAAGTGGAACATCATCTTGCTTAAAGACTGTGCCTAACGCCACAGAACTTGCATCACATTTAATAATGAAAGGTTTAGTAAAATCAGGAAAACTTAATAATGTTCTTTCAGAGATAATTTCTTTGATACGGTCAAAGGCAGATTGAGCCTCAGTAGTACACTGAAAATTTCCTGTTTTCGTTGCATAAATAGGTTTGAGAAGTTCAGCCAAGTATGGTATAAAGCGAGACATGAAATTCGCAAATCCGCAAAAAGAATCAACATCCTTAGAATTCTTGGGAACATTCATGCTTCGTAACTTGACAACTTTTTCAGGATCAGGCTTGATACCATCTACCGATACAACGTAGCCAAGGTATTTAACTTCATTGAAAGCAAATAAACATTTTTCTGGTTTGACTTTCAAATTGTTGTCATGAAGTCGCTGTAAAACATTTTTGATGGACTTTAAATGCTCATCGAAATTCTTGTTTGCGATAATGATGTCATCGATATAAGATAAAATACCAAGATTTTTCAACACTACCTGCATCATACGCTGAAAAAGGGCAGGAGCATTTTTTAGTCCATAGGGCATCTTATTAAATTCGTACAAGCAGTTGTCAAAGCAAATGCTGTTTTTGATTTTGCGGATTCAGTCAGATCAACCTGATAGTAAGCCGAGGTAAGATCCAATGTTGTAAAGTAATGACAACCACCCAACTCTCTTATACACTCATCAATAAAAGGTAAAGGAAAGCACGAGTCCGATGAAATTGAATTCAGTCTGCGAAAATCAACAACCAATTGTAACCTTCCATCTTTTTTCTTAATGAAAAAAATTGGATTTCTCCACGTTGAGGAACTTTCGCGTATGATACCATTTTTCAACATATTGTCGATTATTTTTGACGCACTCTCTTTCTGTGAATACGGTAACGGATAATCACGACGACAACGAAAAGGAGAATGTGTTCCCGTGTCTATATCATGTTTGAACAAAGAGTTCGAAGAAAAGTCAAACTTATTGCGAGAAAAACATCTTTGAACTGTTTCAATGAATTAGGCAGTTGAATTTTGTGTCTTGACGTTAAGGAATTACATATTTCAAGTTCATTCCATTTAACTTCATCAAATATATTTGTACTCGCAGTGACATATGAGTTTGACGAAATCAAAAGATTATATTTCCGAATAAAAGGCCAACCAAAAACTAACGGATGTGGACTTCGATCAAAAACAAAGAATTTCTCTGGAACACCAAAAATGTTTGTATTAACAAATTTTACAGAACGATAGAAAGAACCATTCGCCATAAACAAATTAATCGATGAATTGTATTCAGTCAAATTCAAAATTCTTGCCAAATCTCGAGTAATAAAGTTTACATCACTTCCTGTGTCCAAAAATGCCTGTATTGTTTTATCTTTAATATCAACAGGATAGAAAAAACGTCTTTCTGATAACCCATTGACCACTGTACCACCACATATTAGTTTAAAGGAGCTTGGTTGCAATATCGTTGAATATGACCCATTACACCGCATCGTAAACATTTCATCATTTTCCAACAGTTCCCTGAATGACGTCTTTTATCACAACATTAATGCTGGTATAGGGCTGCCATTGGATTTTCCTTTAATCACTGATAAACACATCAAGATCAGATTTGTCACTTGAGAGCAGTAGACTTTAAACCAGCACCTCCTAAATAACACACTGAAGCGAGACACTATTCGTAACTAATAAAAAAATCCTAAAGCAAAGCGTTTTAGGATGCTAGCGCACCAGTGTTATTGTTCTCTTTAGTATGTCAGCATTCTATTTCACGCAACCTCCTAAAATTCTAGTGTGTCGCGCTTTAGGATGCAGATTTCTTCGATTTTAGGAGGTGACAGTTTACAGTGTTGATTTCGTATTACAATGTCCGGTATGGCCTCAATACAAGTCGATATAACAGCTTCAGGTGTGAAACCAGTTATCAAAAGTTTCCTCAATATGACAGCCATTCTTTCTATGTCATCACGAGTGTTGATGGGGTTTCGAATTAAAGTCTGTAATGATACATTCTGTTTCGCTTTCCACCATTTCTCAATATCACATGACAATGATTTTCCAGTGGTAGTACCAATGCCTAGCTTTGAACATTCAATTAAAATATCGTCAGATACACGAGATGGGAGAGTATTGAGCATTTGTCCTTGTCTTTACTGTCCAATTTATTTGTCAGAACTAAGTTATCAATTTTGCCATGTAACCTGTTTCTCCAGAGAACAAACGATGTTTCAGATGTCAACATATTGGATGTAGTGTCGCGACGCCAGTATTACGAGAGATCATTCAGAACAACCGTTGCTTCAACCACCAATAGATTTACTGCTATATATCGGTGCGCTACATGAACTGACATCATGTCACAAGGTGTCACACTACATCCCTGTGTCAGCACAGTGATTTGAAGATGTCATTCTAAGTCATTGGATGCGACTGGACTTCCATTGTTGCTGAGTAAGTAGGTTTGTCAGCCGGTATTTCAACTGTCATTTTCTATTAAAGTCATTTATTTATATATCTCCAATTCCAAGTCAGACGGCCTTAATTGCATAATTTATTTATGAAAATATGAATCTATGTATTTATGCTTTTGTTATTAGGAACCTCTTCTGGTGTTTTTATCCCCTATATCGCCACAAATTTGTGCCATTTCGAAAGCGATGCTTTGAAGCCTTCTTCAATAGAGAAATACAACATGGAACATGAATTAAAAGCGATATAGTCATCTGTATAAATTCAATTTCTTGTTTTAAATAGTTTAATTTAGCGGAAAGTGTTTTCAATATTGTCTGTGAGTTATTAATATTATGCACTGTAAACTCTAGGGCACGACATTTAGGCATCAATTCTAGCTAACACAAGGCACGAGTAGGCACGAAGTTCTTAGTGCCGAGTTCGTGCCCATTCATTTTTCCTTCGATTTCACTGAATAAACAAATATTTGGTTTGGTGCCTATTAGTAGCGCTTACTGGTGCCTCGAAGCACTAGAAAGGCACTAACTAGGCGCTAAATAGCACGAAATTTCGACTTCGTTCCTAAATTAGTGCCCTACAGTTTACAGTTTATAGACAGTATTTCAACAAACCAAAGTCGTTTCGAGACTGATCCTGGAATTACATTAACCATGATTTTCAGAATGTGAAAAAGTCACACAGAATACATTCTCTGAAAATGAGAGAATTCCCCTGATGCGTCCAAAGCAATCTATATTTATGAGTCCATGGTAAGGCTTAACCTTCGACGTTCAACTATCATGCAGTATAAGGAAATGTTCACAAGAAGTGACTTTTCCATCTGGACCACTTGGCAATATACTGCTGTGCCAAAATACAGATGCCACAACCACAATGCACTTGCGCCACAGTATGAAAAATGTGGCATCTACCCGAATAAGAATACATGTACATTCTTTCATCTTATTCTTCATTTCTACCATTTCTCTGTGAGAGAGAGGCAACATTGCACCTTTTGGTGCTTTCTATCACCACGCTGGGTGGTAGATAGCTGCAGGATGACTTTTGATCACATATCTCAACACATTGGAGCAATGCTTTTAATTAGTGCGGTGTACACAAGAGTCGAGTACACACTTTCGGGGTGCTTTCAGGCGCTTACACATCCTCAAATCTCGTATATTGTTGCATTCTAAAATCCATGTCAATGCTATATTGCCACTCCTGTTGTTAAATGTATACTCTGTCATCTACCAAACAGTATAATAAATGACCGCTGATTCGAGCACGTCTTCTTGAGACAGAGCAATTTTTGAACAAAAAATGACACAGAAATGGCTAATATTGCGCAAACAATTTTGTCTACCGAAGGGCTTCAGTTGACGATTGTCGCTATTCAAACTTCATTAAAATTATTTTAAAAGAATGATTTCAATTACGTTTTGGATTAATCAAAACCTTTTCGCATCAAATTTCGCTTCATTTTTTAACTGCGCCTTGTAACAGATATTCAAAAAACGCGATGATGAATTGGAGTATATGACACTTGGAGACAGCTTTCTTTCAATTTTGGATGCAAGCCTTTATGTGCGGACATCAAGTTTCGTTGATTAAAGTCAGTATCTCAGCAAACATTGAAAATAAGGGATAGCTAAACCGGTACTTCTATTCCCTCACTCCACATTTTTCAAGTTTTCCAAAATCATCAAATTTCGCCAAAGTTGGTCACATTGGATTTAACATACAGTGTTGTTCGATGAAACTGAATCACCTCTAAATTTTCCGAAAAAATGATCAAAAACAACTATTGTTCGATTCAATTCTGCTGATTAGCATTTGACCATTAACAAAAACATAAAAGAAGGGAAAGACTGACAAAATACATGTCAAACAAGTATCTCAGATGATCAATAGTGAATTGGACCACCTCTTACTCTCATGCATTCCCTGATTCTGGAAGGCATTGAGTCAATCAAGTTTGGACACATTTTCTTCAGATCGTCATCTCTTGCCCATTCTCGCAGCAATGCGTTGATCAGTTCTTGTTTTGTTGTCAACGTTTCTTTTCTAATTTTGCGCTTGAGGATGGCCCAGATGTTCTCAATTGGTGATAGATCTGGAGAATTCCCAGGCCATTTGAGAACTCTGACGCCGGATTCATTCAAGAGTTGCATCGCTTTTCGTGATGTGTGGTATGGCGCTAAATCTTGCTGAAACCAACAATTTTCAGACGACGAATACCACTCATTTATCTGTGGAAGAAGTCTTCCAGAGATGATGCGTGCATACTGATCGGAGTTCATTGAACCTTCAACCAAGTGAATAAGACCAGTTCCATGGAATGAGATGCAGGACCTAATCATCACCTTCTGTCACTGAGTGTCTGAAGGATGGCTTGAAGTGCATTCTTGTCGGAGTTTCACCGGAATTTCTCCTCACGAACTGCGACGCTGCCGGCTGCATTTCTACCGAGGTCTCGTCGCTGAATATAACTTTGTGCCAATCATCCAGCGTCCAGTCCTTGTATTCACGACACCATGCAAGTCTTTTTTCATGTCTTCGGTCAGAACCTGGCATTTCAATGGACGATATGCTGGTCTGTCGTTTTCTGTTAAGCGTTTTCTTACAGTTGATGGGCTGATGTCAATGTGATAATCATCTTTCAGTTTATGAGAGAGGTCGCTCGATGTTGCACGGGGATTTTCTCTGAAGAGCTTCAGTAGAACTCTATCGCCCCTTTCATCGGTTTTTCTTTCAGATCCGCAGAGAAATCGGTAACTTTCGTATGAATTTGTGCTTCGGTACCGACTAATGATGCGACTTGTGGATGATTGGCTTACACCGACAGCGCCTGCAATCTCACGTGTTGAAAGACCAGCATGCTCATGTAGTGCAACGACCTGGGCTCTGGTTTCGTTGTCTGTATCACCCATTGGCACAGTTTCGTATCCAAACAAATGAATTGTCTTATCAATGCTGTGATCTGCTACACTGTAAATCGCTCAATACCAATCACATACGAAGGATGCATACCAAAATATTTTTTTGGTATATTTCTGTATGATCTTGGTATATATTTGTATGCTTTTCGCATGTTATTTCAAGTGTGGTATGCTTTACATACTAAAGCCATACCAGCACAATGTTAAAAGAAAGCATCAATCATGTCCAAAGTATGTTGATTTAAGGCTTTTTGTCAATAAAGATCACACTAATGCTACTACTGCTTTGCAAGTAGTGAGATAATGACATTTTATAGTCAAACTAACAATACTGAATTCGATTTTAATTCATGTAAGACCGAGGCATTTCATAAATAATCAATAAGTATTTGACCATCAACAATTATGCATTATGTAATTTTGGAACTAAGCGTATTATCAATCCAAAATAAAGACACATTATAATTCAAGAACGCAAATATAGTTATGTTTGAGATATATAAGTCAACATGGTTGCTGAAGAGTTATCGTTTTATTGAAATGATGTTTATCAATTTAGTTCAAGGAAATGAGCTAATTATGAGTCATGTGAATGCTGTAAGACAAGTTGCAAAGATGACATGCGGCTTTAATTCCACAACAAATCTAATCTAGTTGAATACCACACTTTCACAAAGAAATATTCACGGCTGGTATTACTGGAAAATAGTTATTTGTAAGTAGTATGTAGTATAACATATTTTTTGCCATATGACATAAAGCTATTCATACGAAAGACATACGAAACACATACCAATTTCCATCGGGTCTCGTATATAAAACATACCAAGAATTCGTATTTCAACGTAAAACAGCCAATCACAGTTAGCATAGTTCGTATCGTTTACATACCAATCACATACGAAAGTAAATGGCCATTCGTATGAAAAACATACCAGATTTCTTTATATATACCAGAATCTCGCATCAAATGTTGGTTTCAAATTGTATGTAAACTTGGTATGTGTTTGTATGTAATTTTCGTATCCAGCGATTTACAGTGTACTTTATAAGACACTCGCTACTTCTCTACGCAATTCAGAGGCGCCAGTCATGAATAGAATTCAATAGATTGATTGCATGAAGGTCTTCTGATCGAGTGTGAGTCACCCCAACAGTTGCGCTGTGGATGATTTGATTAGCGTTGACACAGAAGCGATAGACAGCGATGATTTTGCGCTGGACCGGGTATGGGCGATAGTCAAGGCCCAGTAAGCAATCAAGTGATCACCAGTTGTTCAGTTTATCGGAACTTCCTAGAGTTACGGAATGATTTTATTGAAAGCTGACATATCACATAAAATTCTGTGAAAAATACAGACTGTAAAAAGTACTTGCGCGAATTTTTCAGCCACTTTACTTGGAAAAAGGAAATTCTCCTGTTGATAATTCGATGTTTTGTTTGATGAGACACTTGGTATCGCCATCCAATGACTCCAGTCATGAATAGAATTCAATAGTTTGATTCCAAAATGTTCTTCTGATCGAGTATGAGCCATAACAGCAGTTGTAGCGTGGATAATTTGATTAGCGCTGTGATAAAGCCGATAAACATTGATGATAGTGTGCTGGACCTGGTGTAGACGATAAGCCTAGTAAGCAATTGAGTGTTGACCCAGTGTCCTATTTATCGGAATTCTCTGGAGCTACTGAATTAATTTATTGAAAGCTGACATGTCACGTAAATTTCTGAGAAAAGTACAGACTGCAAAAAGTACTTGCGCGAATTTTTCAACCACTTTACTTTTACTCCAAATATCAGTAAAATCTGCCGAAGATTAGTTGTCCTAGTAAGGTCTGTCTTGGACGGAAAACTTGTTGCAGGTTAACTTTTGTCATCATAAAGTTTCAGAACATAACCAATATGAACTAACTGAATGATTGGTGAAGCCTAATTTAGCAATTAATATGCTATGTAGCAAAGAAAAGAAGTTATCAGGAATGTACCTCAATTTTAATGGAGTGATTCAGTTTCATCGAACAACACTGTAGACTTGATCTGTCACTGAGTGACACTACAGTACGACTGAGAAGTCGTACTTGAACCCTGGAATGAAGGATTGGTCCCTTGGATACTCACTTAGAATGCAAGGTACAGCTGTGATCATGAACTTCGTGTGATTGTTGTCTACAAACAAATGACGAGCAGTTGTCTAATTCTGAGGCTATAAATGTTCAGACAAGTCAGATAAGAGGAGTTTTACACACTCAACGCTATGCGACGTTAGTGAGACTGCCCGTAGGAGCAAGAGAAGATCGTTAACGATACAACACTTCCGGGTGTCATCAACAGAAATGTAGGGGGGGAAGGGGAGAGGCAGTGGCTATCATTAACATTGAACACTTTTAAGAGAAGATAAGAACAATAGAAATAATCATTAAGACAAAAAGACAAAAAGGAAGTCACCGTAGATAATCACTGGCGCTGAGTGGAGCTCCACGCTTTAACCACGTCCTCGTAGCAAGCAGGAATAGGTTCCGTTTGATTAACACAATTGTCACTCGCTTGAATGTGCCAGCTTTCTAAAAATAGCCTCTCTCGATAGCGAGATTCCTGCACAATAACCTGGGAATTCCACCAGTCAATGCGATGACTCTCTTCATACGCATGCGATGCAATGGCTGACTTTTCAATTTGTAGATTTCTCCACGCTGCTTCGTGCTGTTTTATTCTTGTGATCAATGCATTGTTCGTCTGGCCAATATAGTGTTTATCACAGTCGGCACAGTTGATCTTCTAAACAACACCTTTCTTTCTATCTTCTGGAGGGTGGTCTTTTGGAACATTTAAAATGTCTGAAAGTCTTGTAGGAGGTCGAAAGAACACTTTAAAATTAAAGTCGCTTAATACTCGACCGATTCTGTCCGTGACATTCTGCACATAAGGTAGGGTTACCTTCCGTTCCAAACTGGTTGGCGAAATATCGGGCAATAAAGAATTTCGTGCTGAGAACAGAGATTCAGTCAAAGGTTGTAGATGAGGTTCTATCTGAACATCATTGAAAATATCTTTCATTAGATAGCCGAAAAGATCCCTTAAGTTATCATGTCGTTGGTGAATGAAGCCGCCTTTCAAACATGACATCGCATGATCAACATCAAATGGTTCCTCACATGCACAGCTTGACGGCAGGAACTTTGGCTTCCATCTATATCGAATGCTGATTGCGTCAAAAAATTCCATTTTATTCAATGTAAAATCTTCCGATTTCAAAGGAAGAGTAGTGAGTCATCTTGATGCACCTCTCGTCACACTTAATTCAAGAGCTCAAACATGTTCTTTGTCCATTTTACTTGAAAGCTGGTCGTACAACTCTTTGTTTCTCGTATCTCTCAGCTTACTAATTTCGTTGTTTGCTTCATTTGTAAAAAATGAATTTATTGATCCGTGACTGCATTGTTCTTTGATTTTATCTACTAGTTGGGAACTAATTGTTCGAGAGTTCGTGTACTCATTTTCAGCTGATCTGGAAAATATTGGTATCGCCAGACCTCCTTTATTGACTGGCAGTGATAACAGTAAGCGCTCTTCATTTGAACAGAAATGGCCATCTGTTATGACAGGAATAAATTGATGATCAATAACATGACCAAACTTGCTAAGTTTTTTTTATCAATATTGGGTATAGTGCGTATGAAATATGTCAACCGATGTCGGAAGCCAGTTACGAAAGCTGAATATGCAGCATGAGGCTCAGATCGTGCGATTAATGCTAGTTTGGCAAGCTGGTTACACCATGAATCAATGAGAGATGAAACATATTGTGTCTCTCCTTTGGAATTTCCAATGAAACCACCAAGATATTTACTTCCTTCTACTGTTATTTGTACATCACTTCCTTCAAAAATTCGATTGGCCATTGTAGTCAACTCCGGTTTAATGATCAGGCACGACTTTGATGCATTTGGATGACATCCAAACTTAGGTCCCTCATCAACGACTTTCTCCCCCCAGTTGCGTAGGTCAGTGAGAGATACAGCACCCACTAGGTCATCTGCAAAAACTGCCTGTCGAACACCATGATTGTCATCAGGATGATTTATCATAGTTAGTAATGGCATAAATTGGCATTGCAAAAGGATCTCCTTGCGTTGTGCCTTCTTATGATTTGATTTCCGTACCTCCAATGACAAATAATCTTGAGCTAAATAAGTAGCAATTCCGTACATAAGTTGACATAGCAGTGAAGAAATACTGAATGTTGTTCAATAAAACTCTTCGGATTATAGTATTGAAGTCATTGGTTGCATCAACAAGCAGAAGGACATCTGTTGATGATTCATTGAAAATGTCAGTCATTGCATGCACTGCAGCGTCACTACCTGCGGGTTGACCTGCGCACAATTGCAAGTTGCCAGCACTTTCCATTATTTCTGGTTTTATGACTGATATCACAACCTTGCCATCAATTCGACGCAAAACCTCTCCTACTCCGATTGGCCTAACTCCAGGACATTTATTTAGTGAAAGCTTCAATATTGGAAGTGGTTTTTTCAGGCTTAATCTTGACTTCTGTTGTGCACATCTTCTTAGCAAAAGTAGCGATCGTCTCTCTTAACTGCTTCCCTTTCATGTCAAAGCTTCTTGAAACTAGAATACGCCGCCAACCTTCTGCATCAAGACCAGATGGGCCACTGGATCCTTTTTTTCTAAATCTGGATTTCATTATTGTCAATTCCGTTATGCTCTCCAACATTACCGGATCCACAAATGGTATAGGACCATTTATCATAACAGTGTCATCAGAAGAACTTGGAACTGGATGTTTTTCCTGAAGCTTCGTTTTTATTTCATCTGGTAATGGGATAACTCCACCTCCGTTGTTGTCTCCTAGTAATCTCAATGCCGCATGAACTTTCCCTTCGAAAATCTGTTTTGCAAAAAGTTTCGGGAGTCGTTCATCGAATTGGTTCGTTCTGTAATTATCACTGAGTTTCTGCTGTATAGTACGAGCTTCACGCAGAATAGAATCAAAGTCACCAGACTCCCAGAAATTGAGACGACGAGATAGATATTGACTGTGTTGTTTGGATGTCGATTTGCAGGCATTATCATAACAATTTTCAAGGCAATGTCCCTGAATAGTAGGTAGTCACTATTCCAATAGTCAATCCACTCGTCATTTCACTTATGAATTTCTTACCGGCAGTTCCACTTGGTAGAAGGAATAAGTTTTTTCTGCAATATACGACTTCTTCGTAGATTAAATCTACCTTTGCTATTAATTCATATTTCGTCAAATTCCCAATAACGAATGGCTGTGATTCTTTCAGTTGCTGACTTGATGTAGATTTAGCTTCTGTTATCACTTGTTGGTAAATGTCTCTTGGGATGAAATGCGGTTGAAATTGTCAGTACCTTCAATTTGATTTTCTCCCACCGAATGGATGACCACATCAGAATTTGTTGCTGGCTGATCAACAGATGTTGATTGCATTAGGGGAAGTCGGGGTATGATGAGACATTTTTCTTTTTTGCCGTCTAATTCGTGAAAAAATGAAGTTAGACAATCGGTCTTTTATACTTAGTAGCTCCTTTTAATCAAGATCAATATACAACAAATGAATTTTCTTGAAAAGACATCACTCGTTCAAAATTTTGAAATTATTGAACCAATCTTCCAATGTTTCATCATGCCCTTATAGTCGGGCATGATGAAACAGGCTTGGGGCACTACTCGCTAAAAACGATGCTGTAAATAAATGATGGAATACGACTATAGTACAGGCGCAGTGTTAGTTTCTAGAGCATATAAAGAAGTAAAAGAAATCACAGGAGTCATAATCTTTTGATCAACTTTAAGCTAGCCAGCACAATTCGTCACTGACCTCAATTGTAGCAGAATTCAGGTCAAAATGAAGTTTCCCTTATCTGCGTCGAGCACATTCACTCACCGATGATGAGAAACAGCTAGGTTTCCCCTTTCAGTGATACGATTGGCCAGACAAACTTAGTCAAAACTTAGTCAAAACTTAGTCACAGAGAACTGCGCCTGTTTCATCTTCCCCCGGCTTCCCCTACTTCTTCTTTGTCTGCTGCTCTTGTTGACGTCGACCTATCTATCGTATTTAATGATTGACAAGGCATCCGGATGCGCTTCTTGCATGTATGTTGATGAATTGCGATTCCACGAGATGAAGAAAAAGTTCTTAAACAAATGTTACACTGATTTGGTGCAACAAGGTGAATGGCATCGTTAATCATTTTAGATTCAAATCATAAACGTTCAATTCATAGTCGGAGCAAGCACACCAAGCAGACATATTGGTCGAAAATTTTCCTTCAACTAACATGTCTATTTCCTTGATCTTATCTGTAGATCAAAGGAACACGTTAGAACTCGGAAGGCGCGCATTTTCGTAGTAGTCATAGGGTATATAACATTCTGTGTCTCGTTCCATGCAGAGGCTCGTCCTAGCGGAACTATATAAATATATTTCCATGTTTTCATATAGTATTTTATATGGGCATATAACGAAATTTGCATCCAAGATTCTTTTGTCCAAAGTTAGCACCTCTTAAGATTGAACGGGTGACCTCATACCATTAGATGATTTCAATGAATTTTGTGGCTATTTGCAAAATTGTTTTGTAACGATTTTATGTACTAAATAACGCTTTGAGCGTGTCCGTTAAAAATTGTCATCTTTTAACTGCAATTGTTAGTATAAAGCATATTTTTGTTTTCACACAGGCATACCACGATGTAGTAATTGACCAATTAAAACTATCATAGATAATAATCAGATTTTCAATGTGTTGACACAATGTGATCAATAGCTTGATAAACACAAATGTCTTCGTTTTCCTTTCATTCAAGTGCCCGGTGCCAAAGTCAATCAAAATTATGTAACTTATATCGAGAACAACCTCGACCTCGATTAAAATCTAATCGAAGTCACATCACTGATTTTTACCCATTTTACCAAGTGTGCTCGTCAAAAGGGGGAAACTCGTACAGGAAGCTACACTTGGTCTAAATTTTGAAGTGTCTGATATCACTGTGCTAAATTTTCGGAAGAGCTTGATATAGAATCAAGTATGTTGAGTATGTGCCATGCGCTCAAAAAGTCTTCCATACTTCATTGCTGATTTATATAATAATTATACATCATTGAAGAGTTAGGATGATAATTAAGTGATACTGACAGTGATATGGATAACAATGAGAATTCTTTCATTAACTCAATTTAAATTGCTGTCACTTTTGAATTTGTTTTTATGCTACAAATTTATATATAATTGCAACTTATAGGCCCTATGTTTTACCATCATTCAATTACGCCCACTTGTGTTTTGCTTTACGGTATGATGTTTGACAAAAAGCTATTTTTACATCTCTTTCAATTAACACCAAATCGACATGAAAGAATTGAATAGAAACATTTAAGATTGCTTCAGAATTCAGTAAATTTTTAAACCTCAATGAATATGTATCACTTCAATTAATCAATTGATGATCTTAATTATTTTTGAAATTGCCTCTAGCTTTCACAGGAATAAAACAAAGTAAGAGATTTTTGAATCAACGTTTCGAGATTCTTTAACGAGAGAGACAAAAAATCACTAACACATTACAGTCAAACAATATATGAAAAAGCGAATAAAGGCCTACACTAGGATTGCATGAAATATTTTACTCAATTAAGTTTTAACCGAAGAGCAAATGAAAAGTTTTATCAAGTTATTTCATAATAAAAAAGTTATATAAACAATAAAGAATGCCGGCATGCATCTCTAGCTTGCATGTTATGACAGAAATACTACAAAATACTTCATAATTGCAATTGAAGAGAAATGAGACAACATCAATAGTAGAGTACTTTCATTTAAAATATGGTTGATTGCGGGTCTCATGCATCATCACTTCCTTCGCACACTTGAAGCAGACTTTATGTATGCCTACCTATCATTGAATAATAATGTAAAATTACTGAATGATCCAGAAGAAAGGGTGGACAAAGGCTAATATTATATATGAAATTCAAGTTACGAAAATTAAGTCACACAAGCTAGCCGAAAGCCTTTTCTTACTTACTTATTAGCTCTAGATTTTCCTAGTCCGGAAACAGTCGCCTGACGAACTCGATGGTCAAGCACATGTAGATGCTGGTTCGAAGATATTCTCACACGAATTGGTCAACCTGAAATGGCAACATAACATGTGATATGATCGATTATTCGACATTATTGTATGTAAAAATATGTAAAACAATTTTTCTTGGCATTGTGCTAAAAACAAACGGGTCACTCCTTCTTTATTTTTGCCTTCATAAAGTAATGTACAATATAATAAGTGGGTCCTCCCACCTTTTGATCTGTATGTGACACGAAACGCCGCGGTTTTTACCTACTCAAATTTTATTGTACATAACTTTATGAAGGCAAATATAGAGGAGTGACCCGCTTGTTTTTAGCACAATGCCAAGAAAATTGAATTGTCTCTTGTTCCTAGCCTTCAACATCATATGGAAAACATTAACTTTTATGTTTTAAAATTAATTATGAGCATTACTGCATGCATATAATTATGCCTGAAAGCAAATACATGTAAAACTTATAATACTACTTAGGGCATATTAGGTCAATCATATAGCCTATTCACAAATGTAAAATAGCATATCAATTGTCAGTTTATTTGTCAATATCACGATATATAGTAGAGAATGCAATGGGCTTAACCATCAGTATTTTATAGGCCTATCCAAATATGGAAAGAAACTTAATCATTTCAAAAATTCCACTTCATCACTGATTTTGGTTTATAGTGCAAAGCCACTGCATCACAACTTTTCACATTAGTAATGCACTAGACAATGCGTTATCCCAATTCTTGATGACAGAACTGAATTACAAAAGAAGAAATTCATACTACACCTAAATTAATGATTCTATGTGGTTTGGCCCTAAACTGCTGTAGTTTTCGGAAAAGTCAAGTTGATTTAATTTACATCAGCCAGATATATTTCAAAAGTTCAGAGCTATTATCTTCAGGAGCAAAGGATTACGAGAATGGTAGTGATTCAAAATGATAGTGTTAATGCGTGATTTATGATTTCTTTGTGTATTTTGAATCACTATCATAGCAAATGTTCTTGTATAGTATACATATCTTCTGCTCCTGAAGAGGATAGCAGTGAGCCATTGAAATATATCGAGCTGATTCAAATTAGATCAACTTGAATTTTCCGATAGACACAATAATTCTAGTGTTTCGATTGTTTATAGCGTCTGAATGAATTCTGTTGTACACCACTTATATACATAAAGCTCTTATTTCATTTAATTACATATTAAAATAGGAATTTGCATGCTGATACTTACATGTTGCGACGAAAGTAATCGACACAGAAATATGAGAAGCATTGAGATCGAAACACGCAGTTGGAAAATAGCGACAAGTCATATTGTCTATGGAGATCAAATATGTTTTGATTGCTTCATTCACAAGAAGTTCTGCTCTGATGATTTCGATTTTCACTGGATAAATATATCAATTTTCGTACATGTAAATCTATCGCGGATGAAAAGTTGCTTTCGTTCGAGGAATTCTTCACCACGGTGAAGGTTGTATTATTTAATCCATGTGTCACTCAATCTGATATTGTGCCCGATGAAAAAGACAACACTGAGAAGTAATCTCTGTACACGGATGAAGGATATAGCAGCAATGGCGTACGTTGTTAAAGTCCACACTGCTATATTTGACGTAACATCATCATTACTCAGCTTCGCGATGCCATGAATTTAATGCCCGCTGCAGGCTTGTCTATGACTGCACGCGAGGCGCGTCAGCGCATCATCGATCCACCTATTTCTGTAGCTGTCGGCAGGCGAAACCGGACAAAGACGAATGCGGCCGAAGGATGGATAGCGATGGAATGTGTCTGCTAATGCGAGAAGGGCAGGGAGATTGCGCAATGGAACTTGACTGTGGTAAAGCTTTCAAAATCATATCACTTCTGCAGATTCAGATGCATAGCATGCTGCTAAAAGCAAACTGAATTTAATATATAATTGGTTACTAGGTTGTCATACAAGGTGTCATCGTCACAAAATTAGAGCGGAGAGAAAAAAACTTGAGTTTTTTAACTTTAAAAACTTTTTAAACTTAAGACTTAAAAACTAGCGAGCACTCAAAAGATCATTTCATTTAAAGACACAATTGTGAAATGCGGATTTCAATCTTGTGAGATGGTGTGACAGTTTTTCCTATGTATAAAAATACTGTCGCGTGAAAGAGACTATAGCAATAATGTTTTTGATGCATCAAATATATCTGAATGCATAGATAGGAATGAGAAGAGCGACGGGATCAAACAAGGAGAAAATGAGAGAGAAAGAAATATGAAGAAGATAAAGTGGAAAATAACAGAGAATAGAAAGAGTGAAAGGAAAGGAGAAAATGAGAGAGATATGAGGAGATACGAAGGAAAAGAAGTGGAATAGCAAGTGAACAAGTTGATGAAGAAGAAGAGAGAGAGATGGATGAAAGAGGATGGAGAGAGGAGGAAGCAGAGAAAGAGAGAGGAGGAAGAGGAAAAGAGAAATCGAGGGGAGGTTTATGATTTTTTTACTGCTACGTAAACACAACGCATGTGTGCTACGTAGAAGCAACCGAGCAGCTACCGACTGTTACGTATCCGCAACGTTTATTTGCTACGTAAAGGCAACCAAGCAGCTACCGACTGCTACGTATCCGCAACGTATATTTGCTACGTGGAAGCAGCCGAGCAGCTACCGACTGCTACGTATCCACGACGCATTTGCTACGTAGAAGCAGCCGAGCAGCAACGCTCATATAGGCAAAACGTCAAAAGCGCTGAAAATATGCTGTAAGTGTAGGATAAGTATCATTAGCTACGTAGCTGCTGCGTACTGCCACCAACCAACTTGTTACGCTACGCTTTGGAACGTTTGGCACCGACTGCTACGTATCAGCTACGTAGGATTGTTAGCCGGGATATATATATACATCATATTATGTAATTATACTGTCAATATCATCAATCGCGCTCGCTGATGTGTTGCTGTATACGCTGTTGTATTGTTGTTCGCTGGCAGGCAGTTGTTGTTGCTACTTCTGTAGTTAAGTTAGACCGCGAGAGCCCGGAGTCGTATGTGTTGTTGTTGTGTCAATTTCTCATCGTCTCTAATTTATATAAATTTTTGAGACTTGACGATAAATCAACTTTCTTTTGAAAATTGAAAGAGTTACCTTTAATCTCTGCTCGTTAGCTTTCGAACCCGACCACATTTCGTTCTTATCACGGAATTTTTAATCTCCTTTTTTAACATCGACCATTATTAATCAGTTTTCATGATATCATTTTCATCGTCGTTTTTTCTTTCATCAACAATCACGTTATTCGCACATTGAATTTCTTTCTTCTGTCAGTTTATTAATAGATTTATTCTCATCTCATCTCTCTCTCTCTCTCTCTCTCTCACTCAGCGTTTGATTCTTAGCTGACCGTTAATTTTCTTTTCTTTTCTTTTTTTCACGAGATATTGAATATCTCGTTTACGAAACGAAAATGGCGTAGGCTGACCGGTTACATACATACATGTACACAAGAAATATGAAATATGAATATGAGAACGCACATAGGAACGACGCAGGGA
The DNA here is from genome assembly GCA_907163375.1 of Prostheceraeus crozeri. Classification (NCBI taxonomy): domain Eukaryota; kingdom Metazoa; phylum Platyhelminthes; order Polycladida; family Euryleptidae; genus Prostheceraeus; species Prostheceraeus crozeri. Next base: position 121,684 of record CAJQUW010015955.1, on the reverse strand, counting down.
ACGGCATACAGGAACAACGAGGATAGGATAGGGGCACATGAGTTAAATTGAAACGAACAGACGTTGGATACATTAACATAAGACACTATGCGCGTCATGCAATTATCGGAATTGAATCTTATTATGGAATTGAATTGAATTGAACTGTTTCGACTGGAATTGGAATTGGAGTTGGAATTGAAATTTCTGATCTGGAATTGGAATTGGAATTTAAAAATTTCAGTGGAATTTTTCCAGCTCTGAATTCAACCACTCTCCACACGACCTTTCCTTGTAGATGGAAGCAGTGGAAATTGAAAATAATTGCAATACTAAAGATGGAGTTACGAATAAAAATTACTACTAAACAAAGACACAAAAGTAGAAATAGTGAAATTGACAAATCGTAAAGATAAAAGAAACAAGTCACAGCGAAAAGTCAAGGCAAGACATGGCTCCAGACACAACCGATGTCGCGGCCAATACGGCTACTACCACCAAGCCTCCTGGTCCAAATTGCTTGATGGAAATGGTTCTGGAGACGCATGAATCCTGAACAGATGATGTGCACATAAAATGCGTTCTTTTCTATCAGCTTACTTTTACTCCTATCTTACTTTTAAATTGTGCAGAGACGGATAGATAATGCATCAATGAATCAAAAAATTGAGTTTCTTTCAACGTTAAAGTTAAAAACAAAATCTTGTATGAAAATGTGTATTCAGAAAATTTGACATTTCAGATATTTCAAAGTGATACAAATGGTTATGTTAGAATGATAAAATCATGACACCTCGGATTTCTATGTTACATCGATGTCTATTCGTTTTGCAAATATCTTTGTATGAACAATGAACAGCGAGAAGGAGCTAAGAGATAATTCCATTGACGAATAGACATTGAATAATGTTATAATTTACACGATTCCCTTTCGTCAGCTATGTTTGAAATATTTGACAAAAGTAATGGGAAAATCTATACATGTATTGTCTTGAATAGCGTCCATCGCACTGCGGTCTGTTTACGGTGGCGTGCTGTATACCTTATTCAAAGGTATTTCACAGATGAAGTGATTTCGCATGTCACACGGCTGGTCATTCCATCGATAATAATAATTTCTCTCCAATTCCATGCAATGCTCAGAGCCACGACCACCATCATCAGGATTACCGTCTTGCCACCATCGAAAGCGACCAATTGGTGCATTATTTGCAACCCATCTCCACCTGAATTGATCAGCCAGATTATTTCCACCAGTCCAAAAGCTTCCAGGAAAAGTGTCTGTAAATTGAAGACAATGTAGATGCAAATTTCAATCAAGTGATACTTTCATCTGACGACATGAGGTGCTCTGTGGAGTGTTGCTTCTTCCTAGATTTTCGATTAATTATGAAGTAATTGAATGATTATTGTACCGACATGCGAAATTCATCAGTTTCACAAAAGCAGTATCACGCGATCAAACGAAGACAATATGAAATGAATTTAAGTATTATTGTGGCCAAACTTGAAACTGTCAAAGCTTACTGCAAAGAAATGACTGTAATAATTGTCACAGCACGGCTTTGATGCAGCGCAACCGGGCCTTCATACGTATATAGTGGCTGTCTCGTAAGTACAGTGTAAGTTTCTTCTGCCCCGAATGACAGAGGTTCCCCTTTAGCATGAATGAACACTATTTACATTCATGACTTCATTCTCGAAGATGAGTGGCCCCAAAGCAATCTCTTCGGTCTCCAGTCACAACACTCACCCCCGTTTCAAGAAGCAAGAAAGAGGGATTCACAAAACGGCTGGTGGCCATCCGATCACGTGCGTCATCTTCACATCAACGCACTAGGTTGCATGCCCAAACATCCGTGGTTAAGGACATTCTATTCTTCTACCCGCGTACATACGCGCTGCACTAAGAGTCAGAAATCACTTGATCTGATGCTGTTAAAACATGGGAAATGTTTATGAATACGGGCGGGCGAGCGTTTATAGTTTGCGCGTCGTCTACGGTTGTCTGCGCTGCCGCTTGAACCACTAAGATGAACCGCTAAGCATGTTCTGTCTTCCCTGAGCATGAAATTGAGGTCCTATCATATTGTTTAGCCTCTGATACATGCAGACATATGAGACGCAAAGTCTATATAACAGGACTACCTTATATAACAGATACTAATATAACATAATATAATTATCATACTAATAATAACATACTAACTTATATAACTGATATTGCAGCAATATCCCGCATAGCCACGGATGTTTGGGGTCATGTGTAATTACGCGTGATTGTGCGTGGCATGTCACCTTGTGATACCACTTGTAGTTTGTTGCATTCGAGAACTGAGTTGAGATGACATCAGTTTATTTTACCTTGAAAGTAGTATCCCGTTTACCGACATAAAATCAAAAAGGATCTAATAGTGATCTCATAGAAATTTGTCAAAAATTGGCGGTTTTTGATCTTTATCTCAGTCCAGGGATGACCTTAGAAATAAAAGTGATGCTATTTTTCTAAATCCCCTTTCAATGCATATTCGATTTATGTGTGGTTTGGCAAAATTGGTGCAATAGTTTGGGAGTTCACCCTCACGAAAATTGTTCATGAGAACTCATGAAATTTAATGCGGATTCATGAGATTATGATGAGTCTCATGATATTATCATAAGAAAATATTTAACTGATGATGTTTAACATAATGAGTGGTAATGAGAGCGTTCATGAGATTTTTGTGAAAATAAGTTTATAAGTAGTATGGTATGCATGCTAGCCGCGAAAGGAAACAGCCACAAGAAAACTTATTCTATCGATGAAAATCTCCATGTTTAGTCTATAAAGGATAAGATGCAAGAATATAGAATATATCATAGCGATCTGCAACAGCATTTTCGGAATGATGCATATATTATTTGACTTTACAATTACAATTACTATGCAAGATGTTGAAAGTAGACATATATACAATCACAGTTCAATAACTTATCATGAAAATTGCTTATTATTGCGAATATTGAAATAGTATTGTGGACATAGCGTGGGAATGCTCTGTTGCAACGTGACTAGGCTGAGAATGCCTCAATAATTAAATACCAGTAATAGTATAAGAAAAGCAAATGTTCATTTTATTAATGATATATTTCACTCGAAAACGTTCCAAATCCGCATCAAACTTCGTGAGAAATATATGAGAAAAATCTCATAAAAAATCATGAGGAATTTTTGTGAGTTTAGCAGCCCTTCCCCCCCAAGTCGGGCGCGTTCGGAAAAATGACCCGGTGAGGCAAGGGTTAAAACTACAAGCATACAAAATACAAGTTGTTCTACTTGACAGATGCTATGTACAATAATCAAAAAATGTTAAAAATAAACTGTATGGTAGGTAAATGTAAGTTGAAGGTAAAACATCATCGCTTTTCAGATGTTGCTACGCTGGCTTGTTGCAATGTATTGGAATCATTTTAACATTGGAATCATTATAACATTTCCGCAATTTCCATTGAATGCCTTTTTTCGTCTTTCAATTATGCTCACACTACTTATTGAGAAATGAACTTTTTTACCCCGATTGTCTGAGCTGTGTGGCGGCAGTGGCCACTCTTGAAGGTTGGCCAACCGACTCTGTTGAAAATAAGAAAACTGTTATTTTCAGCCTTACACTAATGTAGATGCAGCTTCATGAGCATTGCTATCAGAAAAGTAGAACTACTTCTGCTTTCAGGAGATGCGAAAACCATTTTCAAGTCAGTGGGCAAACTGTCAATAGAAGTCAGCACCATCACAGATTAATCCAAAGCCGGCAATTCAGGTTACAAACTTTCCTGTCTAAATAATTAGTCCTAGCGCAATTGAAATACTCAAAAATAATACATTCAATGGAACTCACTTCCATGAGTTCTCACGGAAATGTCACAAATAGAATAATAATTTCAAGCGTTTACAGTAGACCTACGTTATATTTGAAAAATTGTGATGTGTGACATAGAATAGGGATAGATAGGTAGAGTGTCGGCTCAAAAAAAATCTGTATACAGTAAACAATTTTTATATCAAAAGATTCAGTTTTTTGCGGAGATTGCGTTCCCGTGGTTCAAAAAATTATTTGAGCACTTTTGAGAAAAGTCAAAATTTTGCAAATTTATATACTACTGAGATGACTCTCCTAAATAAGTAGTATGAAACAAGTCGGATATCAAAAGGAATGAATATTTGCTATTAACAGTGGCATGCGAGGCCTTCGGCGCATCCTCAATAACAATTTACCAACACATAAAAATGAAAAGTGTCACCATTCATTATTTCATTTAAATTCGATAGCTTCTCATGGTAGCTGTGCACACCTTTCAGTCTCAAAATCAGACGCTCAACCTCAGGGTGAACAGTTTTGCTGCGCGTGCACGAATCACAGCCGCTTTCTTCGAATGATTTGACACACATGCTGGTCGTGTGTTCAGACGGAGCATTGATGTTCAGACAGAGCGAAAGAGAGTTGTGTGCGTGTGAGGCAGTAAGCGCACGCGTCCGCGAAAAAATATTGGCTATCCCGATAGACATAATGCTTTGCCTTCTCCAATTTTTACTATGAAATTCTCCGTTATTCTTGATCGAGGCGTGGTACCTAAATAGAGTAAGGGAAGCGCAACCCAATTGTTCCTAGTTTCGTCTCTCGTCGGAGAGGCATGCGTCAACAAAAGCAGCTGACTGACGTTCAGACAAGACTGCGATCAGTTGATGAACGTTCTCCAATGAGTGCAGAGTAATGCATCTGACTCGAGCACCCAGATTCTGTAGAATTCCATAATTTGTTTTTGCGTGATTGATGTTACGCTATGTTCAATAATGCAGATGAGCTCATAACCACGCCTTTCGTCCGAAGGGAATATACTGAAAAGATGACAATCGGGTAGGCCCACACCTGATATATAAATTAAAGTACTCACAGAGAAAGAAATAAGAAATACACAGGACATTTTAATGCATCAAAGTTCAAATACATGAGTGGCTGACCAGCCGTGAGAAAAGCAAGAAACGGTTTCCCTTCCTCCTTTATTCTCGAGAAAATGTGGTCTGGACAGAGAGGGGATATAGTAATCTCAGCTCCTTGAGTAAGGCGGCTAGACGACATGAGCAATCAACTTCTTATGTACACATTCACTTGGCATTAAAAAATGTTCGGGAAATTGTAATTGAAAATTCATCTTTTATGAAAATTAATGTTATAACATAAAAAAGTCTGGTATAGGAATAGTATTCCAATGCCGAGTGAAGGCCTATGGTCTGGGAGCACGCGACGCCACTGGCTAATAAGCATCCTAACTAAGCGGAAATCAAACTGATTATTAAGGGAATTTCATGAATTGTATTATAGTGAAAGTCTTCATGAAAAAAAGCGATACCTTATTCTGCTTTCTTGGCTGAAATTTCAAATTTTTAATTCAATTTTCACCTGTATGATTCAATAAATTCATGTTTCATTTCTTGAATCTGAATAGTGATGTAGACCCATTATAGTAGACCCCATATCTTTCAAAGTTAATTGAAATCATTGTCTTCGCTTCTATTATTTTGCTCTACCAGTGGCAGGTTGCTTATGAATCATCACGCTAAAGAAGATTCTCTTGAGGTTGAGCAGGAAACCGATAGCGCAGGTCATCGAGTTGCCAATTTAACAAACATTACCTCACCAAGGCTATCAGACACGGACTATCTGTAAAATAGTATCATTTCCTTCTGCTTTATGCTATCATGATCAGACAATTCCGCATTAATTTCTTCAAAACTGCATCAATGCGCATATCTCACATTTGGAAACAATTCCGATTGTATCTCCCTTGAGTTCATTTAATAAAATCGAAAGTGTACACACATTGGGGATTTAATAACTGCTAAGTTACCACTCTACCTAAATATAATTACTCTATGATGTGTGACATATATAACTTATATTTTCCCATCCATCACAGCTGACATGACGTACGAAAACCTCTCGTGATTCTACAATGTATTCTGCTCAATACAAGATCCTACATTGAATGAATGTGTTACTGTTAGTTACTCGAAAGATATCCACGAATTTCGACAAGACTAAAGATACTTTCGACCATAGAGTAAATTTATTAGGTAGAGTAGCAACTCAGTTGATTAAATCCCCAATGTGTATGCAGTTTCGATTTTATTAAATGAATTTGCAAATCCTCTGTGCCATGACAACATTGGAGAGGTAATGTTTGTTAAAGCAGCAATGCGATCGGCTGCTATTGCTTTAATGCTCAACTTCAAGCGTATTTTCTTAAGCGTGGAATATCACATGGAACCTGCCACTGGAAGAGCAAAATACCATAATCAGAGACAATTATCATAATTAACTTAAGAAGATGTAAATGGGTCCACATCACCATTCAGATTCAAGAAATGAAACATAAATTTAGTGAATCATAAAATCATGCCGACGAAAATTGAATTTAAAACTTGAAATTTCAGCCAAGAAGCATAGTAGGATCTCAACATTTACATGAAGACCTGTACTAAAATTCGGTTCATGAAATTTCATTGATAATCAGCTTTATTTCCGCTTAATTAAGACATGTGCTAGCAAATATTCATTCCTTTTTGAATCCAACATTCTTCATACTACTTATATAAGTGGTCCATGTCAACAGTATATGAACACAGGAATAATTTGTTAAAAATTTAGCTTTTTAAAAAACTGTTTAAATAACTTTTTTGGACCGCAGGAACGTAATCTCCGCAAATACTGAATCTTTTCATATTATTATTTCACTGTATACAGAACTTACTTTTTTGAGTCGACACTCTAACTACTACACACTTACTCTATGATTTCGGCTTATTTAGAAGAACTGAAGGTGTGAAAATACTTGCGTTGTGAAATGCTAAACACAAAATGATGCTTGTTTGTAATTTAATTTTTACTTCGCGATCTTTCAATGACGGCAAGACATTTTGTGGAATCACGCGAGAGTTTTACTTAGTGATGGAAAAGGAAGTGAATATTCGTCCGCTATTGCACAGAAACCATCCATTCGACATACAGTGTTAGGCCTGTGCTTGATGATGAGACAGATAAAAAGGTCAGAAACTTCGTTAGAAAGACATAAATTCTTGAATGTGTATCATAATGCGTGAGTGAATCTTCAGACACATGGCAACAACTTTGACGCCAGCAACCATGTAAAATTCATGTATAGTGTACGTACTCGTATGTCAAGCAGAAGTTAACGTTTCTTTATTATGGAAACTTGCAATTTTCGATGAAAAAATGTCAAAAGCTTGGTCTTGTGATATGATAACCAAGGTAATGTGTTATTGATGCAGCTTATACCATAGAGTACGTATGTTGGGTAGAGTGGTAACTCCGCATTTATTAAATCCCCAATGTGTATACACTTTCAATTTTATTAAATGAACTCAAGGGAGATACAGATGGTGGTAATGTCACCAAATCTGAGATATGCAAATTTTTGCAGAAATTACAACGGAATTGACTGACCATGATAGCATAAAGCAGAAGGAAATTATACTATTTTACAGATCATCCGTGTCATGACAGCCTTGGAGAGGTAATGTTTGTTTAATTAGCAACTCGATGACCTACGCTCTATGCCAGCGCTATTACTTTCATGCTCAACCTCAAGAGTATTTTCTTAAGCGGGATCATATCACAGGCAACCTGCCACTGACAGAGCAAAATCACATAATCAAAGACAATGACTTCATTGTACTTTGAAAGATGTAAATGGTTCCACATCACTATTCAGATTCTAGAAATGAAACATGAATTTTGTGAATCATCAAATCATGCCGATGAAAGTTGAATTAAAAACTTGAAATTTCAGCCACGAAAGCATGAATAAAATCACGACTTTTTCATGAAGACTTTCATTATAATACGGATCATGAAATTCCCTTGACAATGAGTTCAAATTCCGCTTAGTTAGGATGCTTATTAGCAAATACTCATTCCTTTTCTATCCCTACTCTATGGCTTCAACTTCTTTAAATCAAAGTTGAAACTTCTTTAGATTGAAATTCAACTTTCTTAAATTGAAGCTTGATTCGAACTAACCACAGAGTACACAATTTGCGATAGTGTCGTCAGCACACCAAATTTGCTAGCTGATCCCCTTTAAAGTCTTCCCTATCTTTGTAGATTATTCAAATGTCTTCCTTAAATCATAGTTCTCAATCACCGATGAGGATATTGTCCTATGGAAATTGCGCAATCAGATGGACAGCAGTTGCCAAAGTGGTCAAAGGGAATCATTCAATATTTGTTCTAGGTCAATCGGTGAAACAAATTGTGACAACAATTCGCCACTTCTGCTCCCTAACTGATAGAAAACTGCATAAACATGATCTGCATCTCCGGTTTTAGAAAGACAGGAGGTACTAACTTCTTTTGCAACTTTTTAGTTTGAGTCTATTGCGGAATGATACCAAATTAAAGTTTTATAGACTTCATTTTTCTATAAATCTGTGAAGGAAATCTGCCATGATATGAAAAATGTCGCCGGGCAATGTTTTTATCTTGCTCTTCTGGGAGGGCAAGATAAATCTTCATAGAAATATTCTTATAGTCGCATTGGTTATTGGACATTTGCCATAGATTTAGAGGATAAGCTATTCTATGAATCCAGCGGGCAAGAAAATATTCGTCCACTTTGCAACCTCGGATTTCTACAATTCTCTCTTGTCCTAGGGTATTGTAGGTATAATAGGCTTCAGAGAATATCTATTATTTTAACAATGGTGTTGCGACTGATTGTTAATTGCATTGTTCTGGGAATTGCATTGTTTGCAAGTATTCAGTCATCTATCGGTTGATGAGTTGTCGTTACTGCGCTATGTTCCTGATCATGCCATGTATAGTCCGGCAGCCAGAACGAGTTTTTGCAGGGAACGAGGCCGAAAGTGAGACTTTCACTGAATGATGTACATCCTATCCCTACTACGAATGTGCACGTCTGCCGAGTTCCAGTGAGTTCCTCTTCTTGTCAGACAGGATCGAAGAAAATCACATGTAAATCCAATTGGACGCAGATTGCAGTTTTTGGCTAAAATGAAGTTTTCTATGTTTTCTCTGAAAAAACGAAAAGTACTGAGCCCATAGTCATAATTTTTGACATGTAATGTCTTTAAGTCATTTCCCATTATGTGCATCTGATATTATCATGCTTCTGATCGGCGATGTATGCGAGAATGTAGTTGAATGTGGATCAAGTTGCTCAAAATGTTTGTGTTCGCCTACATTAAGAGACTCGCCAAATCTACATGTGTTTAGCTTTATAGACAGGGGTGCATGAAGATGAAAGGAAATGACCTGAAGACATTCCATGCCAAAAATTGTGACTCTGGACTTAGTACTTTTTGTTTAATCAGAGAAAACGTGGAGAATTTCATTTTAGCCAAAAACTGCAATCTGCATCCCTTTGGATTTACATGTGATTTTCCTTGTTCTTGTCTGACAAGAAGAGGAACTCAATAGAACTCGGTAGACGTGGAGATTCGTAGTAGTCATAGGGTGTACATCCATTCTGTGAAAGTCTCACTTTCGGCCTCGTTTCCTGCAGAAACTCGTTCTGGCTGCCGGACTATTAGTGTCACAACAAAGTCTGGTGTAATACATGCTGTACTTGCAAACTTGGTTCTGGAATTCGTCTGCAACAAATGGCTATTGTCATTAAACATTTGGTACATGTAATTTCTATGTCCATATCTATAAGTAACAAGATTATGCAGAATGATGTTACACACGTAAAACGTTTTGTTGAAGGATATCAACATTTCTTCCTCTCTTTTCTCATCTCAAAACGGAGGAGTTCATTCTGGGTACAGCAGAGGCAAGTCATCACCATGCAAACAGACATCATCGTAAACCTACACACTTCATCATGTAACTTTATCTTCATCACAATCAGATCAGTGGAATTGTGGAATCTTAGCAGCAATGGTTGGCAATATTCTTGTAAAGTACTATCCATAAAGCCATAATTTTTGCAAACCTTCAGGTGTTCATGCACCCCGTGGCAAGTCGGCAAACGCAAGCAATTTTACCCACATTCTTGCATACATTGCCAATCAGAGGCATGATAATAGCACATGTACATGATGACTTGAAGACAATCCATGGAAAAAACTATGGCGCTGGGCTTAGTACTTCTCATTTAATCAGAGAAAATGAAGAAAATCTCATTTCAACAAAAAATTCAATGTGTTTCCCATTGGATTTACATGTTTCCCTTGATCGCGTTTGACAAGAAGAGGAACCAGGTGGAACTCGGCAGACGTGCAGATTCGCATCAGTCATAAGGTCTTTGAATGTCTCAATGAATCACATAAATGGAATATTAAGTTGAATGATGATGAATTTTGTGTTTCTCGTCTATCTGGTCTACGTCAGCCTCAATCGCAAGTTTTTTAAGATTCCTTATTGCATTCTTTCTGTCGGGCTTTAAGATCAAGATCTCTGTGATAATTACATTAAGCTTATTGAGCTGCACAATAAAACACATAAAAGCACTATTTATGTCGCACAACAAGTTTCTGCTAGCGGATTGATCTATTTTTTGACATGCATTCATCGATATTCTACAGATTTGTATGTAGTCAGACAGAATGTACAGTGGTACGAGTAAAATATAACTCAGTTTGACGACTGTCCGCATTTTATCGGTTTCAAAAATGAAAAACGCATCAGAATACAAAACATTTTGTTCCACCTTTGTAAATTCTGTTGATCGAGGTGATCGATCGATGATCGCGGCGCTTTGATCGTTGATCGGACGATTTAAAATAGTTTACAAAAATAGTTAAAAGCACTGTCGATGCATAAAGTCAGCCTAATATAAGCATGATAAGCATTCTGCTCATGCATGTACGTCCCTGTATTCCTACTATGCATTCAGTCTTTTATCTATGCATGTTTATAGCACGTGTCTATATTCCAGCACATTGCTCATGCGATGCTCAAACTCGTCAATACAGTAGGGCTGTAAGTATATTTATCCGTGTTTGAAAATAGACTCCACTTATATGTGCGAGGATCAGAAATTTCATCCAGGCATGTTTTCATCTTATCTTGCAATCTGATTCCTAATCAAGATAAGAAATTTTATATCACCTGACAAACATAATTACATTATTACCTACAGGCTTTTCACATGAATTATCTTAATTTCAATTACTCAAAACTTTAAAGCCTCTGTTGCATGCATAATTTTCTTGAGAAATGATTATATTATTATCATCATAATATCTTGCATAACTAATATCATAACTATGAAACTGAAATCTTGCAGCAGATTGAAGCTCTATTGGAGCCTATCGCATTTTTATGGGAATTCCCATAACTGAAAATCATCCCATGGGAAATCGCGCTCCCACAGCGTCTGACTATTGGCTCAAAACCGACTCTAAAAGGTTAAAAAGCTGTTAAATGCTTGCTTCTACCTGTATATAAGGAAAATAAAGTTAAATGATGAAAATGGCGTTTCAGAGATTGCAAAACTTTTCACTTTGTAGGCTTTGTTCTCATCATTTTCTATTATATTGCAAACTGTTCCACATAATTCAATTCTCCCTGTATGATCTAATCCTAACAAATAAGATCCGTTCAGTTTTAAAGTGTCTTTTACACTACCAAGACCTGTTGTCGTGATCATTAACTTTGTCTTCACATGAGTGTGATAAAGTGACTTTATATAATAATAATAATATGTTTATTCAATACTAGACAGCAGAAGCTGATCATTTTACAAAAAAGTGAAAAGGAGAAGATATACATGTATACACACTAAAAATCAATTACGAGAAGTTCTGTACTGCAGATGGTAAGAAGGAGTTTTTATACCAACTGGTGTTACAAAAGATGATATTTGTTTTACGTCTCAATATTTCTATTTTTTGTGGACGATGTGAAATTCTTTCACTCAAAGCTTTTGGCAAATTGTTAAAATAATTCCGACAGATGTTCATACGTCGTGAACTAAGTATTTCCAGTGAATATTTTTGCAGAAGACGGTTATAATCATAATCATGATAATTATATGGGATGTGTTCCATCAATCTTATCAGTCGTCTTTGAACTTTATTGCTAAAAATCACAAGACATTTATGTATTAGCTTCATCTGTGAACTTTCTATCTAATTTCTCATCTCGTCAGATGAAAGTATTATTTGACACGACTGGCCAATAAAGAAAAAATCGCTTTAGCCTTCCTTGTTCAGCACTTTTGATCATTGATATCAACAGGTCTGCTGTGTGTGTGATGAAGAAATCATTTTTTGATATTTTATTATAAAAGATAGTTAGAAAGTCATTTCTTTTCTTGACAGAGCAAAAGTTTCGTTTTTCCAAAAGAAATGTTGTTTCATAGGTGAGATAACCGATACTTCCCGCTACCTTGAGGCAGACTGTGTGAGTTTCCCGTCCTCTTCGAAAAGCAACTCACGGAAAACAGTTCTAGCAACAAAGTTAGATATTGATAATTGTAGTCGAGAAGAATGATACGAAGATTTTCAGCCGATGCAGCAGGTGGCATACCATATAAAATGACTAAATCTAATTTATTCAGCAACATTCGACGAAAATGTGTTTTCCACCTCTGTAATATTGTAAAATATCCTCACAAATGTCAATTTTCTGTTTAAAAAGCATCTCCAAAGTTAAGGGACCGTCATCAATTCAACACAGATTTTTGGAAGTTTCCATTCAAGTTCATCTATTCATATTCAAATCATCTGAAGAATGACAATCCGCGCTTTCACACAGATCAACTTTGAGCATCATGCCATAAGCTAAGAATTTCAATTCTCACTGGTGTTTTTCCAATACAAAACTGTCCACTGACCGAAGAAAAACGACTTTTAGTACCAATACTTTGTACGAAGCTAATTCCATGGTGTGAGAAGACATAACAGATGATAGTTCATCTTCCTAGCGCAATGAGTGAGCAATATTGATTTGAGTCGACCAGAAAATGTGAGTTTTCACAATCCAAACTTGGGAGTCTCAATGCAAACATATATTGAAAGGAAATGTCTCCCATTTGACAACATTTGATTTTTGGGTAAGGAAACAGACTGGTCGTAGTCAGTATACACTTATATTCCTCAATGTAAGTGTATGCGACCAGTCTGCTTCCTTACCCAAAAATCGAATTAATACAAACATCTATGCTTCAGAGGTATTTCATATAACTGACTTAATTCATCAAATCTCAACAGATGTAACCACCACCAGACATTTTCCGGCCTGTTGAGCCTCATCAGTCATGGATGGGTCTTGTCTGAGGATACTTGTCTTGACTGTAATGAGTACCGCCTGCATTAAATGATTGCAGAATGCAATCCGCCCTCATGAACCTGCGTTAAAGCAGTGTCTTCCTGTATGATTCTCGCTCTCAACCGATGTCCCGGTGGCCTTGCAGTTAGAGATCATGCTTTCAGGTTCGAACCAGCGACGCTAGAGCTAGAGGACGTGCAAGCATACTCTCTAACCACAAAGCAACCGGACCATGGGTTCAGAGCGTGAATTGCCAAGAAGGCAATGCCTTAAGGTTCATTTATACTTTTGCTGTTCGGTAAATTATGTGCTGTACAGCAAAGCTGCAAATGCTGTACATTTTTGCTGTGCAACATAATGGTCAATTTGTTGCAACATCATCTGCTGTCAACAGTATAAAACTGCTGTCTGCCGACAAATTATTTGCTGTACAGCGTGCTGTAAAAGTTCTATTTCTATGTTTCACAGCACAATGATCAATTTGTATGAACAACATATGAGTAATAGAATGAATTCGTCACTGGACACTATTGCTGGTTGAGTGACAGTCAAGATGAAATATAGCTGTACGCCATGTCGTGTAGGAATCATTGCAAGATTCTTTCTACAGTACGACAACAACAATGAACGACGACCAATTGATTGAATATGTTCGGGATTGTGACCATCTTTGGGATATGAGCCTACCTGACTATAAGGACTTGGTAAAATCCAATAATTCTTGGAACGTCATTGGCCAAAGTCTTGGTGTAGAGCCATCAACTGTGAAAGCCCGATGGCGATCACTACGAGATGGGAGAAAATACTAAAAATGAGTCTGTGGATCCATTTTCCGCATCTCATCCACGAGGTTGCACTCACTCCTGATGTTTCGAGGTACGTTCAGTGGCCTCACGTACCATCGTCGCTCTTGTCTCATCTTCTTCTTGCGATATATGTACATCAACACGATTGGATCCATTTTGCTGTCAAGTTCCGTTGCGTGCATCAGAAATATGTCAATAGAGTACTATTCAACAACCAGTCAAGCAAACTTTATAGATTTCGTCAAACATGCTGTACAGCATTTGTCGTACAGCATGTCACTATTTTCTGCTGTACAGCATCTGGAACATGCTGTACAGCATAGGCGTCATACAACATGCTGTACAGCATAAGTATAAACGAAGCTTTAACGCAGACACGTGGAGGGTGGATTGCATTCTGCAATCACTTAATGCCATATCCCACATTGAGGCGCTAAACTTTCTCATGATCTGCAAAAAGCAGAAGGTGTCCCCTAACCGAGACTCAAAACTTCATCAATCCGAGGATAACATTGAAATTGAATGACTTGATCAGACGACTGAACTCATGAGCCTGGTTAGCAATTCTGTGAAGCATGAATCTGGATTTTGTCATGATTTTGGGGATACAATCTGCATGTGTAACGGCCTTCGTGTAGCTATGGATACACTCTATGCAGTTGACCGATATGTAGTACATGTTGCTTCATTAAAAGTTCTGCATTCTTAAAGAATACTTGTATTTGATGCGCACACAACTGTGATGCCCATCCGTCGATTTCACTTTACAATGAATGAACTTTTTAATGCTTTCACAGTTCGAAATCTCCGTTCGGAAAATTTTTATAATTGACTGTCCACTGCTGGTGGTAATTTTCTACAGCAACTGAAATTTCTAAATAACCCCTGAAAAGATTAGTGAACTCCGAACTTTTAAAAGCTCAATTGATGAAAATCGCTATAAAACTATGAACTGTCGTATATCTATGTGCAGCATCTGCGCAATGTCTTTGGTCTGCTTTTAGAAAATGATGTCATGTTATGTCACAGACCTTATTAAAGTGCTGTGTAGAAAACACTTAGAAATGGAATATAAAGGAATGGAAAAGGCTTCTTCACAAAACGATTTCTCACGAATTCAGAAAAACACAGAAAATCTCATTGTCATCTGCCTCCATTTTGATTTCTGCGTTTTTTTATCTTATCTAACAAGAACACTCTGTGAAAGTCTCATTTTTGGCCTCTTTCCTTGTAGAGACTCATGCTGGTGGTTTGACTATATGCAGCATTTTAATTAACTATGAGCTCTGAAAGTCAAAAGTACTGCTTTGCAAACCCGCTGGGGTCAATATTTATATATACATCCATTACAAAAAGATTAACTTTCAAAATCATAAATCATCAACCGATCGATTCAATGGCATATAATATCATTTTCCGTTTTTTATGAGTAATCTATGAATTAATGAGAAGAAACTGTGCGATACCAAAGCTACTTACGAAACCGATGTACAAAACGAAAATAACAAAATGTACGAAAGCACTACTGTTCGTGTTCGTACAATACGAAAGCGATTGGCTTTCCTATTGGATGATGAAGATAATCTACAAGAAAGCCAATCGCTTTCGTAGTGTACGAACACAAACAATAGTGCTTTCGAACATTTTGTTATTCTCGTTTTGTACATCGGTTTCGTAATCAAAATTAGCCAGCTTTCGTATTGTACAGTTTACAGTGTACATGTAACTTTCATTTTTTTCCGAAATTTTATAAGAAAGAAAGAAAGAAATATTTTTTATTTGTCAGACAATTGAAAATCACAAAGGTTCATCAGCTTTCGCATAAGTAAGAAAGTTAAAGTTAACATTGCTTGGTAGTATCAAAGGATAGAATTCTAATCTATGAAGCAGTTATTGATGTGTGCAGTAACAAAGGGAATGAACGTTGAAAAACTCCGCTTAGTGCAAGAGCTTGAATGAATTAGTCTTCCAGTTCGATGAGATCGTTGTGGGATGATGTCATGCAGGGAGTGGTCACAATCATGCATGGCTTTTTCGAATAGGCGGACTGCAGCTTCAATACGCCGATCTCGAAGGCATTTGAATTTGCCACATGACATTCACTCGAAGATTTGACTCGACAAATTAATCTGTGTGCTCGTTTCTGCAAGCGATTTAGTTTTTCTTCAAGACGAGTAGGAAGCACAACGAATGCTTGAGAACCATACTCTAGCACAGATCTAATGAGACCAAAATAGACAGTTTTGAGGTCGTTGTCGGACAAGATTGGTCGCAATACTCGCATAGCGTACATTTAAAGAAAATTAAAACTACATAAGAAAATATAAACTAGACTTAAAAAATATTATAAAAAATTAGAATTTTAGGTTAGTTTCATTTTGTTAAGTCGACACTGTCATTACAGTTTCTTGAAAATCAACAAGTTTAACCGAAAATCCATTTGCTTTTCGTACTTTTCATCTCCTATTTTAGCTTCTGTTAAAAATGAAGTTGATGAAAGGATGTCACTCCAAATTGTCTTCTTCTTCAATGTTGATTTCTGTTTGACCGTTGGAAGCAGTTGGAAGTGGTTACTGTTGATTATTGAAGTAAATAATTGACGTCTGATGGCTTGATAATCCAGGCGATCTGTCGCTCTTGCTTAACTCCTTAAAATGCTTATTGAGGGTAAAATGTCAGATGTGTTTGATGTCAAGAGAAAAACTGTCAGAAATTGTCTCTGAATTTGAAGCCACTTAAACACAAAAATACGTGTTTTTAATAATTAGCGTCAATTTGCTAAATTAAAACTTTTCAAACACTTTATACATTGCCTATGAAGTCATATATACAGTTAATTTTTATCTGCAATACTGTATGTATTACGCGTACCTTTCTTCGAACATCTTCGCTGCCGCTTCTTCTCCATCATTGAGAGCAAAGAGTGGAGTTTTGACAATTTCAGGACAAATTTTCGTGACACGAATTGAAGACTTCTCAGCCAGTAACTCCTGTCGCAAGCCTTCAGTCAATGCTTTGACAGCATGGTTTGATGCACATGACATCGCACGATCATACCAAATGACATGAGCTAGAATACTGGAGATATGGACGATGTGCCCATCGTCAACTCCCCGACTTCTCATCGATCTTAATGTCTCTCGTGTGCAGATCGATAAAGCCAAGACGTTGAGGTAGATTATCTCTCTCCAATCCTGTGTGGTGCAATCCACAAAAGGCATCTTGGTGCTCCGTCCGGCGTTATTGATACAGATGTCAACACCTCCAAAGTCACTGCGGTTGATCTGTTGAAACATATCAAGAATTTCATCTTCCTTTGTAAGATCACATTTGATAGCCATCAGTTTCCCTGTCGAAGACTGATTGACGTCTACTACTACGATTGATTTCTACTCGTCGTGCGCACGCTGCGACATTGAGTCCGTGGTTGAGAAGATTGATGGTGATTGCTCTCCCAATACCTGACGATGCGCCAGTCACCAGAGCAGTTCTTCCTTGCCAGCGGTACATTCTGTGTTGGCTTGACGTGAGGTTGTGTGTCATTAAACACTGACCAATGATCTTCAAATCTCAGGATTATCTCTCTGTCAGCTATCAAATTGAACAACAATGACAATCCCAACAGCGTCCCTCAATTAGTCGCATAAAAAATGATGTTGTTGATACGTGAACGTCTTCTGACCTTAATGACTAATGAATTCAATCTGTGCAACAAGCGAAACCGTCTGCTATAATCTTGAATCACCAATTTTCAGTTTGCGGCTCTTTAACCCTCAGATGATTCTTTGGGTCAAATAGACCCCAAGGTCTCTTAAATTTAATAACCGGAGTCACTTTTGATAGATGTGGCTTCAATTACCTTTTTCTGCATTACTGTATCTATTAGGCCGGAGACATATGAGTCGCAAGTCTTGGAATGTCAGCACTTTGACTTCAGTGAGAGCAACAATAGGCGCTATCATGATGACTTTGTTCAAACGGCTTATGGCTTATTCAGTGTGCCTCCGGCCATGTTGGTGATAGTTTATTCCATTATTTCGTGATAATAACAATAACCGGATCGTGATGTCTAGCTGTCAATTTGTCACAAGTCACTCTGAGTGTATTTTCTTCTTCATTTTCTGTTGTTTTTAGTAATATCAGCTCTTGATTTGTCTTACTTTTAATTGCAAGGTTCCTAATTGCCGGAATTCCGAACGGATTTTGCCTTTTCCAAATTCCCGCAAAAAAACCTCTTATGCTGGGCAATATAAACTACCAGTGCTTCTTTTGTGAGTGATCTCCATATCAGGCAGTAAAAGCTTGGTAATGGCTGCTTCAGATCAGGTTAAAATTTGCCGGAATATTGCTATTTTTGGAGCTTGATGTGAAAGCTTTCTAAGGGTGCTGTGTATTGCAGACGAGTTGAAGGGCAAGATGTTGTCTAAATTTCTCGCAGAATGAGGATTTTTTGTCACTCCCTATTTCTTGCATTTGAAGTTTCCTCACACGGAAAATTTTGAAATTTCACATTTTGTGCAAACTAAAGCTAGAAAATTAGCATTTTTTCGCAAAAAAAATTAAGCGATTAATTCCACGATGTCTTGCATATGAAAGTAGCATTTCATTATGGGATTAGAATTCCTCGACCGATTTGTTTTTATTTGCAATGTTGATCGATTAATCGTCTACGGCTTCTGCATGAGCCAAAGTTAAATCAATCTGCACTGTTCCTACTGCATAGGGATTCAATTGTTTTTAGCAACTATGAATTCATTTGCTTTTAATTTCAATATTTCACAGTTTCTTTAGTGTACTTTGATCTTTTCTCGGAATCAAATTTTGAATTTATCTTTATTATGAACTCACTAAGTGTATTTTACTACTTTTTGAAATAAAGTAAATTGAGTGTTCATTATCAATTCCTTGTCATGCTGTTATTTCCTTGCGAGTTCTCAAGCAACACTCAATCCCTATTCAACCAGAGCATTTGTGGGACGTTGTTTGAAGATTTAACTTGTTTTCCCAATCATATTTCAAGATATTGAAGATCTTAAGGAATGTTATTTCTCATGAATTTAATTCTTGGCTATTATATACTTACTTATGAAGGCAAGAAATGAAACTTTGCTGTCTTTTGCAATCTCGCTGTTACTTATTATAATCTTTCTTGATTCTAATGTGTTTCCCCCTTGAGCATGATCCAAGGGAACTCGAACGTCGTCTTTACGCAGTGCCATGATGTTCTCTTTTTGGACAACTGAAATCCATTGCGTCGACCTGCAACATCAGCAACATCGTCTTCGTAAGGCATTTCATTTTCTGACACCACGGACGATAAAATGCTAGCCACTCGTTCTTCATTATAATGACTCACCATAGTCCGCTGTGTAACATCAAGCCGTGACACAATATGAAACAAAAGAGTTCCCTTAAAATATCAGTCCTATTTTACATCACGTTACTGACACTCTGCAGAGGTGGAGGTGTCGATGATCGCACAGAAGACGGTACTGTCACAGCAATGTCTAAATGCGCCAATATCCACAAATGTGAACAAATAGTTTGCATCAACAGCAGCCATCAAAATGAGGGAAAATGCTTTTTGTAGTTGTAAAACCGCGAGCTAGAGTTGGGTGGAGCAACGATAGCCACATGCTTGCCGTCAATTACACCCACACAATTTGGGAAATTCCATTTTCTACAAAAGTCATCAGCAATCTGCTTGAATCTCTCAGCGGTTGGAGGGGCCAGACATTCTTCGCGTAGTACTATCCATAAAGCTTCACAAGTCTCTTTAAATATTTGGGAGACAGAAGCTTTACTTATCCAGTAATTTATAGCCATGCTTGCTTGGGAATTTCCACTACTCAAGATCCGTAAAGTCAAACAAAGTCTTTCAGCACAACCAATTGGCTGCATGTGAGTTCTCTCATGTTGTATGAGCGGCCGTATTCTGTTCAATGAATCCCGGAAGCGAGATTTTGACATCCGGAAATCATTACAGAACATGTCATGGTCACTGATGAGATCGGGAATTAGAATTCTATATTGTCGACGCTCCTGTCTGTTGCAAAACATCTCTCATGTAGAGGACCCGGGTATGTTTTCTTTTCCGGAGTTTTAGAATCAACAACAATTCCATTTCGTCGTCACTGCAGTTATCCATTCTGATTCTTTATACATGTATAGGAAGTGTAAACGGCGTGCTCTACAGAGGTCCATGAATAATCATGTCTAGACATCTGCAGAGCTCTGCAGAGGCTGCAAAAAGAACTCTACATACATGCGAACTCTGCAGAGGTAAGTATAAACCAACCTTTACAACTTCAGGAGGCACATGCACTTATATGAGAAAGTTTGCAGTGATTGTTAGTTGATTTTGATGAGTGCGACGCGTTAGAGTCATGAGGCAGAAAAAATGGTGTTCATGGCTGACCAAAATCGGGTCGACGCGTTGCTCCAGCGATGAATTCAGGTCAAGCGTAGTATTAGAAGTATATAATATAATGGTGATTGATAATGATGATGATTCACTAAGAAAACAACTGAAACCAGTGGCATGATTTTGAGTTGTCAGTTGACTAGTCAATATTTCCGCTGATTTTTGGACAACCTTGGCGTAACCGATTGCCAAGGGACGTACACAGGATTTATTTTCGGGGGGGATGGAATGTCGACCATTTATGCTGCATCATTGAGTAAATTTATTAGGTAGGGTGGTAACTCCGCATTTATCAAATCTCCAATGTATAGACACTTTCGATTTTATTAAATGAACTCGAGGGAGATACAGTCGGAATTGTTTCCAAATGTGAGATGTACATATTTATGCAGTTTTGAAGAAATTACTGCGGAATTGACTGATCATGATAGCATAAAGCAGATGGAAATGATATTATTTTACGGATCGTCCGTGTCATGACAACCTTCACGACGCTCGGAGAGGCAATGCTTGTTAAATTAGCAACTCGATGATCTGCTATTGATTTCATGAATTAGAAATATGAAATTTCAGCCAAGAAAGCACTCTTGTCGACTCTTTCATGAAGACTTCCATTATAAAACAAATCATGAAATTCCCTTGGTAATCAGCTTAATTTTCGCTTAGTTAGGATGCTTGTAAGCAAATATTCATTCCTTTTGATATCCAACTTGCTTCATACTACTTATATAGGAGAGCCATCTCGGTAGTATATAAATCGGAAAAATTTTGACATTTTTCATAAGTGCTCAAATAATTTTTTGGACCACAAGAACGCAATCTGCGCAAGAACCTGAATATTTTCATATAAAAATTTTCACTGTATAAAGATACTTTTTTGAGTCGACACTCTGCCTATATATTCCTACTCTATGTGTTGCATCCATATTTTACATATATACATTATACATTGATACACATTATATATTATATAACATTATGTATATATGTATATTATGATATATCATACTTATGTTAGTTATATATATATATATTCTTTCTCTTGTATCACATATGCAGACCAATTCTCAATTGATTTTTCTCTTGCTATTGACAAGTTTGCAGAAAGAGTAGGAGCTTGGGCTTCGTCTTTGCACCTCATTCATGACTTTCGACTAATGCTTCAATTTGTAGTTAACTAAGTGTTACGAATTATGACCAAAACATTTTTACCTTGATAGAAACTGCGTTCACTTGAGCCACAAAATTAGACGAGGAATTAACAAATATTGATACAGAAGCATGGAAGAATACATTATAATTGCAAGACTCTGAGCCTTATTTACTTAAGTCAAGCAGTAATACTTATTTCAGTTTGTTTCTGAATTTATCTTAATTTTTTAACTTTTCGGGGGGTGGTAAGCCCAACCTCCCCCTCACGTCCCTGTAATGACCTGCTGATTTGAATTGAGTGTTGCTGGGTCCGATTCATCCACTAAGTCAGCCATAGTATGGTGAGTCCTTAGCAATGGATGCAGAGCTGTCTTGAAATGATGCTGTGCAAGCTGATAGATATTTTTTATTTAACACTAGAGCACCAATATTTGCGATGGTATACAAAACGCACGATGATATTTTAAGTGGATGCATTTTGTAATTTATGCGAGTGGTGTGCGAGTTGAGATCAGTTGACTGCAAATAGGTGTTTAAGCAATCCAACTTTCACTGTGTTGGTTGTCAAATAATGATAAATGTCATGGCATTTCATGATGCCTTGAAGAATTAAAGATCAAACAGTAGACGTTTGTGTGCGTACTTATTCATATTCAGTTGACTTATCATTCAGTAATTATCTGAGTAAATTTGTAATCACAGATCCATTTGTCAAACTTATGAGCATGCACTATCAAACCACTATATGCAGCATGTGAAGCTTTCAAACATCACTTCTTCCTACTGCATGGGCTTGGACGCTGCTGATGCACAAGAAAGTCAAAATTTCAGGACGGTTGTGACACAATTAGCAACAATGTCCTTTCTCTCGACTTCCAATGATAGTCTCGAGGATCGACCACACGACCTACAGTAGGCCAGGCCTTTAACCACTGCGCCACGGAGACAACGGTGATAGATTTATTAATCTTTTAGAAATCCTGCTCATTATGACCACCAGAGACGTCAACGCGATCAAATTTAAAATAACGAAAGCTTATTGAAAATGTCAAATTCCGATTTTCAGAATATTCTAAATCCGTGTCAAAGACATTTGCATAGCATTCATAAACACAAATTGTATTTCATTTCTTCTCACGTTGCTTCAAATTATTATTTTCCATTCATTTTTGCTTTATGATATTCAATTTAAAACTAATAAATTGAAGATGAGATCAGAGAGGCGTCTTCAAATGGGTTAAACTTCTTTTTGCACACCAAAACTTCTACCAAATGAACATCATGAGAATCATGTTGATTTTGATAGATGAAAACCGGTGAGAGTATAAGTCAATGATAAAAGGTTCTCAGATAATTACCTTTATGTCGAATGATATATCCCATGATGCAACTTTGTTCGTAGCTGTTTTCGATGCTGGCTAGCTTTGACCGAGTCGCTTCACAATACTGCTTGGCTTCCAACCAATTTGCTTGCATGCTGTGGAATTTCAGGCATTTGCTGTTGCACCTCATAAATCCACTGGGACATGTCACATATCTATGAAACTGCAGACCTGAAAGAATCAAAACGCGAAAGAAGTCAATTTCATAAACAGACTTTCGTCATACAGGCAGGTTTGAGAATATGCTGATAACGCTGATGAGAAGGCATACATATCAGTCGCATAACTATCTTATAAAATATTGGCAAGGCTCAAATTCTAGAAATCAGAAAATTCAGGATAACTTTTAGTAAGTGCACTGTGCACTGAGGATATCGGTAAAATAAACAGCTATAATAGAGAAAATATCTGCAAAAATTGACTTTGCTTTGCTGTTCTGAACGGATTTCAAGTGTGACGCCATCAAATAGCGAATTGTGACGTCATCATTTTCAACACATGTTTGAGGACATATTCAGTTAAACTTTTCTGCTTGGTTAAACGGCTACTTTACCTGTGCACAGCCTGCTGTGTGCTTTTCTCAATAGCCCACTGTGGCCCATATAGCAAGTATAATAGACAGAGTAATACACAGAATGACAAGTTCACGAAAATTTTGAACGGTGTTCACTTCATGTTCAGCAATGAGTCATTCCCGTTCACTTCCGCTCCCTTCCAAATCATAATCTTGCAGCTTCTTCATGTTCTGCATGCACCTTTCCAGTGCAAGATGATTCGACCTGTAGCAATCATTACAATTTGCAGAATTCCCAGGTTGCATATTATGCCTTGTCAGAGCCAATTTTGACCTCATTGACCTATTTGTGAATATCCACGCCTTAAGTGTTCGACTGGTGATGTGGCCTTGTGGTAGAGTGTTCGCTCTGCGTCCGGGAGACCTTGGTTCAAACCTTGGTCGGGCCAAACCTGAGACTTTTAAAATAAGTACACTCTGCTTTCTTTCTAAACACTCAGCACAGGAAGAATGAGAGTGGATAAATAACTTACTTCTTTCTCCATGTCCGAATATCATCGTAAGAGCGAAAAGGAAGTACTTCAGCGGACACTGTGAATTTTTTTGGTCTCTACTCGTCATTTGGCATCGAGAAAACCTACGAGCGAAACGTCTGCCACATTGTAATAAAAATCTAGTGTCCGCTGATGCGCTAATACCTCCTTTTTTGCCCTTGGGATAAATGACAACTCGACCACATGGAAGAAAGGCTCCGTGCCTAATGTGCTTCCGAGTATTTACAAGGTTCGTTTATTTCATTTTATCTTTTAACACATGGCACACCGATCAGCCATTTGCAAGCATCAATATGTGAAGCAGGCCTACACAGTTATTGTTACAAAAGGTTGAATAAAGCAGAATTGCAGCTTACTTAGCCACGAGAACTACAATTATAGCGCAGCCTAAGATTGGTGATTGTCACACACACCAATCTATACATGCTAGTATATTTTGTATGTTGCAGTGATTGGCAACGGGTTGCCCGCCGACACATGTTACCTCATGGTCATAGTTTCTCATGTTTAAAGCGGGTTCGGTACATTACTTGAATCGGTGATGTGAAAATGGCTTACTCCGACTTTGACCTTTGAAACATGCCTATAACTTTGAGGGATCTTCTTTAGAATTTGCAAAATCATTAACTAATGATCAAATTAGCAATAGGAAGGCGCGAAAATTCACAGCCGAATGCTAAAGCCATGTTCTGCGTAATTGATATCTTCTCTGCATGAACACATCTGACATGGCCATCAACTGCGCGATTTTATGCCAAGTCGATGCCTTGTTGAGCATGCTTCACTACGTAATAAACCACGCTTCAATGAGCCTTCAAATCAGGGATGCGGAGTCCTATCACTTTGATAGCACTCCGACTCTGACTCGGGGTGGCAAGTATATATAGCCTAGTTTTTTTATAAAGATCTGATAACATACATTATAGATCATTATCGGCTCACCTGAACCTATCTATAAAATCTTTAGTGATCATGGCTGTATCAATTATCAATCATTTTCGATGAAAGTTTATCAAATGTCGCTTTGAGTTGGATGCATACGATTCGGCTCCTCCCTGATGTGTGCTTCACACGGTTTTTCTCCAGTCTCTACCAAGCAGGAAAATTCCACATCCTTCTTCAGAAAATATGAGTACACCTTCGATTTTGATATGCGCTTTGGAGGAGCCATCCCACACGATTAACGTGAGGGTAAGTGGCAATGTTCTCAAACAAACTAGTATTTCATTTTTGTCTCTGATGTGATCTTTGGCGCGTAGGTGTGATCGAGGGTAAGAAGGCCTGTCTTCTCTACTAAATCACCGAGTGAAAAGACAATAATTTTTTCACTATTACGGTTCATTCCCTCAACTATTACAAGCTTTGCATGCAGCAGTGTCTCTGTACTTTTGTCTTACGGAGAAAGTTTGCATCAAAACAGTGACGGCTATACACGAGGATAAATAATTTGCTTGTCAAAATAGCAAGGGCTAACCTTAGGCGAAACACATTTAATAATGAATTAAATCACAGATCAAACTATTCAGTAAGTAAAACCAATGTGAAAAATAAGAATAAAACACAAATGTAAATGTTGAAAATATTCAAATGGTAGGTAATGAAAAAAAAAGTACTGTGTAAATATAAGTAGAGTGAGAAAAAAAATTGATGACTTACTCGAGAACTCCTGCCTGTCTGCCACACTGTGTGGCAGATTGTGTTATATTTCGGGTCTAGTAATAGGCCGGAGTCCGGAGTCCAATCATTTGATAGGACTCCGACTCCAGCAAAAATGATAGGACTCCGACTCCGACTCCGCATCCCTGCTTCAAATACTAAAGTAGGCTGCGTATGAAGGAATCAAACTGCGAGAAGATACCGGTGTGCAATTTTACAAGACAACTTTTCTATCAAGTACTCTTGCAGGATTTTCTTGCAAACTTTTGCTTGACTGTGCAATCATGGACATATGATCACTGTTCTAGTATAGCAATTTCGGTCAGTCATGTACAAACATTAGAAGGAGGCGATGAACAGGAGCCTCCTAATCCCGTTCATCTCCAAAAGGTGCGGATACCGCTCTGCTCAAGTCAATCTATTAAAATAATTAGCGTTCAGTTCAAGCTCACGAATAGTGTGAACTAAGTCAATTGGATGGTGTTCAGACACACTCTGCTGGAGTAATAACTCGGTATGCAGCTTCGATTTCATTGAATGAACCTTTTTTGCCATCTTGCACTCATACATCTATACTCAAACTAGCTCTACATTCATGTAAGATGTCCGACTTTTGCTGTTTGGAGAAAATGACAAGGAATTGTTTGTCAGGTTAGCGATACGGAAAAAATAATGTTTTACAAATTCTTCGAGTGACTGCTGATAACCCTGTAGTTCAGAGAGTGGTTTCAAATGCAGTGTAAAACAAAATTTGATTTATTGAAGCTATAAAGTCATATTTAAGAAAATCCAATCCATTTGAATTTTAATTTCATAAAATGAATTGTGATTTTATGTTTGATCAATGCAGAAATCAATTATACACAACTTTATTTATTAGTGTTATATCTAGTAATTTAGACAAATGTAGACTTAGCAGATCTACAGCATTTTAGCTATTAACTGCATCTTCTAAGTCAACAAAACCAGAGAAGTAGACTGAGACGCCTCACAATTTAGTTGTATGAAGATTCACAATGATATTCATGAAAATTCCCACGTAAATAACTTTATTTCCTTCACCAAGATTCTTATCAATAAAGTTTCAATGTTTTTTATAATTGATGAGATTCTTACTGCTTAAATGTCAAAGTCTCAAGTATCAAATCACTAGTACGTAAGCACAAGAAATAAATTGCAAAGGACTATCTTTTAAAAATTGATTCAATGTTTTTTCTACTTTCTAGACTTTAGGAACATTTGATATAATTTTTTTACTGTGTGCTGATATATCTTGAGTTGAAACTCTAAGTGCTAGGCTACCTGTTGCTTGCTTACTCTATGGTGCGGCCCCAACATGTAAACATCCGCTTAAATTTTGTCACCCAGACTTTCTCAAGAAGCATGGAAAGTCGAATCAGCCTTCTGAGGCAAATAGGTTCAAAGATGATGAAGCCGTTTCGCTTGCTCTGTGCTCGTGTCATATAACATGGCAGATGACCAGAACGAAAAGAAATATCCCCGTTTACAAAAAACGTCATAAACCTAGAGCCCGGAAATTGAACAGACGGAGTTGGAAGTTCAATGGAGAAGCATTTACTGAGCGAGCTGCAGTGATAACACAAAATACTTCCACCACAACCATTAAAATGATCACTTCTCAAAGTGGAATCGTCACGTAAGGGGAATAATGATGGATATGATCAGTGAAATCATGATACGGGGATGGAACATAGGTCAGGATCATGTCGGGGATCAAATTTGCTTCCATTTGTGTACAGGATACTTGGACTGATAATGCATTGATTCAAATGACAATGATGAATAAGATGATTAATTAGACGGGTAATATGAGCTTAAGTCGCCTTTGAGGAGTTGAAAATGTTCCCCAAACTGCAGTAACGAAAAACGAAGATGCCACACTGAATCAGATGTTGTCTATTGAAAAATATGACATTATAGTCACGGGTGATGCTTCAACCATTATCCAGTGAATTTATCTGATATTAGTTGAAGCATCACCCGAAGCGTCGTGATTATAATAGCATCATCAATGCACACCATCTGATTCAGTGTGGCATTTATATTTATTACTACTGCAATTTGAAGTACATACTTTTATTTATTAATGAAAAAATATTAATATTAATGAAATTAAATATTAATGAAAAAAGTCTCGATATTCGACTCATTTGCTGATCTATTTATGTGTTTAATACATGAACTACTAGAGTCCCGCAAGGTAACGATTTTCGTACATTTCATTGCATCGCAACCAAAATGGCATCATCACAACCGCACCGCTTTCATGGAACCTTTATATATAAATATAATATAACACCTTAGGTTGACTACATCAATCATATCTTCTTTAAGTTAATGGCGTCTTCAAATAGTAGAAAAATAAACATAAGAATGCATAGACTAGTTTCTATGTAGCACTATTCAACCCGCCATACTAGTACTTGGAAAAGGCAAAATATAATCCACACATAGTTACATTTCATGATTCATTACATCACTCAGTTATATTCGCTACAAGTGAACATGCATTAACAAGAAGCGGTGTTCTCTGAGTCGAAAGCAGATTGATAAGCAGGCTTTTATCAGATCGGTTGCAGGTCGGCAGTGCTTTGAATTGTATCACTTCTTAAAAATCAAACACTGAATTTTAAGTCAACTAAAATTGCTTTGTAGTGTCGTTAATCTGGCGTAGACTATAATTTACTCCAGTGAGCTGTTGTTTTCAGTGAGTTATCATTCTAAATGAATTACTCGCCAGATAAATTTATTGTTGCTTTCGTGTTCTTGTTAAGGATCAATTTCCAACGATTGCAGACCTCCAGTTGATATTCACGTACTTGTTCGCTGTTTTCTATTATTAAGAACTTTGTGCTAACAGCTATAATGGACGATGATTAATAGCGAAGCAATGATACACTAAATAATTTCTTTGTTCAAACAGCGGATCAAGCTCATTTCTTGACTTACTTTAAAACATCGATGCTGTCAGTTAGTAAAGAAAATTCTAATTAAAATATTGTTAACTTATGTGTGTTTGACAAGTCTCTTAAGTCTTAAATTAGTAGCAATATCAGAGGGATATACATGTATTCCACCACTCAAATTAGCTTTCCCTGATAAATGGCGCAGTGAAAATCGCATAAAGGCCTACTTCGTAAAGAATGAGTTAACAAGTCAACTCATATAAAACGTCTTCAGGTGAAGGAACAGTTACAAGATGACTAGTATGCTATGACGATTGTTTTTTGATTGCCTTGAACTCCAGAAATATTTGCAATATACATGTACAATATTCTTTTTCATTTACTTCTCATTGTCACGGCCACAGGTTGCGCACCTCTGCATTTGATCAATCAAATTTGCCCATCTTCATCCCAAATTGTATATTATTCAAATTTTAAAAAGGTGTTGCTACCTCCCGGCATTATTGTCAGTGGAATTGTACACCAATTAAATCCACACCACACTGATTAACCTGTCAGCGTAGAAAATGTGCACAGGGTACCCAACTGGTCAGATTTTCTTCAAGAACATGCAAACAGCACATTTCCAAAGCAAAACCCCGGTTCTGACGGTTACATGAGAGTATAGCAGTCTCCAAACCTTGTGCACATCTTCTACTTTGGCAAGTGCTGTGTAATTCAAATTGTTGAAGAATTTTGCACAGTAGATGTTTTTCATGAAAATCAATGCAATTAGCAAATTTTGCTTAGAAAACCGGCTCTGATGAGGGAGTGGCAGTTGGCAACCCTTGGGTTCATCCTCTCCATTGATTTGTTGATCAGTGCAAGTCGTGTGGCTTTAATGGCTGCACATGTACAGTTTCGTTTATCACGTGGCATGGAGATAGCAGCAACCTTTTTTGAATTATAAACATTTTGGGATGAAGATGACTAAATTGGACGAATCTGGTGTCATCTTTCGCTTGTCTAAGGATGCAACGAGCGCTTGTCTTCAAACACATTAGCCTCGATGATAATTTATCTGATTGCTGAAATGATGGCCAAATATCCAAGTTAATTTTAGCTTGATATCATTCTATTTTTGGAAGTGAAAAACAAATCTTCCTACACGCAGATTATTTCTTGTTAAGATAATTCCATCATGAAAAGATGTGACAAAGTCACACAGAGACATTTCTAACGAAAGCCATTGATATGCTTTTGGAATGCAGTTAACTAGATAGAGGGGGCTTTCAAGAGTGGATATCTGCTACGTCAGTTCACAACTTCACTTGTTTTAAGAGATAACAAGTCAGATGACGACGCTGGATAGTTTCCTGAAGTGCAAGGTGTGTTAACGACGATAATTTGCGTCGCACGAAGTTTCCGCCATATTTATGACTTAAATTGTGGACAAGAATTTTAAGACAAACTGCGCGCATGAAAACTGATCTTTTATTTTGAAAAGTGGAAACTTCATTTATCTTTAAATCCAGTTTAATGGATCACTTCAATTGTACACGACTCCATCCACAGGCAGTTACATGAGAAGCAATTATACAATCAACTTACTCCATTAGCCCCCCCTCCTAACAACTTCTTTTTATCTCCTAAAATAAGTCAGATAAAAGTTCAATTTTTGTGACTTTTAGTTTAAAGATTTGGGCAAAATTGATTCACTGTAAGGTCACTTTAAAAGTACTTTTTAGAAAATTGATGGTCTTCACTTAGAGTACCATGTAATGTTTCTACATCATATTTACATGATATTTATGCATGTACAATTCAAGATTGTTAACATAAACATTCATCTTATCTCCTAAAATTAGTATATGTACATTGCTGACTATGTGTTGACAGCAAACATCGTACAACCGCCTCCTAGTGCAGGTGATATTGTGTTAAATGTCCCTGACTTATAAAAACACCACATTTTCGCATGTGTTTACTGAGAAGGCTGAAAGACAATCAAGGGATTAGTTATACCGATCTGCTACACCTAAACATTATTGTTTTACTAGAAATCAACTTTCCCAATATTTTCATATTCGATTTAAGCAGATAAACTAGGAATTTGCAAAAGGACCTCTGAGACCTTGTGTTGATGATATATTACCCGTTCATGCCCATGAAAATCATCCTTTTTTCCACTCATGTCTTAGAGGGTGTGAAAAAGCTCAGATCTCTGAGGGAGAATCACTTCCCATTGCATGCATCTGATGAAAGAGCGTGGATGTGTTGCAATCCACGCAATAATAATAATAATAATGAGTAAGAAGTCTGTGGTTGCAATTGACGCTAACTCTTGCGCCAACAGTAACAGACAATAAGCGAAGATACAATGACCCAGAAATACCAATTTGGTGCGAGATAATTATGAAGAATCAATATTGCAGCCATGCCATGGATACGATGAAGCATTCTGAATCACTTTTTAAAACGGAGATAACTCAACGAATTTGTGCCAAGTAGATTGTCAACAAATGTAAGTACAAGTAGCTGAAATAACCACGAAGCACGAGTTAGAACGGCAAGACGTTGAGACGCTCGGTGAGTGGCCGAGCCAAGGAAAGATATATTGTTAGATTCACGGAGATGTCGTATGTGTGGGATAGTCTAGAGGTGACATGATCCTATCTCATCCATTGTGTGCAATCGTAGCAGGTGATGAAGATTTAAATGGGGATCATTGGTCTCCTGCAGGATTACGTGATTGGCCAAGCTAGCGCAATGCATGATGTAACACCTATGAGGGATCACACAAGCTTCAATTGTCGCACATCTGTCAAGGAAAAAGCACATGTCTTTAATTCAATTTTCCTCCTTGGTGAATTCGTCAATTGCAAATTCTATTCACACCGTTCGATTCTTCACGATCCAAGTTCACTGACTGTGCATCTTTGATGTGGTGTCAATGCTCTAGTTCGTGAGAATCCAGACTTTAAGTTTAATGGAAAAATGCCTTTCTTGCCACCTTGTACCTAGTCCTGGCCGTGACCATCAGTATTTAGGAATGTCATCTCTAGACCCCAAAGGTGTTGACAATGAAATTTATCTCTGATATTAGATTGGACACCTGATCATCGTTAGGAGAGGAGGGGGTAGGCTAACAATTCGTAGGAAGCAAGGTACTTCGTCACGATAGTGAAAATGACTGATTATCTGCGTCCTGTTCTCGTCAACTGCTACTATATTGGAGTGCTCCTAATAGAGAGTTGATTGTAGACCGGAATCTATTGGAGAGTTCAACGAACCCATCTCGATTGAAATGTTTTGTTACTGAATTTTTTACTGCTGCAAGATAATGAAAGTTGAAGAATGGAGTCATCAGCAAAAGAATGAACAATAGGTGACATGCCACACGCAATTACGGAACACCCCAAACATCCGTGGTTAGGGACATTCTATTCTTCTACCCGCGTACAATACGCGCTGCACTAAGAGTCAGAAATCACTTGATCTGATGGTGTTAAAACATGGGAAATGTTTATGAATACGCGCGGGCGAGCGTTTATAGTTTGCGAGTCGCCTACGGTTGTATGCGTTGCCGCTTGAACCACTGATGAACCGCTAAGCATGTTCTGTCTTCCCTGGGCATGAAGTTGAGGTCCTATCACATTGTTTAGCCTCTGATACATGCAGGCACATGAGACGCGAAGTCTTTGTAGCAGGACTGCCGACAGATGTTGCAGCAATGTCACGCATAGCCACGGATGTATAGGGTCATGTGTAATTACGCGTAGTTTTGGCGTAAATTACGCGTAATTGAGCGTGGCATGTCACCTAGTGAATAGAACATTTTGCCGAACACAATGCATCATTAATAAAAGTTAAATAGTACAGGAGACAGAATGCAGCCTAGTTGTACACCAGTAGGGATACAATTGACCATCTGAGAAGACACTCTAAGACTTATAGGGTACTCAGACAAGAAGCACTTCGATCTCTTGACCAGATCGGTATGGACTCCGTGAGATCAAAGCTGAGGAGGAGGAGAGGATGAAAAATTATCCCAATGATGAAATATCTTATGCTATTAAAGTTCACATTTCATGGGCACTAAGATCGTTAATTTTGTCGACAAAGCTCATTTCTGGAAGGGCCAAAGTAATTGCGCTATGAAATGTCCATTGGGCTGCATATCGATCAAAGTCCCATATTATATCATATGAGTTCGTGAACTACAATGTCATGAGCACGAAATCTGCAAGTTAGCAATGATATGCTTAGTATATGCCATATTGATATTGTAGTTAGTTATATTTCAGTCTCCGTTAGTGCTGGAGTGCATCACAAAGACCATTGTACACATCAATGAGAACACAATTAAAATGAAGTTAGTTCAAGTAAAGTTAAAATTCATAGAAGTAAACGAACACGGTTCTTAAATGTCGCGGGAGATTGGATGTCGAAAATTGAATCAGGGAGACTGTTCCAAACGTTGACAACTCTACTTGAAAAGAAGTGTTTTCGAGATTGCAAACGAGATGGCTTAGATATGCTCCAGGTTGGGCCAAGTTTTGGGTCAATAAATATGTAGAATCAAGTAAACGAAGTGCTTTCTTTGTATTTTATGCTGACATAAAGATTCTTCTTCTATAGGCCAACATTCCTATTGGCCCATGAGAAGTGTGGTAATAGTGGAAAACGATTTTTTATTGCAAAGACTGATTAGTAGCCTAAGTGCATGTATCACGCTATAAAGCTCTCCTCCGATTTAACCTACACTGATATACTGACTAATTGAAGATCATTGATTTAATAATAATTGAATTGCACATTGCTCATAACAGAGCAATTGTTTTCACTTTATCATTCAGAAATTTAAACAGACTTAATACATTTTTTAGCGTAGTGATTGTATAGTTAAACACATATGGAATTGGAATGAATTCAGTTTTGGATAAAATTCGGCTATCGGAGGTAGTTTAGGTGTGCGAAGATATGAAATTTATGCACTTTATAAAAATTCAATATGCCAACTGGAACAAAATACATGTAAGATTACAGCTAATACTATATGTATGAACTTTCAATGCGCCGTATTGTCAAGCCCAAATGAAATAGATAATAATCACAAGATATTTCATTTTTGAAATTTTCTGTGAATTGAGTGGAATTTTGACAAAAAAACAGAACTGTATGCTCTCATTATGATAGTTCTGCTAAAATTTGAATCAAAATATTAATATTTATAGCTTAACTTAAACAATAGACCAAATCTTTGTATCATTCACCCGAGGCCAACCCAAAACCCACGGTCCAATCTTGATATGCTACTTTCATTGTCTACAGCAGTAATGTGTCTGTTAGTGACTGTAAATGGAAACTGGGTGTTTGTTGATGGTCATTTTCAGCAGCTCAATTGAGTTAAGAACAGAATCAAATCGCTTTAAACTTGGAGTAGTTGCAAATCTTTATTTAACCCTAGTTATTTTCAAAATCGCATTTCGAGTTTTCCTTGTCCAGATTTGTCAGCATGACATAAATGACGTTCATGGCTCATGTTCTATGGTTACGTCAGGTGAAATACGCGATGCAACTGAAAAGACTTCCAACAGTCGCTCACTATCAGAAATATGAAGGAAGAACGTGCTGAGGATGAATTCGCAGACGATGAATCCAGGCTTGTCGGTGGGAGGGAATGTCAATTACCACTGAATAAATACTGGGATTTCAATGGAGTCACATCCCATAATAAAATTAATATTTCAGAAACTTATTTTTCATGCTCTGGTTTCACAAATAAGTCGTCTTTGAATACATCATTGTGATTTTATTTTGCGCTTCTCAATTTGCCCAATTAGGCCTGCTATTAAGCAGAGGTGTGTGGTTTTAGGCCAAGATTTGCAATTAGCATTATTTTGAAATTTCGACGGACAAAAAGCAGCATTTATTAGTTATTACA
This sequence comes from Prostheceraeus crozeri, assembly GCA_907163375.1. Classification (NCBI taxonomy): domain Eukaryota; kingdom Metazoa; phylum Platyhelminthes; order Polycladida; family Euryleptidae; genus Prostheceraeus; species Prostheceraeus crozeri. Next base: position 87,072 of record CAJQUW010015955.1, on the reverse strand, counting down.
GACGCATTAAATTGGGCGATTTGTCAGTAGTGTGATATTCAATGAGCCGGTCGAAATTTTACTAACTTGCTAATTGCAAATCTAAAATTGACCCCCGCATGGCTGCGACTTTAAATAGGCTTCATTTTCATTTGGCTTCTTGTGTATTGTCACAAACGTGTTTCGTCTGCTCTTCGTCGATATGACACGTAGAATGAATCAAACTGATTGAATATAAACCCTATCAACATCTATCAAGCGATGGACAGTCAAGCAGTAAGTAGTAGCTAAAGTACATGTACAGAAAAATTACCAATAAGAAAAGAAAAACATCGACAATATAAATGAAGAGAAAGTAAAAATTTCCGAGGTAAAAGTCACGTTAACATCTTGTCTCAACTGAATAGGGGGGTGACAATTACTTCTTTCTTAAAATCACAAATGATAATGAAGATGGAAACATCTCAGAACAGTAGAGCCTAATGGGGGCCAAATTGCCGGAAAGGGTGCTGCAAGTTTCTTTAGATGAGACATAAGAATGAAGTCTTTATTTATTTCGGGATCGACGATATCATCAAAATTCCGTTTTCATGGTCGTGTATAACTTTAATGTCATATACTTCTCACTAATTGACAATTTGATGATTCGAAACTTGTGCGAGACATAGGCCTAGTGCCGATAGCAAGTAGAGTTCCTGACAATATAATTCCTTGGCATAACAGATTATTGAACAGAGAATGATAAGTGAAATATGCTTCAATTAGTACATTTATAGGCTTCGATTTGATCGGTGTAAAGGGGATGTTAACCCTGGAACAGCTTCAACCTCAAAGGTCAGTCTTTTGGCACGCATTCGTCGATTCCTTAGTTACAAGATTCACTTTCGCTGACCGCCCCCTACCGAAAATTTTATTTAGCTCCTAAACGAAGGGAGATGCGAACTACGAAATTTAGTCGACGGGCACTCGACGCATTTGTCGCAGTGTTAATCGAAAGCAGAACCTCAGGTCAAATGGAAGCATTTCTTCAATCGGAATGACGATTTTCAGGAAAGCTCAACATGCTCACTTGAGACATAACAATAATTCCATCAAACATTGGAGAGGCAGAAATTGATACAGAGGCATCAAAACTTATGCCAGATGGTATATTGATGGTTGATAGTTCACGTTTTTGATAGAACATCACAATTTTCTCATCAATTCATGCCACTTTGGATAGCACACTACAAATGTACTCTGCTGGGTGGAATCATTTGAAATCGCATTCAAATTTGTGTAACTTAACAATTGGTTGGAAATGTTCATAGCAATTGGTAGCAACGTGAGTCTGTTGGACATGAAATGTTATTGAAATTTGAGTTGAACATTGACTTATATTGAAATGAAAGTCACAAAACTACATGCGGTCTGGTGGGCTGATGAGGGTTAATGGAGAAGGCAGTTAATTGACTGATTTGACTGTTACACCATCATCACTCATCATCGAGGGAAAAGCATTCCAGTTTCAGCGATTTATTTCGATAGTCAGCCAACTTACCAAACATATCTCATTCACAAGCCGATCTCAAGATTTTTATTAGGAACTACTTGGCACACTACGTGTATGGCAAAATGCTTTTACAACACCGTTTAAAGCTCTATTTTGTGTTGTCTTGTAGACACGTGTGATTACTCACTCACTTGCTGAATTAGACATTGAATGTATAATTACAAGCAACTAATTTCTTACAAAAATTCACTGCGTCTTTCTAGATATAAATCCTAAAATAACAAATGCTATATCTAAAACTCTGTGATACAGAAAATATAAAAGAAAACCAAAAGAAATCAAGAGTCAAAGCAACGCGGTGACCCAGCCAGAGCCAGTTCATGCCTGCCAATCTCCGCTACATTCAAAGACAGAAGTGCTCGGGCATTGTGGCGCATCAAAGCGATTGACATTTTATTCTTCATGGCCTCCTGTGGTTCAGAAAAGGTCGTTGAGGTTTGTATGGAGAGTCTGGAAGCAGCCCGAGTGAATATGTTTAACCCAGTAATGCCCCGGGTAGCAGATATGCTACCACAACTTCAACGACACAAATCATGCATACAATTTCCAATTCTATCATAGTTGCTCATTGTAGCACTAGTGCTACCCATTGTCTATTCTTAAAATGAATTTCATCGATATCCGTCATATTTCAAAGTCGGGCGGCAAATTTGAATATTGTTCTCATCAGGTGGTGTTAACATGGTAAGTTCTTTCACGTCTTTCGCATAGAAATATATTTATATTTTCGACTAAATCATTATCATGGAATATTCAGGACTTGTACATTACTGTAGTGTCACATAACCGGTTAGATAACATGCCTAGTATAAATTATATCAAGTGGTGCATTTCTGCTACCACGAGAATTACCGTATGTAAATTATGTTGGTAGCTGATATGCTACCATTAATGACAAAAGTAAAATACTGAAAATACTGGATAAATTAAGACATAATATATCATTGCTACATGTTATAGAATACCAGTTTATCTTTTTAGATGCTAAATTATGTCGAATTCAGCCGAATATACTACGATTAGGCCTTATGATCACTTTATATATTTCACAATCGGTGATTAAGAAATGAGACGCTTCACTATTTCTAAGTGTATTCATTGGTTAATGCAGCGTACCGTATGTTAATAAAAGGATGATTATTCCTAAGCGTATACGAACAAACCAAAAATGTGCCGGTGGGGATTCGAACTCAAAACAGTTTCGGCGCTGTGCACGGTTACACATACAGCCTTTGACCACTGCGCTATCGCACACTCGCATATTGGGAAGACACGAGAAGATCTTATAACTATCAATGAAAACTGACTCAAGATGTGAATGAATTTGGTGTTAATTGCACTAAAATTAAATGTACTGGACTTATAACCCATTACTCCTCATAGCTTCTTACTTGAAATTATATATACATGTAGGCCTACATGTATGTATATCATTATCATTGTTTTGTAGGGTTTATCCAAAATAGTGTGATTGCTGTAGCAGTGTAGCCTATCTTTATTGATACTTTTAGAAACATGCGTAAGTATTTTTGATAATTATTTCAAGAATACCTTTCTGTCTTTCCAGAATGAACCTCGAAGAAGCAAATCTGATGCTATCGAAAAATTATACAAGAATAGTTCGCGCACCAACAGACCTACATCTTCCTTTGAATACTTCTCTGTTGCTGATGGTCATGAGAGCGGAAATGACAGTGACGATGACATCAATGACTCTGTGATGGAAACTATAGAAACCGTTCTCCTCAATATCGACGCGGAATCTGACGAAGACACCGACAGAATCGAAAGCGAATGTGCAAATGTAGTGACTTTGAGTGACGCTGGTGAAAGTGAAGACAAAGGTCGAGGATGGAGACGTAAGGAATTTGAAGTAGAAGTGCAACCATTCCCTATTTTCGATGAAACGAGTGAGAATGATATGACTCCTTTATTATACTTCAAATCTTTTTTTCAAACGAGATGTTTCATGAGATAGCTGATGAAACTAATCGATACTATTTTCAAAACAAGTCACCTAAAACACTCGATACTAACCCGAAAGAGATTGAAATCCTTGTGGGCATTTTATTTAAAATGGGAGTCGTGCAAATGCCTTCGGTCCGTGATTACTGGGCAAAAGAAACTTTGTATGAGCCTGTAGCTTCTCAAATGTCTAGAACTCGTTTTGAGACTCTTTGTAGATACCTGCATTTTGTAGACAACACTGATGACGATTTAGACTAAAGTGACAAAGCATGGAAAATTCGCCCATTCATGGAGGCTCTGAGACAAAATTGCTTAAAGATCAGGCCTAATCAAAATCAATGTATTGATGAAATATCAATTTCTTACCGAGGCAAAAAAGGACCAAGGCAATACAACCCAAAAAACCTGCGAAATGGCACTTTACGGTGTTTGCCAGGGCGGACCCTACCGGCATTATTCATGACTTTTATCTTTACACAGGTGCGACTGGAGAAAAGCCAAGTGCAGCTGGTGTAAGTGGTGATCACATCATTCGTTTGGTGAAAAACCTACCCGAAGGAATTCCTTTCAAAATTTGTGCGGATAATTATTTTGTAGCCATGATACGATATTTACAAAGCAAAGGCTTTCATTTTACAGGAACATTAAGATACGGACGACTGCGGCCAAACTTCGTATCTGACAAGGAGTTGAAGGCAAAAGGAAGAGGTTCAGTGGATTATTGCGTTCAACAAGAAGACAACATAGTTGCAGTAAAATGGTTTGACAACCGTTTTGTTTTTATTGTCTCTACATACGTTGGTGTAGAGCCAATGATGACCATTGAACGTTACGACAGGAAGGAGAAAAAGTACGTCGAAGTCCAGTGTCCTCAAATAGTGAACGAATACAACAACAACATGGGAGGCATCGATCTTAACGATAAAATGGTGTCGCTATACTCATATAGGTTTCGCAGTAATCGTTGGCCTTTATATATATGGCATCATCTAACGCACATTGCCTTGGTAAACTCATGGCTCTGTTACCGACGTGATTCGACACAAACAAGTGCAGGGCGGTTATCTTTGAAAGAGTTTCAACTGCAGGTTGCAGAAAGTCTCTTGAAATTTAATAAACCAGTTGGGCGTCCAAGTTTCTAAAAGAACTGATGCCACCACGAAAAAAGCGTCTTCTAGTATCAATCAAGTCTCCTGACATACAGTTTGATCTCTATGATCATTTTCCAGAATACATGGATAAACGCAGCAGATGTGCACAATGTTCGAGTCGCACAGTCTTTACATTCGTTCGTTGTAGAAAATGTGAAGTGTATCTTTGTTTCACGAAGGGAAAGAATTGTTTTTACTTGTATCACCATAAATGAACATTTGCCGATACATGACTGAATGCTCAAAAATATGTTTGTGATCAATAATCATTCAAAATCAAAAAAAATTATTCAAATATGTTTGTGTTTTCATTCGGACGTTATAAAATATCGGAAGAGAGAAAGGGGAGAGTCGAGAGAGAGAGAGAGACAGAGAGAACATGCAAGATGAAAACATATGTAGAATTGATAGATGAAAGAAGAGAGATAAAAATTAATTGAAATATGTATCCTCATAAATTATCATTAAATACCCGTTGTAGCAGATATGCTACCAATCAGAAAAAGATCAATAATTGATCATTTTGAAAATGCGCGGTATATACTGAAATACTTGGTGATTAATAAGTTCATCGCCAGAAAAAATAATTTTTTTGTTAACGGGAACATATAACGGGCATTACTGGGTTAAGGCCTCTTCTCCCCATGATCCGTAGGCTGCAACCGCCTTCGGAATACATGGCCAACCAAGCTCCTCACATTTGAATGTATGATTATGATGCATGGGCCTATTGACAATTTATCAATATTCACATTCAATTAAGAATATAATGTAGACATTTTTGTTCATTTCATGTAATGGGTCTACTCAAGTTACCATTCAAATTGATAATTAGCTGGTATGCGACTTGTAAAGGCCCGCAGCCGAAATTCGTTTAAGTGAAATAAAACAGGGTAAGATTCAAAATCATAAATAAATCTATTTAAACGGTGATGATGAATAGTTGAAATTGTTAAAAATAGTTATCATTGTCATCGCTGTAATTTTGACAACCCCTGCACAATTATACTGAACGAGCAATTTTTCAATCACTAAAACAACCAGGTCGCATAAACAATGATCAAGTAGGTACACGTGAAGTAAAGATATTCCTCCATTTTTACAGTACCGATACCACCGGTAGGCCTATATTCACATCTTTATAGCTGATGTTATCAATGTATGATTCAATTCTGATGCGAATTTAGATTTGAATATATCTCGTGACAGGTTTATTTGATTTGCTGGTATTTCAATCATTTATATGTAAAACCTCATGACGATTGAAATTGATCAAATGTTGAAAGTAAGACTGTGTGCAAGTCACACTTGTAGGCACCCGTTTGAAAAGTCACACCGAAACACGTCATATTGGAAGGTAGAGTCTCTGGCTTCTATAATTACTGTTAATAGAGCTGATCATTGAAAACTGACCACTTAAACTAGTACGAAATTCAAACATCAATTCTCAAGCTTTCCGCACAAGAAAGCCTACAGTCTGAGCTTTCAAATGAGCTATGATAAACATGCATCCGTTACTCCGTTTTCTAGACAGTGCTCAAAATAAAGTTCCTCAATTTGCAAATCGTAATTGTTCAATAAGAGAACATGTGGATGTGATTATCAATCAGTTGAGAGGAGAATAAGCCTCTTCTGATGTTTTTAAATGTAGTTTTGATTGAAATCGGTGAACTGGGAGAGAGAAGTCGTCCATTTATCACAAAATCGTGACGTTCAGGACTTCATTGGCTGGAAGTTCCAAATTCTCAGTTTTTCGTTAAAGATGTTAGTACGCAAATGATCTCTTCAGAATCCTTACGATATGAGGAACATGAAAATACAATGTTCAAATCAGCAAAGCGTGTAGAAGTTCTTCTCCGAATTTCTCAATATTTTGTGGAAACCATTGAAATATCCCATCTCTCCGCATTTTTGCTCATCATCAGGAAATGAATCGGCTTGTGATTTTGTCAAGATTTGTTTTCATGAGATAGGAATCAAAAGTCCGGAAATAGCAAGTGTCCCAGAATTGAAAATTATTCTGTCATAGTCAAATTACTAATTACATAATATGCTTAAGATGTTTTAGATTTAAATATGATGAATTAATTTTAATTGGTATGAAACAGCAAAAATATCATTTTGGTTGAAATGGACCGTCCAAGAACTGGCACCCTTGCAATCAGAATGAGCCGATGCACTGCTGACCGACCTAACTAGTTAAAAGCCCTAGGCGCTGCTAACTAGGTTCAGGCAAATACTATTTCGCAAAATTGGTGATAACCATTGAGTAGCAGCTCAGCACTCAGCATTCTGCATCAATCACCAATATGCATACATTTTCGATTTTATTAAATGAACTCGAGTTGAGACCAAGTACCAAATGTGAGAGAAGCAAATTTTAACTCTTTTGGAGAAATTTTGGATTTGACTGGATAGCGACACAGAAGGAATAACAACATTTTTCAAATTCTCAGTGACATGTCAACTTTGGAGAGGCAATATAGTTAGCAATGGTGTCCATTACTTTAATGCTCAGCCTTATTAGTAAGAGCATTTTCTCAGCGTGATCATATCACAAGCTAACTGGCACTGAAAGAGCAAAACATCAGAATCGAAGTTATGATTATGATTACCTTTAAAAGATGATGACTTCACATGTATGGTCCACATCACTATTCAGATTCAAGAAATGAAACATGGATTTAGTGAATCATAAAATAATGCTGATGAAAAGTGAAGTGAAACTTGAAAATTCAAACATCTCAACTTTTCCATAAAGACTTGCATTATAGTGCGGTTCATAAAATTTTCTTGATCATCAGCTGAATTTCCGCTTAATTAAGGCACCTGTTGGCTGTTAGTAAATGTTCATTCCTTTTCATGTTTAATTATTTTCATACTACTTATATAGTGGCTTCACGTCGATAGTATGTAAACACAGGAATGATTTTCAAAACTTTAGCTTCTTAAAAAGTGATCAAATATTTTTTTAGACCACAAGAATTTAATCTGCGGAAAGAACTGAATCTAAAATTTTCACTGTATACAGACATTTTTTGAGCCGACACTCTACCTTGTAGAAATTCACGTGCTTTTATATGGAAAAATCCGTACTGACTAACACCATGGAATATTCCTAAATGAGTCTTGTCATTAAGGAAACTCACATTGACAGATTGCGTTTGTGGACTGATAATTGCTGCCGTAGACTCTCGCCCTCGTCGACTGTCTGCTCCTTCTTGGTGAGCTGCCTTTCGATGTAAATCCAGAGGTAGGGCTACTTCCTTTCCTGTTATTCCGATGATACTGCGCGGTGTTAAAATCAATCAGTAATAATGTCATTAAAAGGAAGCAGATCAGAACGGGAGGATCTCTTCCGTAGATGAATGAGGAGTTGATCTTCATTACTTTGACAGGTTCCGAATGACAGAAATGGTAAGTCCACTACAACACAGTTCGCGTCCACCGTAGCAAATGCCCAACTAACGTCGGCGTCCGATGCTATTGATCGCTCGCCAATGAAAGAATAGGGAAGAGGTGAGATTGGTGGACACAAGATGTGTGTAGCTCATAACGCTCGGGGGTTGATTCATCACACATCCGCGCGGAAGTACAGCTTCGGCCCGTGACACAAGACTTGAATGAGAGACAGCGTTTCCTCCCCGCCATCATCGAAGTCAACTGGACGAGATTATTCAGCAAAGGAAAGGTACCGAAGAGCTAAGATCATAATCCGAACATTACACGATTTTGATGGAAAATAGAAATATTTTCTAACGGATTCTTTGACTTTCAAATTGAAGCAAGAATTTGATGGAAGATAGAGATTTTGAAGATTTTCGATATGCACATAACCGGAGATTACTGGATATTGGATGACACAAGATAAAAGTCCAACTACGAATAGGACCATCATTTCATGAATAATCCATGAGTAATATTCAAAACCAACTTCAATTTCCTTTTTAACCTACTGCAGTCCAGTTTGTTGTGAAGGAAAAGTTAGACACGAATACATACATGCATTTCGGAAATGCAATACAAAGATTTCATCAAAATATTTCATTTTAATGACTAAGTATTTTCACCCAACTTTATAATCACGTTGTCTTTCTTGATCTAGTTACTGTCTCTCTTCTGGTGAAAATTGAAATAATTACATGCATTCTATAATTATTACATAGCACATCACTTTCTTACATATTGCTACAGTTATAGTGTCGACAGAGATGCAACCGAACGTTTGATAATTCTGTTCAACAGTGGCTGAAAAAATTAATTGATTGGATATTACAGTAATTACAATTAATTGATTGACAGACTTTCTTCAATTCAATTAGTTAATCGGATCAGGCACCAATTATTCAAATTAATTGCAATTATTCACAAGTCAGGAAGGCGAATGTACAAGTTGATGATATGATATTCTTCTACTCGTATGTAGGAAGATTGAAATTTTGACTATAGGCTTCATTCCAATTTTATCTCAAAAGTTTCCAACTGGACTTATGTTATCAATTCATGAATAATCCATGAGTAATATTCAAAACCAACTTCAATTTCCTTTTTGACTTACTACAGTCCACTTTGTTGTGAAGGAAAAGTTAGACATTTCGGAATGCAATACAAATATTTCATCAAAATATTCCACTTTAATGTCTAATTATTTTCAACATTCAACTTACACAACTTCATAGTCACGTTTCTTTTCTTGATCTAGTTAATCTTCTGGTGAAAAATTAAAATGGTTGCATACATTCAATAATTTTTCCATAGCATCATTTTATTACATACTGCCACACACACTGTCGATATAGATGCAACTCAAAATTTGATAAATCTTTTTAACAAGGGCTGAAAAAATTAATTGATTGGAAATTACAGTAATTGCAATTAATTGAGATACACACTTTCTTCAATTCGGTTAATTAATTCTATCAGCCACAAAATTATTCCAGTTAATTGCATTTATTTACAAGTCCCTCTACTATATTGCTATCATGATCAGTCAATTCCGTGGTAATTTCTTCAAAGCACCAAAACATTTGCTCTTTTACATTTGGTGTTGAGTCTCAACTCGAAATCATTTAATAAAACCAAAACTGCATACATATTGGGGACTAAATCAGTACTGGGTTGCCACTCTACCTAATGTACTTACTCTGTGTATGTCGTAGATGCTCTCTGAATCATTTTGAAGAAATGCCCCTTCAATTTTAATCTACAGTGTTGTTCGATGAAACTGAATCACTTCTAAATTTCTTAAAAAAGTCGTGGAAAAGAAGTCGTAAAAAAAGATACATGTCAAACAAATCAATAATCAATTTGATCACCTTTTGATTGCAAGCCATTAATTTTACTGGATGTCTAAATGATGACTTGAAATGCATTTGTGAGGGACTTTCATTGGCATTTCTCCTCACGCACTGCAACATTGCCGCTTGCATTTCCACTGAGATCTCGTTGCAAAATAACTTTGTGCCAATCATCTAGCGCCCAATCCCTGTGTTGTGTCACGACACCATGCAAGGCTTCTTTTTTCATGTCTCCGGTCAAAACTTGGCAACGTAATGCACGATATACGGGTCTGTCGTTCTCTGTGAAACGTTTTCTGACGGTTGATGGCTTATATCAATACTGCAATTATTTATGATGTATATTTATACTTTATGATTTTCTCTAGAAATTCTCATCAGAATTTTATCTCCTTCTTCATCAGTTTTCCTTTCTGATCTGTCTATGACAATAGCGATAGACAATGACGCAGGTGCGTGGTTTCTGACATGAACAGCAAAGAGCTTCAAACGAATGGCCTATTGAATTATCTAATCGTCAATTTATCGGGGATTCATTAAATGACACCGAATGAAAATGTGACTGCTGAATGCTTAAATGCCATGTAAATGTTCAGAAAAATGTCTATCATAAAATGTAATAACTTGCATTTAGATTAATTTTTACTTTTAATTCCAGTTAACTGGTTCAAGGCTTGGACCAAACTAGCGCACATGAGCTCTTGTTACATTGCATTGGTTACAAAACATGAATGATGTAGCTTAACTGTCTGCATAATGTAATGCAACTAAACAATTAATAAGTTCTACAGCACTGAAAAAAGTATTGATAAATATCTTGCTTCAAAGGCAGTGATTCAATTTCATTGAACAACACTGTACAGTCGATAACTCAATAAAATCATGTTCATAAGCAACATGTCAAAATTTCTCCATTGGAATCACATGTGATTTTTGTATCCAAACTATTCATGGAAGATGCAATCTGATTCGGCAGACGTGCGGTTCTGTAGGCATCAAGAGGTTTACAATATTATATGAAAGTTCTAGGAGCGACCTCGTTCCCTGCACAGCTTCGCGCTAAATCCCTGACTGTGTGCTGTGGATTTGCAATGTGGGTGCAATGTTGAGTGGCATCGCGCTACTTGAAATTGCATGTAGTAAGCACAGTAGTCCTTTGATTTGCATAAGCATGATAATCATTTGATGATTGTAACTGAGAATGTTAAAGCTTGCAATGTGTGTTTGAAATTTACCATAGTTGCGTTCAAAAGTTTGGCGCTTAATCATTATCATCACATGTATATATCACATCTACATTTAGCCTACATATGGGATCTACTGTAATAAGGCCGTGCTCACCTTCGTGAATTCTGTACATTGTTCACATTCAGTGATGTCATAAAATATATACACTAACTATGTTCTCGCAGATGACAGGGAGAGAGATAGTAGTAGTGTCATGCGTATAAGCTAAATGGAGATGCTTGAATTTTTCTAGCTTTCATTCTACCATTTGATTCCATGAAACAGTTTGAAATTTCTGCTATGAAATAGAAAAACATCCATATCAGTTTTCTACCAGTTGTCGCAAAAGTCACAGGTTTTGCATTTCAAGCATGCAATTTTATTAAGTACGGTACGTGCTAATTTTAAGCATGCCAGAGATATGTACATGTTATTCAAAGAGAAAGACTCGACCAAAAGCTGTATACCAACGATTGGCAAGTATATAGCCCATCGATAGTCTAAGCCTACTACCAGTGCATGCATCAATCTTGCAAATCGCGCGCTCGTCAAAAAATCAGGATCGATCCCTTGATCGGAAAAGACAGGGATTTTGAAAGCTATAGTAAAGAAATCACTATAAACTTTCTCGCAGCATTTTGGAATTGTGTTTTCCAGTTTTTAGCACGTGCACTTCTTCTCATAAAGCAAATGGACATCAGAAGCGGATATATTCCACTTTCTCTTCACCAAGAAAATGACCGTGACATCGTGAAACATGTTCGTTTATTGCGGTTTCGTGTTCACGGAAAACATGTGCATTAATTCGGGGTCACCAGGTGTAACAGTTCTGTTTTATCTCACTGGATGTTTATGCTACAACACAGGCGTCACCAAAACATCATCTTGACCTGGATGCTTTACCATTCGCATATACAGTGCCCTCGATAGCTGTCACTTGAGTTAGGCAATGACATGCTGACGTATTCGATAGGAAATCTAAATTCTCCGCATTGGGAACGACATGTTTATATGTGTAGCTCAGCGTCCGAAACTCTCCGTCCAGAATGACTGGTTTCAGAAAATGTTTATGTGTTATCACTTGCAGATCAATTCGATTTTCATGCTTATAAACAGTTCATCATCGGGAAATAGCGCCTTTTTATATGAATCTTGTATGTAGCTGGAATCTATAGAAATTTATTCAACCATCAGAGAAGTTTCCACACTGATATACAGGATCAGGTTGCAAGATAGGTCAGTTTGCTAACGGCTGTACTTCGGTGTTTGGGCACAAAATGTGTAGGGTTCGAGTCTGCTCCACTCGAGAAGCACCAGCGACACCGCTATGAGTTGGAACCTAACTTCGTGAGAGTTGCAATCATTCTGTGGCCTTCTGACCCAGGACAAAAAACATGACTGGATTTGAATGTCTTCAAACAAGCTCAGTGAATAAATTTGTTGAAGCAGCATTATTAATAAATTCAAATCAGGTGAAATACAACTGCATAGAATTTAAAGCTTCTGATGTAATTATTGAAAGGTCTTATAGAAAACTTCTCACAAAGTCTTCAGGTAATTCTGCAATGTTGAGTGATGATGGAAAATTTAGACATGGTGCAAATATATCATTTTTATGTGACAGCATTATCAAGGGCTGGTATTGACGAAGACTTTAATTGCTATTCAATGTCAGTTTGATTTCTTTCAAAAGGAAGTTTATTTTTCCTTAAAAACAATTTTGATTAATTGGAAGCACTTTTTGTTTTATTCTTTAATTTTGATGGGCGACGTGAAATTAACTGATTTTAACGTCTTGTCGCTGCGTAGGCCTACAGTTTGCGCTGCAGCAATTTTTGTCTATCCACGGATGGCAGCGATGAGCAAAGTTTAAAATGAATTTTTAATTTTCAATATTAGCACAGTATTTTCTACATATGCGTATTTGAGTGTCATGATATCTTTCTACGCCATAGATATCGAACAAAGTATCATGGCTATAAATATAATTGTTAGTTATTATCTATAATATAAGTGCGTGGTGCGCCCATTAAGTCGTGAACCTTTCATAGAAAAAGTCATGCTATCCAAAAAATAATTCATGGACAACTTTTTACGTATCATACACAATTATTTTTCAATGTAACCACCCTCAGCTGGAGTGTACTTCCTCCAGCAAACGGTAAGCTCTTGGGAGGCATTTCTAAAGAAATCTGTAGATTTTTCATTAAAAAAACGTTCTACTTCATTCTGCAGCTCTTCTTTTGAATCAAACTTCTTCCCTCGGAGAGCTTGTTTGAGATGTCTCCTTTGTTGCAACGTTCCATTTCTGACGTTAAGAATTGTTCTCAATTGCCTGGTTGTATCGTAAAGAAGATTTTCTTTTACGATTTGCTCAAGATCTATAACGGCTTTGTTTTTGTCGATTTTAACTGGCCTTCCTGGTCGTTCGTTGTCCAGAGCAAGTTGTTCTTCCGGTCTGGAATTCATTGAAGCATCTCTTTATTGTCGCCCAGCTGTGTCATTCTTCTTGACACACAGCCATCAATTCCGTTCGAATATTGTTTCTTGTCTTCCATCGTAGGAATAAAAAGCGAGTAACGCTACGATATTGGACTCTTTCCAACATTGACAATCAGCCACCAACATCGCAACCTTTTACTTGAATATCGGCAGTGGCAAGAATTCACACTTGATGGCGTCAAAAGTCATCGATTAGACCCACAGAATTAGATTGTTTAACCGCATCACTTTGCTAGAAGTGCAAACTGATTCAAAACAATGGCACATGCAGGAACTTATTAAATGGGCAAAAAGAAAGTTTTGATACCTTGCAGAGATAGGAAAAGTGGTCGTGCGCCGCTTGCGGATTGATGTGAATTCCTTCAAAATGCACTGATTGCCACGATTCCTTCAGATTCGAAGAATTCAGATCATTGCGCAAAAGTTTTCTCGATAATGTTGAGCCCTCCGATCATTATTAAAAAAGTTAGCAGGCGCACGAAAAAACATTCACAAACTTCTCTGTAGAACTTGACATCGACTGTGTCTCTTTGCTGTGTGATCCGGTTGATAACAGTCACTGAAATGTCGCGCAATTTGGCGCGTTTAATGTTGAACTGACTGCTCATTGTTCGATTGCTATGGTATTATGTCAGCAGATTGTGCCATTTCATTTACGTTACATGTTCTGATGTTTCCTTTCTAGTCAAACAGAAGAAGAGACGACCTGTCTAATTCTGTGAGAAGAAGAGACGACCTGTCTAATTCTGTGATTAGACCATTGAAATCGGATGGCTTCGATCCTTCATGAAGCGCTCTTTCCACACGTGATAAAATCATTTCACTGCGATCATTTTATACAAAAGCTCACGACTTAGTGGGCGCACCACGCATATGATTCATATGATTAATTGGCAAGATGCTTTGTTCGATGTCTATGGCATGCTAAAATATCATGGCAATACTCAAATGTACAGAATATTGTGTTCATTTTGAAGATTTTTCAATGACAGTTCTTAGGAAGTTAACTGTGTCGCATGTGTGTTGATACTAGTATAACATACCATTTATATTTGATGGAGGCAACTCAGTTTCTTGATAATATTTCAAGTCTCTAGGTCTCTTATGTCAAACACTTTTTCCTCTCATAACTAACTGCCCAGTTTGGTATCGTAAATAGTAATCATCAAGGAGATTCATATCCAAAATTCTGTAAAATTGCAAAATTGCCATATAGTACAAAGATGAGGAGAATAAACGAATGCCAACTTTAGAGAGTTCATGCAACGAATGTCATTAAATTCGGAGCAATAGGCTACTTTAGGAATAAAGGAGGGGACCGAATCGCCACGGAATCTCTATGCGCTTCAGCGCCCAAGATGGACGGGGTTAAATTCTTATTTTGATCCAAGAGGGTACTATGATGTAAACTTGGTAGGTGCCTTGATATGATGTTCACGCCGAGAACAGATTAAGACAAGTAAGCCAGCGCGAGTATGTTGAATATCCAAAGAGAATGACAACGATTAAGTCAATAAAAGACACCAACACACCCTTTCCCCAACTGCACTCACCAGACCTAAGAATCGAACCGAAGTCTGCGGTGGAGACGAACTCGCACCTTCTTCAGTTGACAACGCTGACGGTTCAAAAGGAATGCGAGTTAAGTCACCTCCAGGTGACATCAACAGCCTATTGCACTATTATTGCTGACAGAATAGCAGTATCTCTGGTGCTACAATAGGATCATTGAAATACATGTATGTGTCATATACATGCATATTGTATTATAATTATGTATATATTGTAATAAGGTACATATGCAACTATTGACATGCAATGTAGGTCATCGTAGACATACATACAAATAGCAAGCTATCGACTTTTTTGCCACTAATTTTGCTCCGTTATTTATTTATTTTTTTTTTTATGTAAAGAATTTCACAAAAGTGTGGCGTTTTGTCCATGAAGGACTTCAAGGCCATATCACAAATAGAAAAATGTACAACAAAGATTCGTACACTAGTTTCCAAACAGCAGGTCAACAGATATTTATGTAGTACTAGTAGATTACAAACACATTCCAAAAAAGATTACAAGTATTTATTTATGAGATGGGATTTAAGCATGCGTTTGAAGCAAGAAAAGGACATGGGGGAGGTTGGAGAAGTTGACCAACCGAGGTTTGGACCGAGTTGAGCAACCGACCCAAAATGTATGGACAATTATTGGTGCACTTTCCTGCAATCGCAGATGACATCATCCGTTCATGGATGCGATTCCTAGATGATTGTTGGCTTATCTGGAATATTAATTACGGTAATTTGGCAGAATTGGTAGCCTTGCTGAAAAACTTTCATCCAGCTATACAATTTACCTCGGAAATTAGTAAAACTTCACTTCACTTCCTTGATGTGACAGTTACCATCAATGACGATCTTTCGATCAGTTCGGATATATATAAAACGCCTACAGATACGGCAAATTATGTACCATTTGACTCAGCGCATCCGCGCCACGTCATTACAAACATTCCCTACAATCTAGCCCGTGGAATTAAATCGATAACATCGGACTCAACCAAACGAACTCAACACTATAATGAATTACGGGAGCAATTTGTAGCATTAAGATATCCTATTTCTCTCATCAATGACGCTATCAAGAAAGCTGATGAACATGAAAGGAATGATATCACCAATATACCCAAAAATGTCTTTTTTGTGCAGGACTTCAATAAGAAAAATCCTGATATTTTTTCTAAAGTAATCCGTCCAATATCAAATACTTTAGCACTGATGAAACCTTTTGATGATCACAAATTCATAATCAGCGTATAGACAACCAAAATCTTTGTTACGATGTCTAGCCTACAACAACAGACAAACAGTAAAGGAGATTACTCGATGTAATGAGAGCAGATGCAAGACCTGTGATATTATAACAACAGGAAAAGATCTCTCTTTCCATACTGACACGGGAATTAAGAAATTTGTCATTAAGCAAAATTTGAACTCCTGTTCATCAAACATCATCTACAAACTCACTTGCTCATGTAATAAATTCTATATACATGTAGGTCAGACCGGTGATTCTCTGAGGAAACGGATAACGGCAACAAATCAATAACCCCCATTACGCGATTCTGAATATTAGTCGCCATATACATTCTTGTGGCGGCACATTTACCGTAGCACCCTTCTATCAGTTACCTCCATCTGCAAGTAAAATTGCAAGGGAATCAAAAGAATCTATGTTCATCCATTTATTTAGTCCACCTCTTAATTCCATGTAAATAACTATCTATGATTATGTTTGAAATTTCATTCCTTTTTACATTGCTTTATAAATTACATCATTCTACCTTGAAAAGTCGAGAAACTCGACGAAATGCATCGGCAGCTTTAATTTATGTATTGGTTTTCACTTTGAAATTCTCTGGTACTTTTTTGGATATTAATTTCCATTTGTTTTTTTCATTTTTATATATAATTATATATATATAATTTTAATTTTTATAATTTTATATATAAATTATATATATATATATATAATTTTTGAGTACACTGTAAACCGTTGACTGACAATTGACAGACATCTATCCTACAAAATCTATTTTGTCAGTCATTGTTAGTTCTTGTAGGATGATTGTCACTGAACACCTACAATATCTGACAAAAAGCGACAAAATGAATAGCAATGAATTATAGCTTGAATTTTATCAAAAATGTAGGCAGTTAATTGAATTATGTCAAAATAAATCATAGTTTTGCCACACAATAATACAAATTGCCCAAAAGTCAGACAATCACTAATCGAAAAAATCAATCAATATTCAACAGTTTTTGTTTTTGTTAATTTGCATACAAAGCATTTGTTTCGATGTCGGTGGAGAACCTACAAAATTCGCTGGTGTCAAAATAAATCAATTAGAGCAGTATATTTCGCAAAAATCGAATGTTCAATATTCTTCTACCTGCACTATGAAATTTAATTCCAAGATTGCATAAAATTGAACAAAAGTACCCTATAGAATATCGGATCTCAATCTTCAGAAACCATTAAGAAAATGATAATATAAATAATATAAATCAAATGATAACCGACAAAAACCTACAGAGTTCCGTCGGTGGAGAACCTACAAATTCGGCGGATATCGCGGGATATTGGAGGTGACAGTAATTGCGTAGGATAATTGTCGGTCTACGGTTTACAGTGTAACCAGAAACTTCCACAAACTTCTACACGTATGTACATGAATCGTAGCATGCATTCAATACAATAGTAATCATGCCCAGCTTTTTCACGACAGGTGTCACGACAAGCACCTGTCAACAACGCAGCATTGTATTGAGTTGGCATTCCACCAAATAATCGGCTTGATTGATCATTTTCCATTTTAGAGAAGCCGAAAACCGTGATGCTCCGACAAAATATCTATTTAGGCAGGGCCTTTCGACCGGCACAGCCAGCCATCGTCTAGCGAAGATATCCCAAAGATCACCCTAATGATATTGAATACGTATGTCCGTTCTAGTCCTTCATTACTATAGAGCACAGAATTAGACCGGTCGTCTCTTCTTCTGCTTGACTAGAAAGGAAACATTGGAACATGTAACGTTAACCCTTAGAGACCTGAGGGGGGTCTTAACATATTCTTAGTTTACCTACTTAAATCGATATCAAAACATTAGGAAAGTTGATTTCAAGTAAAACAATGATGTTTGCGTGTAGCAGGTCGGTATAACGAAGCCCTTGAGTGACTTTCAGCCTTCTCAGTAAACACGTGCGAAAATATGGTGTTTTTGTAAGTCAACCACATTTAGTACAGCATCATTTGTACTAGGAGGCGGCTTTACGATATTTTGTGTCACCATAAAGCTTCAGATAGTTGATTTTGATGAAATTGATTTAATTCATGCAGCTAATCCTTTCCATTTGTACATTCCTTCAAATTTATCCAAAGCTATCAGAAATAGACCTAAAATGAGTCAAAATTGCTGTACTTCTAGAACCAAAAACAGCTGTGGAGATCTCAAACTTATCATTACTGCTGTGAAAAGTTTGTCATCAATCAGTTTTTGGTCAACTATGAATATAATGATAGCTTTCATTTCGGACATCGATTTATGTCGAGTTTGCTCAGGCCAACCAGTCACGCGAGATTATGTGCGAAAGCAAAATATTCACATTTTGCGATCTTCCAACACATTGCACATCTACGAGTATGATGCAAACAATGAATAAATGACTTTCACTCTTTATACACCATCGTGGACATGTTCGAAATCATTTTTCATCAAATTACAAAAAATTTGTGATGGAATTTCTACACCCTCTGAGACCTGAGGGGGTCCAGTGGACCCCTTGGCCTATCTGGCATACTTCTACTGATTCAGTTGAAATGAAATAACACATGCAGATTCACTGTCAGAAATGATGATTTTGTATGGGCTTGACTGGTTGATATATCATCAGCGTAAAAAATGAAATAGAAAAATGTGGCTCCGGGGTCCACTGGAACCCCCCTCAGGTCTCTGAAGGTTAATGAAATGCCACAATCTGCTGACATAATACCATAGCAATCGAACAATGAGCAGCCAGTTCAACATTAAACACACCAAATTGTGCGAAGTTTCAGTGACTGCTGTCAAGTGGATCACACAGCAAAGAGACACAGACGATGTCAAGTTCTACAGAGAAGTTTGTGAACGTTTTTTTGTGCGCCTGCTAACATTTTCAATAATGATCGGAGGGCCAACATTATCGGGGAAACTTTTGCGCAATGATCTGAATTCTTTGAATCTAAAGAATCGTGGCGATCGGAGCATTTTGAAGGAATTCAGAGCAATCCGCAAGCGACGCACGACTAGTTTTCCTATCTCTGTAAATTTCATCTTGTCCACTTAGTAAGTTCCCGCATGTGACATCGTTTTGAATCAGTTTGCACTTCTAGCAAAGTGATACGCTTAAACAATCTAATTCTGTGGGTCTTTCTGACCAAACAAGTATGCCAGTTTAACTATGTGATTTTCATTTTGCAAAATATTTTTTTTCTCTCTACTCTCCTCTTTCTTCACTCTCTATCCTTTAGTGACTAGCCGAGCAGCTGAAATTTCATCCAACAAACCGCTGCTGTCCATTCTATCCTCACTTGCTTAAACAAAGCGAATTGTTGGATTTCTATGACATGAACCTTCTTTGATCACGTGCCATGAGGCATAACTCAAACTAATTTCAAACTAAATTCAAACTAAGAAATTCAAACTAATTTCTTCATTTTAAATTTTGCACCTCTAGCAAAGTGATCCAGTTAAGCAATCTAATTCTGTGCCATATAGTATCGGAATTCTAGGCATTCCACGTATGGTCTCGTGACTTCGTGACTGCGCTTGCGTGTCCTGTTGTTCCAACGTCCCTGGCTTAGATCTGCTCACCACTGCTTCTTTCCAGAACGTCTCATGTCTCGTGGTGGCTACATCTATGAGATTTGATAAATTCACCGGCAGTCAGATTGACTAACAAATTCACTCACTGACACTTGAATTTCAGATACTTGACTTAAATGAGGTCCTGGAATATTATTTTAATCCTTCAACACCTATTTAAGACACTAGACGCCGCGATGATTGTCTCATTGTCTCAATTTCTGTCGGTATTTTCCCGCACAGTTGGGAGCTTGTCCATACGACCGCCGATTGATCACATTTCATCATTAGCGGTAGACTGCCTTTGATCTGCCGCCATTGTGAGGCCTATCAAGTCCATTTGGACATCTATCGAATCGCGGAGACCCTGTTTCCCTAATGACTCAACTGCAGACTGAGAAATCTTAATGTGAGAACGCAAACGATGCTCTAACGGTATCACGTCTGTGCATTACATCAATTATCAAAGTTGCCGAGCAACCGCATCAGCAATTGAAAGCAATCGTCCACCGAGTTATCAGAAAGTTCATCTAATTCATCGGCTATGCAATTTGAAATTTAATAAAATTTGTTATCAGAATTGCAGGAATCAATGTAAAAAGTCATCAACTGAAGAGCTTCATCCATTTGTTGAGATGAAAGTCGGTAGGAACGATCCGCACCAAAACCAGGTTCCTGGCTATCATGTAAGCACCAGAAAAGGACATAGAGTAAGTACAGTAGCAACTCAGCGTTAATTAAATTCCCAATGTATATGCAAATTCGATTTTATTAAATGAACTCGAGTTGTGACCCAATGCGTCCAATACCAAATATGAAATATGCAATTTTTGGTAGTTTTGAAGAGAATGCTACGGTATTGACTGATTATGATAGCAATGCAGAAGGGATAATTGCATCTTATACAGATCCTCCGTGTCATGACAGCCTTGGAGAGGCGATGTTTGTTAAATTAGTAATTCGATGAGTTACTATTACACTGTAAACCGTTGACTAGCAATTGACAGACATTTATCCTACAAAATCTATTTTTTCGGTCATTGTTAGTTTTTGTAGGGTGATTAGAATTTGTTTAATTTCGTTGATCTCTGCATCAAATTCTTTCCACGAAGATGATAATCTGTACGCTCGATTCACGTGTGACAAAATGACTGATCTTTTGTATGCGTCTGGTCCGAAACTGTTGTAGTCAAGACACGCTCCGCTGTTCGTGGGTTTCCGGTACACTGATGTTCGTAGACAGCCATTTTCTCTTATAACTTTGACATCCAAAAATTAGATACAAGATTTATTCTCGCATTCGGAAGTGAACTTCAATTTTGAATTTTCTTCAAAAGCTTTGATGATTTCGCAGACTTTGTCTGTGGTACCTTCAGAATATGAAGATCATAACCCGGTTTCAAAAGCAAAAGGATTTAGAGCTTGCAGAGGCAATAATAATTAAGAACGAACAGCCACCTCTGAATAAACAAGACCAGGGTTTGACCCGAAGGCAGATATTACTTTGATTTCCTTCCTTCAACATTTATTCTTTACAGTATATTTCCCTTCATTTGTATATATTTTAAGCTATGTAAATATCTAGGTTTCTGATACTTCTCTGTTTATCCATAGGTATATGCAAGACTTTAGGTTGTTATTTGAATTTGTACCAGCAGTGTAATTTTCATTCCCTGAAGATGGAAGCTGTCGACTTCCGAAGCGCCGGAGTTTTAATTAAATGGTACTCAAAAATCGTATTTAAGTTTTGCAATCAAGAGACCAAATTACTTTATCGTGACGTAGAAAAATCTTATTTAAAATTATCAAAAATAGATTGCGACATTAGTTTTTGTGATTCATGTTTAGATAATAATTTGCTGCCAATTTTCACTAATATATATATATATATATATATTATAATTATGACCTCAAATATATTAATTGTGAATGCACAAGAAATCAGCACATTTGCTGCTAAAGTCTGCATTCTAAAAGCATTACTAAAAAATACTACAAAAGTCATTAGTCATACTAAAGCATTACTAATGAAGCATACAAAATTCTTTAAGATCGTGCCTGAATATAGTGTCATAATCTAAAAAAAATTTAAAATCAAAATGCTTTTCATCCATATACATTTATAACATATGATAATATAATATATACTTCATTGCAAGAAGCAAAGGGCTACAATGGTTCCGGAGCACGTCTACAGTGAGCCTAACAAACAGAGAACTTTTATGTGTAAACTTTACAATGCGGTGAAAAGTCAAAAGAAGCAAGGTGAAATTTGAAGGCACTGAGTGAGGGAGAATGAACGACATTTTCAGGTAGAGAGTTTCATACACTGATTATTGGATAGGCAAAGAAAGTTTGCGAATATTGCAACTGTGACAGTGAGTGGGAAGCAATTTTATTGAGATTTTATATAGTAATGATCGATCCCTTTGTCACGTATCAGCAATTTGGGTTCCATCTCTCTCAAAACATTTCATAGCATCAAACTGATATTTACAGTTCACATTGTTGATCCTCCGCTGTGATACTTTATCACTGATCTTTCATTGGAAGGATGAAATTAACCTCTCAAATCAAACAAATGTGATTATTTTGCATCAAATCATCTTCGTGATTTCCGTCCAGATTTCTGATAAAAGCAGATTCATAATTCTTATTCTGATTCTTAATTTAAATTTTATTGAATGATGCCTAGTCTTAGCTCTTATTCCTTTTACCATTATGTAAACTGTTCGTATACTACAACTTGGTCCTACGTTGTTACTTATTGGTTTTGGCCGGTGTTGTGGACAATATTGGTGATAACAATGGTTTTTACTGTCATGGGTCTATTTTTAAACACTTTGGCGATGAAAGTTTTAAATAAGTCATGTGAAGATTCCCTTATGGCCTTAGTTCTGAAGGAAGTGGCAGTATGTGATCAAGGAGTACTAGTAAGTAATGGCCTTGATACTTTGTGCCATACTTTTGAGTCAATGGTGTATCTATCGTGGCCGACTCGTTGGGCTCTTATCTATT
This sequence comes from Prostheceraeus crozeri, assembly GCA_907163375.1. Taxonomy (NCBI): domain Eukaryota; kingdom Metazoa; phylum Platyhelminthes; order Polycladida; family Euryleptidae; genus Prostheceraeus; species Prostheceraeus crozeri. The sequence goes on along the minus strand of CAJQUW010015955.1, from coordinate 63,971 downwards.
GGCATCCAGTTGGATGGGTTATACACGCTGCTACCGTCACATGTCGTAATTGGAGCATGACTTACCTAGCTCTTAGTAGAACATACAAAATTGCCTTCCCTTTAAAAGTTGGAGGATTTTTTTCAACAAGAAATGCAAAGATATTTTTTGTATGTTTATGGATTTCCTGCTTTGCAATTTGTTCTGTAAAGTATTCAGAGGCAACAGTTCAAATCGGATCGTGCCCTGAAGGCTATCGGCTAAATATAAGAGGAAATAAGGCACTGCCGCCTGCTTACACTTGGATAACCACTATTGCAATCATTTCTGCCGCTCCGATAGTCATAACTTTCATTGCAAATGCATTTTTATTGGTTCACGTTTTTCGAGCTTCTAAATTTCGTCAGCAAAATGCGCAAGCTGCTGGATCGGCTAGTAGTAATCGATCGGTAAGATTAGTGATTCTCTTGTCGGTTTTATTTTTCTTCTGTCAAATACCCATGTTGGCATATGCTTTGACTATCACGAAAGTTATCAGTCCGTCGGTATTGATTCTAATGGTTGTATCCGGAAATCTGATAAATTCTATCGATAGCTCATGCAATTTCTTCATTTACATTCTTGCCAATCCAAAATTCAAGAAGGAATTTCTGCAATTATTTGGAATTGAGGAGAAAGGTTCATCGTCTTCAATTGGAATGAAATCTGAAATGTCTGTGGTATCGAGTAAAACTTACAGCACCTAAATAGAATTGCAACTGACATTTTTATGAAAGGCTGATGTTTCAGGGTGTCGTAATAACCTTATTAGAAACTTCAACAGCTTTCTTGCATATCTGTCATTTGACTTTACCACTATGTGCACTGCCAGAACTCTCAATTATGTTTTATTTTTTGAAAATATTAAAAGTAACAGTAAAAAACTCATTGTTTCCGCTATGACTGCACTTCTTACGGCCTAAAGCAGAAATGGAAACTGACCGTCTCGACAAGTCGATTGTCGTTGGCCTTCAAATCCTATCGCAGTTAAAATTAAAAATTCGAAATAATTCTTGCGCAATCATATCCGGGCAAACTATGTTTCTAAAACCTAATATTTTTTAAAAAGCAAACAAAAAGGCTTAACACGCACCATTGTTAAGATAGCTTAAAAGGCTTTTAAGCTATTTTATTCTTGTGCAAGAAACATAGTGAGTCAAGCAAATCGATTCCACCCATGTGTTTTTATATATCTGCACTATGAGTGGAATCGGAATGTTCACCTGTGCTTTTATCTTGCTGTCGTAACACTTCACAGTTGACAGAGACTCAACTGCACTACAAGTATACAGCAAGTTAGCGCTTCGGTTATCATACCATCTACAGCAGGGGTGTAGAACTTGCTTTTATTGAAGGCCAATTATTTTGAGTAAAATATTGGCGAGCCACTTTTATTTTTCATTTTAGATTCATGCCCTCTTTCAGTCAGTATTTGTGCTTTAATGAAATTGTCGCTAATCTTAACTTCTATTTCAGTAATAAATTATTTGCAAATGATTTAGGATTGGGACGAGAAAGTGAGGAATGTAGGTTTGCATCTAGGTCTATCCACAACGCATCAGTTGTATAGAATCCTTGTATGATTACACATCCCCAATGCCCATACCGTTTTTCTAAGAATTTGATGTACAATTGAAGTTTCAAAATTCACAGGCGACAAAGATCAGAAAGTTGTGTAATGGTATTACGATTTGAAAAAACACTTCACAGGTCGATGAGACACTATGTTACATGAATGGGCGTGCGCCTTCGGTATGTACACCAGCAGAAAAAACAAGGACATCATCAGTGGGAAATGTTGCACTTTTTGCTGCAATATTTGATGCAAAAATTCTCAGAGTGCTTCTTAAACTTTCATCTTTTAGGTTAGAGCACAGTTGTAGTTAACCTTGGTCGTAGGTTCAAATCCTACCAGCCGCACATCTTTTATATGGCAATTTGATCTATCGTTTATTTAATTTCACTGTTGTTCTTTGAATTCACGACACGGTTTATAAGATACCTTGGTGGACAATCGATCCCCGGTACTTGTCTGCGGTCACAATTGTGACGAGTTATTTATTCATTGATTATTATTGCCTTGACAACTGATGTGTGGTGGTGAGGGTTTGGTCCTGCCAATTGACAGTCGCATAACTGGCTCGTAGCTCAGTTGGTTAGAGCACAGGTCTAGTTAACCTTGGTCGTAGGTTCGAATCCTACCAGCCGCACATCTTTTGTATGACAATTTGATCTATCGTTTATTTAATTTCATTGCTGTTAATATGACATACCCTCGCAACCGTGATTTCGTCTTCATCAAAGAAAATTTCTATTTGCAGATATATGTGCTACTAAACATAGACGCAAATCTTCTTCTGCTGTCTTTCGATTTTTGTCTTTGCGTTTCGATTCATTTAGTCTTCTATAGAAACCAATGATGGTTGGTCTCATAGAAATTGACAACAATAAAACCTCTAGAATGGAAGTGAAGCTTCATGCAATGCACAATAACGGCACATAAATCGCACGCATTTTCACTTAGATGCACCTGCCAACGTCTGTATGATTGGGTTAGAATCAGTCACATGAGTAAATCGAAGCTTTTAATTGGCGGTTCATGCCCCAACTTAGTTCCCCCGGATGTGCCGCGACCTTGAGTCAATTTCCATTCTAGTCAACTTCAGATAAACAGTTTATTTCTATGGTTGGTCTTCACCTTTCAGAGTCAGCTGACTGATTGTCAGTGAGTTCCAACCGCAAATTAAATGAAGGAGTTCCAATTTCAACCGAATAAGGATCTTTAATAATTGAAATCTAATATCATTTCTGATCTGGAAACGCCTGTCCATTTCCTGACGCAATCTCTTTATGTAATGACCAGACTGGCACATAAGTACGACCTGATGTAACAACATAGGTTTTACATGTCGGAGAATGTGTCAAATCTAAAACCATTAATAACTGTGATTTAAGAAATTACAATTTCAAGTGAAATGCTTTGATATGATGACAGAAGGAATCTGTTACTAATTGATTGTTCCTTTGTATCTGCAAATTGAAATGATTCATAAGATGCGCTGATATCTGTAAGAAAGGCCAAGTATGACAGTCATTTCTCATCACGTAATTCTCGGAATTCAATATCACATTTCTTAAAACTGAATATATTTCATCCTGAAAATTAACGAATCTGCTTAACACAGTGCTCCGACTGAGTCAACGAATTTCAGTGTGGTATGGTAACTCTCTTATGTCTAGAAAATAAGAAATAATGTGCGCGCAGACATGGATGTAGGCGATCATGACCCGGCACGGTCGATGTTTGAGACTTCAACAGTAACTGTCACAGCCACCATAAAACCTTGGAACTTGGAAACTGTCTTTTTTTTATTTTTCCTGAACTATACTTAATTACTTCATTTTCAAATATTTTAGAATAGGCTCCTTATTATCCTCGAGGACCATTAGAAAATCTTTCACGGGCCAGAAATTTTCTCAGTAAATTGGCAAATTGCTCTCTGATGCATGTTTATTACGACCGTTGCGGGAAACGATAAATACGTGTAGATGTTTCGCTAACTTTATGTATTAATAACAGACAGACATCGGTGGTCTTATTACATAACAGCTGTCAGCTATATATCTTAATCCATCAAGCTTTTAACTCTGACAGATACATACATGAATATCAACACTCAACTTATTGGCTTCATCTTCCCCTTTAGCTTGTTAGAGGCGATAAGGCTACAGAAGGCATTATTCTACATAAGTTACACTAGGTTACATGCCACGCTCAATTACGCGTAAATCACGCGTAAGCTACGCGTAATTACACATGACCCTAAACATCCGTGGCTATGCGTGACATTGCTGCAACATCTGTCGGCAGGCCTGTTATATAGACTTTGCGTCTCATGTGTCTGCATGTATCAGAGGCTAAACAATGTGATAGGACCTCAATTTCATGCTCAGGGAAGACAGAACATACTCAGCGGTTCATCTGTGGTTCAAGCGGCAGCGCAGACAACCGTAGACGACGCGCAAACTATAAACGCTCGCCCGCGAGTATTCATAAACATTCCCCATGTTTTAACAACATCAGATGACGTGATTACTGACTCTTAGTGCAGCTCGCATGTACGCACGTAGAAGTATGGACTGCCCTTAACCACGGATGTTTGGGGTGCTCCGTAATTACGCGTGGCAAAGTGTAGTATAATACTATAGTTTTACACAATGTCCACATACAGTGCCTAAGACAGTGTATCATCAAATTTTCTCATTGATTAATGTCTGATTTATACTTGTGTTTGTGTAACACATTATTGTTGCATTTCTATACAGTTTCCAAATTTTCATTCAATCTGGGGTGATAGGCACTTTGAATCAATAAAAGCTAATCATATGTGCAATGCTGTGTTGGACTTGTGAGTACGCGTAGGTTTATGGTTGGATATTACTCTAGACCTGAAGTCATATATCATATAAAGAGGTAGCCAAAAGCACCTGCAAATAATGACCACCTGTCTCAAACGACTTTATTTGCTTGGCAGAGAGGTGCTCGTTATAGACAGGGATTGCTGTAGGCCTACTTCATAGAGGCATAGATTATATTTTATACATCTCTTTAATTCCTAGTTATATTTGTCTATATTTTCAAAACTTTTTATGTCTTGTTGTATTATGATTGACAATGCTGTAGGCATAATCCCAAATAAATATAATGTCAAGTTAAGACAGGCTAACAAAAATATTTGATGTCACAGACGGTCGCAGTCTCAAAAATGGAAATTATCCAACTCATATCGAATCTATTGGTCTAGAAACAAGAAATAGCCTAATGCACGCTGGACTAGCTGTAAACTTCTAATCACTGAATTAGAGACACTTTTGAAATATCCAGAACCGCGCGACTTTGTGCACTAAGCCCCGAAGGTCGAGAGGTCCAGAGGTCGAGCCCCGAAGGTGTCATTGGAAGTCGTCAGGAAGGGCATCCGGACTAAATGTTCACAATGCTTCAGATTAAAGTATGACTGTGTCAGCACCGTCCAAGCCCCTAGTAAGGTGGAGTAGTGAGGTCAAATCATTATTTCACAAAAGTGGACATCAAAAAGCAATTAATACGGTTGAGATTTATATTTACATTCTTTATAAACCAATTATCATCAAGATAATACTCGAATAGTTGTTGCAGATGAGAAAGCTTCTCAGATCACGCTGTATCACAGAAAGAAATAGTAGCATTTGAAGTGGAAAATAGTTCATTTTAGAGATTGACTCCAATTGATGGGATTATACTGTAGAATTTCTCGGTCATGATGATGCTCAGAACTCTGAATCTGCCGGCGCACTGTAACTCGATCATCCATCATCTGCAAGAGAAATCATTCCAATAAGGACAAGCACCACAACTCTTGAATTATCAAAGACAGAAGAATCACTTCAAACAAAATTATTCAAAAAGTTTATTAAAATGAATATGTTTTAAACAAAAGAAAATATCTTTTCAAATATTTATTTTTAAGAGCCCACCGCCCCCATATGTTTTCAAATTTACCTGAAACCTGTTTGAATCGAGCAATCATCACAAACTTTATACATAACTTTTACACGACAATTACACATAAAAAACCTTTGATTTGGATAATTTCTTTATTTTGAACTTGATTGAAGAGTCTTGGACACAGCTTAGAAGTGTGAACAACATCCAAAGTGTTAAGTGCGCATGCGTGAATTCGTTGTCTCCTCTGTCATATCATCAGCTGCTACTTCAAATGATCCCACATTGACATTGTCCTCTTGGAAGTCACAAACAATGTTCTAATTTTAAAACTGATTTAAACACTTAATATGTATATAGCTCATTATGTTTTTTACTTCTCTATGTTTTTGCTTTCATTTCCTTGATCAAGTTCAATATAAATTTTGTAATTTATTAAAGATAATATCACTTGACGCAGACTGCACCTAATTATTGTCTCATTGGTGAATTTGGAATATGTCCTTTGGATGTTCATTTCTCGAAGACAGCTTTAAGTTATTGGATAAAAGTAATTATGAGAAAGGACAGAAGTTTGATAAAAGAAGTATATGATGCAATTTATATCAATATGACTTCAAGTGACCACGATGGTAGATGCACATGGTGTTGGCGAATATGGCAGTCACTTAAAAAACCCAGCCTACAAAATCCATGGAACGAGCAGTTAAGGGCTGATAAAAGAGCATATTTGAGAATTACAAAAATTGACCGACTCATTATATCAAGGAAAATGTATTTCTGTTGCAAAAGAGAGTCATTCTGATCAGAATCATTTAGAATTATGTGGTTTTGAGAATACTATGAAATTATATCTGAATATATAATATGTATATATTATATTGAATTCAATGACATCAATATTTTATCAAAATTCCGAACATAAAAATCACAAATTAGATTTCGTGGTTGGCAGTTATGGAAATCGACTGCGATATGAAGAGCGTTTATGTGAGCTATGTGATAATTCAAAAGTGGAAACTCTGTTTCATTTTATGACTGAATGTTCACTCAAAATTTACGACAAGAAGCAGCGCCGTTGTTATGGAATTGCTACAATACAACAGCATTCAATAAGTTGATGAGCATTTCAACGATAGTCAAATCCATCGCGAAGTTTCACCGAGAAGCAAGCGATTTACGAACGATGATTAAAGAAAACACTACCAATAAGTATGAAATGCGGAAATTTATTTCTGATAATTTTCCTTTCCTTCCTTTTCAGCAGCACCGCCCGCACGCTGCTTTCTCTCAAAAAGCTGTGTTTTTCGTGCTTATATGAGCGTACATGCTCGTGTTTTCCAAAGTCTTTGGAAATAAACATTTTCGACTTTTTACTCTTTATTCAAGCATTTTCCATTTCATATTTTCCAGTGAGAAACCTTTCAAATGTGCCTGTAAACTACTTTTTGCTGTGTGAAATAGAGCATCTGTTGCGTCGATGACATCTTGTTCACAACATTACTAAGTTGAATGTCTATATCATACTACTATTTAGACACAGCCATTTGATTTCCTGAAACTATCAAAACCTCAAACCTCCACATTGCTCAAGCAGAGAAGCCGATGATGACAGCATGAGAATTGTGACAATCATGAATATAGAAATCAATGAAAGTAATGACAAGAAATGATGTGAAATAACAGGAGTAAGGGTTGGGGATGGAGTGCTTCGAAGTCGGTCTACACCAGGGATCAGCACTCAGACCACTCTTATTCACCGTTGTGATGGATCTGATCGTGGGGGAGGTGGACAGCCATGTCAGGTGTGAGCTGCTGTTCGCTGATGATCTTGTGATCACTGAGACGAGTGAGAAGATGTTGGGAGGTCTGAGAAGATGGGAGAGGAGAGGAATGAAAGGTAATGACAGGACGGTGATAAAAAGTGCAAAGGGAGGTGGCAGGGCAATGAAAATGAAAGCGGAAAGGGGAAAGACATTAGGAGAGGTCACCAAATTCAAGTACTTTGGAAGCACCACTGATTCTACAGGAGGTTGTGAAGAGACCGGGACAGATCGAGCGATGGCTGGATGGATGAAGCGAGAGAGAAGTCAGTGGAGTGGGAAATGACAAGAAGTTCCTCATGATATTGAGGTTGAAGGTGTACAAGAGGGTTGCGAAAGGAGGACAGCAAGAAAGACGGAAGAGACTGCAACCTTAAAGAGTTCTGTCGTTGAGAGATGTGAACTGCGATGTATAGTTGGAAAATTCTTATATTAAGTAACGTCATCCAACAAGAGCAAAATATATTAAAGCAGCCATTAGATTTCAACATTTGTTTAATGAGAAACATACGCAAAACGTGAGCTCCGACGTCTCCTAAGCATCTATGGCGCTGCCAAGTGCGTACTCATCTCCTCGGCTCGTGTTCCAGTTCGCTCTCCTAAAGACCCAACTCCCATGGGCAGTTACGTGGGCCGAACAGAACGACGTCTCCGGGACCGCATCAATGAGCACAACCCACAGTGGCTCAACACGGCTGAGAAGAAGCCCCAAGATCAAAGAAGACTCCTCAAAGCTCCATCACGAAGCATCTGCAAACGTGTGGCACTAATGCTCAACAGGAGAAGTCGTTCTTCAAGATACTCTACCGTCACCACAGCCCCTGATACTCGCATATACTCGCGGCCCTAAGAATAAAGCGGCTTACACCAAACTTGTGTCCTCAGAAGGAGTACCTGTTAACGTTTCTTTTACTTTCTCTTCATTTATGATCGTCAATATTTTTCTTTTCCTATTAGTAATTTTTCTATACATGTACTTCAGTTACTACTTATTCACTTGGCGCTTGTTTGACCTGTGACTGTCCATTGCTTGATCGATGTCTCTATCAGTTTTGGTTCATTCTGCGTGTCACACCGACTGAGAGCAGACGAAGCGCGTTTGTGGCAATACACGAGTATAATGAGACTTCTGGCGTTATTTTTCATTTATAAAATCATACCGGGCACAATTGCTTTAATTTAAGGAGAAAATCAATCTATTCATAGACCAGGCAGCAGTTTAAATTATGCTACTTGCATCCGTGTCCTGTTCTTTGATCACTCTCTTTGCTGTAGCGCCTGAGGAGCGTCCAAAAGCTCGAATTATATTCTATTTTTTGATTTGGAGAATAAATTATCGAAATAACGAACTGAATACCTTTTGCAATGAATCTCCAAGGCGAAGTATTAACATTAAATGATAGTAGCTTAGATGAAGTCAACCAAATTTGCTCTTGTAAATAGCATTCATAGCATCTATACAGCTCCCTGCAAAGACCATCTACGCAAAAGTAGCAGTGACAGGAATTAAATTCATTTTCAAATAATTCAGAGTGGTTCATCTGCCGTATTCTTCTACATGAACCGACATGAAATTTAATTAACACGATCAACGCCCGGTCTTGAGGTCTATTGATTATTTTTATCACGGTCATTAGCGTAGTATGCACATCTTACCTTCTTGTTGGCATCTCTGTATTGTGTCAGCAAACTTTTTCTGTTGCGTAGTGATGTTACGTCTTTCAAGACATCGTTACGGTCATTCTCTACTGCAACTTCGCTTTCTGTAAGACAAATCAAGTTTAATGAATTAAAGATTGAAGCATTTGTATACTTCAGTTCATGTTAAATGAGACAAGAAACGTGTTTGGAAGTGAAACAAACCCGTCTCTCTTTCTTCAAAAATACATCTCCTCCGATGCGTGATAATCATATTGTCTTCAAGCCAATAAGAGATACTTCACCGGACTATTCAAACAAAACACGATTCTGAGTGTCAATTATCATTATTCTAAGAATCTGATGAATATGCTGCAGTCATTAATAGCCTATTCCGTTTGACATGATCATCGAAAAATGTTGAAGAAATCTAATTTCAATTCTCTCATTTGATCATAGACAGTCCGTCTGTTGAATCAAAGTGTTCGTACTTGTCAGTTGACTAGTCATCTCATGTTGACATCTGACAGTCAAATGTTAATAAATCTATTTGATGATGAGAAGAATGTGAAGGTATAAGCTAATTTAATGCATGAGTAAGCATATTAGGTAGACTCAGCATTAATCAAATACCTGATGTGTATGCAGTTTCGAACCAGGACCAAATGTGAGATGTACAAATGATTTCAGTATTGAAGAAATTATCACAGAATTCACTGATCATGATAGCAATACAGAAGGAATAATAGTATTCCACAAAGTCGTTTTACAACACTGTTCTCGCAAATGGAATGCGCGCATGGAAACTTTTATGCCTTCACCAACCGTATTCAACTGGAATTTGGTTTTAAGCAGCTAGAATATATCTTCATGAACAGCTCATTGATAAACTTCAGTCTTTGGAGTGAATACGATTTCTGGTAGTTCCTTCCTTGCGTTTTGAAATATCTAAAATGTCGGAACACACTTAAATATTCTATTATGTAATTGATTTTCGAATAACCTACTGGCCCAAGTTCCCGTCCCGGGCCCTATCCGACTGACATCTTTAGATATTCACCCGAACTCTCCTGGTAAATTTGTCAGTAATTCATGCGCGATACAGCTGACATGATGAAGGTGAATATTTCGATTATAAGTATCAGTAAAATATAAAAAGATCTACATTTTGAAATTTACTTTGATCAGGCAAATCTCTAAACTCAGCAGAACGATTTTTAGTCCTCATTAGTATGCCAAAACTTCGTTCATCAACTTGCATCGTTCCAAGTAGAAAATACATCTTTAAAAAGGTTTGTAGCTTGAAAGCAGTGAACATATTCAACATTCAAATTTTGAAAAGCCACTTCGATAAAAACCACTTTATTATGTGTTATAATGCTGCTGAATGGGTTAGAAAGAAGGATTGGAAAACTTGTGGCTTATCGGCTACCTAAGGCAGTAGATGTTTCAAATTTTCGTCATGAAGGTTCAACACTATCCCAACGTGTCGAAGTCGTCTCACATGGATAACTTAAAAACAGGTGGATTCCCCGCCTGCGTTTCATTTAAAGCACTATTCATCAATTGCATTAAAGCTGCTCAATTGCTGCTCAATACCTGCACATGCATGAGTTTGAGGCAGATCAGGCAGATGGTCTGAAGATTATCGATGAAATATCTTTTCGTAGCCTACTTATTTCAGTGCTCGTCGAGCGCCGTAATTCATCTCATTTTCTTCTTAAGTTTGAACAACATCAGCATATTTCTCCCTCATCGATGAGAACTTTGCTGATACGTGATGATCTATTTAGATGCATAAATGAATCATTTGATAATTGTGAAATGATAAAAATGAAATTCTTTCTCTACAGTATATTGGAGTATTTCACGTTTCACTTTCGTTGAAAATATGAGAATACATCGTGAAAATACGGCTTCCATTCCGCCTTATTCATACCAACGTGCATATCCTTATAACCAGACGGCGCATATCTGCATATCAAAATCACCGTTGAATATGTAACAATCGTGTTTCAAATATGTGCAAATGTTCAGACACAATGCTCATACGATCAGCATATTTGCTAATTTATTGGATCATATCAATCAATAACAAGACAAAAATGAAATTGACGTCAATAGAATGTGTCGTTTTTGAGAAATCAGTAATTTTGGAGCTGAGATATTTCAAGCTGCGCAGCTGTCTGAATGACAAAAGAAACTTGCTCTGTTCGTAGGATAGATTTCTATGGCTGGAAGAATAGATAACTGCAGCCTCTACTTCTCTGGCCAATGTTTGCGAGAAATCGATTTGATGAGCAAAGAGACTTCCGTCACGTTTTAAGAACACTCAGGCCTACGGGAAAATACTTTCGCACTATAGAAGCAATTGTCATGATAGCAGTCAGTAGTCCATTGTATGCGATAAAGCAAAGATGCCAAATGATTAAGCCAAGCCAACTAATAGCCTTCAAGTCAGCTAGCTGGTGATCGCCGTAGCACAGTCGCTAAGTGCTTGGCCTAATGATCGCTAGGCATTGAGGTCGAGGCCCGAGAGCGTCATTGGAAGTCGATGGGAGGGGCATCTAACTGTGACAAAGTCTTACTGTGTCAGCACTGTCCAAGCTCCTAGTCGGAGCAGTAACAGAAAACCTCAGCAAAATGAAATGCTATGATCGGGGAGGTGCAGCATTATAGCTACACACATTGCACGTAGCAACTGAAGAGCATCACAAGAAGGTGCCACGAAGATAGAGTTTCAGAAGGTGCATTCAATAAACACTCAGAACCCGGATTCATAGTGTAATAGTTGAGTCGGAAAGAGTCAGGTTTTTAAAGATCTTAATTATTATTTTTCTTATGTACAAAATTTTTCGATCGCCATCCAGCAATCATCTTCAGGTACAAAAGATTAGAAGTTTAAACTATGAGGAATTTGAAAATGATATTTACAATGATATGATATGAAGGAATGTAAATATGAACAGGTTGTACTGGATTACATATCTTCTAATCTTATATCTCATTGTAAATATCATTTTCAAATTCCTCATAGTTTAAACTATATAGTGCGAATATTCGAGCGTTAAAGAACAGGTAATTTGATGCAATACAATGGCACTCAACTGCAATCACATACACCCGAGGATGAGAGGTGTTGATCTAGATTGTAAGCTTGCTTGGCTTTTTCTTCGCCTGGTCGGCTCGAAGTCGGGCAGGTCATCGACTCCGAAATATCTCTAAACGCTACTTTACACACTTAAGAACGACTACACCCTTCTGGATGCTGCCACTTAAGGCCATTTCGCGCTATGCGTACAATCACACCTTACGTCAGCACCGTTCCTTAAATGCATAGAGACCTCATCTGTCTAGAATGCTTAACAGAATATCACACATGTAGAAAGTCTGTAAATGCTCTCAAAAGATGTGACAAGGGTATGGTGCAGCTGAGATCAAAAGTGTTACATACCTCGCACTTTACTGGCAAGCTGTCTTTTCCTGTTCATTTCACGCTCCTCCATTTGCTGTTTTAAACATTCTCGAATATCCCGTCTGCAAAAGAAATAATGAAAACGGTGACATATTACAGCAAACTGACCATTTCGTATTATGCAATTCCTCGGGAGTTTATTGAAGGGAGTCCTCAACTGCATTGTGTATATTTTCTATCAAATTTTTATTTGTTTCAATAAATTTGGTGAAGAAAAACTTTTTCAATTGTTTTGTAATATGTAGTTAAAATACATAATCAAAATGATAAATTGTGCGATATAATTCATTAATTTTCCCTCGTCTACTTATGTTTGCCAGGATCAATCAAAGCTAAGAATTGAAGCTGTTTTATTGTGACTTTCTGGCAATGATTTTGATACGAATTAAATGCAGTGGCGGGCGCAGTTCGTCGATTCCGCTCGATCAATCGTGCGATTCCTGAATGACAAGGAAAATGAGTTCTCAATGAAATTTGCCTGATGAGGAAAAACTATTCACCCTTTCAACGTTTGAGATGATTTCACTGAATAGATATTTGACATATAAGAAGGGTGCTCGCACTTGAGATCATGGATAGCTAGGATAAGACAGAGATTTTTCTTTTTCACAGACTATCCGATAGTCCTGTGGGAATTCCCACACATCGCTGGAATGCATCACTTTATACAAAAGTATCAAACATGCTCGCGTAGAAGGCATTCACGATCTATGCAAATCACACGCTGTCAAGTATCCCTATGATACCGGTACAATATCTCCGCATTGAAGGCATATCAATTTATGGAGCATTGATATCTGATTTATATTTAATAATCACAATGGTCTCCATGGCACAGTGGCTAAGTGCTTGGCCTAGCGATCTTTTGGTACAGAGGTCGAGCCCCGAAGGTGTCATTGGAAGTCGGCAGGAAGGGCATCAAGTCTGACTATGTCACCACCGTCCAAGCCCCAAGAATGGGGAGTAGTGACGTAAAAGCTTCATTCATTCACACTATGAACCTGGACAGGTGACAAATGCACTTTCACAGAGGCTACACTACAATGGCTTGATTTAATTGATGCACAATTATTGCAAGATACAATGCTTATTACAAAATTCATGGAAGAAATGGTAAATCCCTACAGTCATGATCGACAATGAATATGGTTGAAAAGGACTAAAACCGCCAAAATTAGGAAATAAAAATATTAGCACTTACATAGTCTACTGACTTCTTAAGTCAAAAGCTAAAAAACGTCTTATTTCTCGACAAGCGAACACGGAATATTGACAATGGCTTTGTACAGACAGTGGAAACGCATGTACATCAAGACACTTCATAACACTTACATGCATATAGATTTGTAGAAGATTCTTAATAGCAGATTCACAAGAATTTTTATGGGTCATGATTTACAATGATGCATTTCCAGATATTTACTAATTTTTGGTCTAATTTTCGACCAATTGCGCTGTTTTTTGCAATATGCAGCCATCTAGCTCTCCGAAAGATTTAATGATAAAACTACATGTATATTCCAAGCCATTATCGCTCGAAGAGACAGTTGCGGCTATTTACCGCACCATAATTGTTCCCCATGAGTCGTCCCCATAGTGGCTATCGTACATTAGAAAGGATTTTTAGTTGTTTTGTTAAGGTTGATGACCATCCACTCCTAAAATGTTCAGTCCACAGAATTAGACAGGTCGTCTCTTCTCCTGTTTGACTAGAAAGGAAGCATTGGAACATGTAACGTTAATGACTTGGCACAATCTGCTGACATCATAGAAATAAACTGTTTATCTGAAGTTCGCTAGAATGCATAGAAATAGATTGTTTATCTGAAGTTGACTAGAATGGAAATTGACTCAAGGTCGCGGCACATCCGAGGGAACTAAGTTGGGGCATGAACCGCCAATTAAAAGCTTCGATTTACTCATGTGACTGATTCTAACCCAATGATACAGACGTTGGCAGGTGCATCTAAGTGAAAATGCGTGCGATTTATGTGCCGTTATTGTGCATTGCATGAAGCTTAATTTCCATTCTAGAGGTTTTATTGTTGTCAATTTCTATGGCTGACATAATATTATATCAATCGAACAATGAGCAGCCAGTTCAACATTAAACACGCCAAATTGTGTGAAGTTTGAGTGACTGTTATCAACCGGATCACACAGCAAAGAGACACAGACGATGTCAAGTTCTGCAGAGAAGTTTGTGAATGTTTTTTCGTGCGCCCGCTAACCTTTTTAATAATGATCGGAGGGCCCAACATTATCGAGAAAACTTTTGAGCAATGATCTGAATTCTTCGAATCTGAAGGAATCGTGGCGATCAAAGCATTTTGAAGGAATTCAGAGCAATCCGCAAGCGATGCACGACTATTTTTCCTATCTCTGAAGAGAATTAAAAATTTCTATTTGCCCACTTAATAAGTTCCTGCATGTGCCATTGTTTTGAATCAGTTCAAACGTCTACTAAAGTGATACATTTAAACAATCTAATTCTGTTGTGCAGTCATTCGCAACGTTGTGACTTTTCGACACCCACTCTCAACAGCCACTCGTTATAGTCAATGTTTTGTTTTCACAACACAGCGGAAATCCACTCATCCACGGATTCCTGTATATTATCCGGTCTGACCATCATGTTTCACATAACGTAGCTCATAATGTACAATAATTGTGGTCATCGGTAAAACACAATGCTCCCTCCTTGAAATGCTCTCAACAGATCAATAGTCAACACTTTTTCATCAGGTCTTCAAATGAATATGACATCATGCTGGACAATGCAAGCACTCATTGACTCTTATTATACTTCACCGAACACTTCAATGAAAATAACGAAATAACGTTGCACTAAACAAGAATTTATGTTTTGAAGGAATGAAGAAGTACGCGTGAGAAGTCAGCGGGCGTCTGAACTGTGTCGGGCTAGCGATCTTTCGATCCAGATGTCGAGTCATTTGAAATCGTCAGGAAGAGAATGAAAGATCACAACGCACCTGACAAGTCTGACTGTCAGCAACGTCCAAGCCCCCAGTACGGGGGAGTAGTGATGTTAAACCATTCATCATCATTTCATCAACCACACAGCGGAGCCACTTTCTATTTCAGCGTGATTCTATTCGAAACTACATGTGCTTCAGCAATTTCAGCAATTCACGGATCTGGGCTCAGACAAATTCTCAGTGGTTTTGAGAAATTCACGTTTAAAGATGAAAGCGGCTCCAGGGTGAAGCTAGCGGAATCATCCAGTGGAGCAAATTTCTTAGTCTGGCTGACAGACGCAGTAAATCAATTTCATTTTGTCACTGCCTGATAGTGATGCAAATGGAAAACTTTCCAGAAAATTTTCCAGAAAATTTTCCGGAAAATTTTCTGATGGAAAATTTTGAAATTTTTTTTTCGGTGATTCACGTTTTTGCCTTTGTTTTGGAGACTTGTTGCAGTCGTTTGAAAAGACTGTGTAATATTCAAAGACCGAAAACTTCTCTATCATCCCTGTATGTTAACTTTTGGAACCAACTGCACCCTCCATGTCTATTTCAGATCTTTCCAACTGAATATTAGACATTAAATGGATTTCAGATTTCTCTAATTGAATTTCAGATATCTGTCAGAAACTCAACTTTGAAAGGATCTTAGATTCAACTGGAGAATCTCCAATTCATCTGGAAAAGTCTGAAATTCATTTAAGTAGATCTGAAATCGATTGGGAACTATCTGAACCATCTGAACCAGCTGGAAATGGAATGTGTAGTTTGTCCCCCACGAAGATATCGGACAATACGCCAGAAGTTAGAAGCTATCATATAGATATTCTTCTAATCATCACAGATATCTTTAGTTTCCAAATATCTCACGAGTTTACAGTCTTTATATATCTTCCAATATATGGTCACTCATGTATATTGCTGTGTTGGACTGTGTGCTTGTGCTTCACATGTTCATGAACACATGGAGAATTTGTGTCATTGCAATCAAGGCTGCATAATAAAGCTTAACTTTGAAGCCATAAACAAACTCCCAAATAAAGTGCATTATTTTTGCTCCAGATCTTTCACAATGCTTGAAATTATACCCCTATGTAAAGGAAAAAATTCACATTGTCCCAAAAGATGTCTGTGTTATAATATTAAAAATGGCAACAAATTGCCACAAGCAACTGCTGGCAAAGGAATGCTCAAAAATCAGCGGACGGGATTCGTATTGCTACGATTGTTTTAATCGAAGTGATATGATGAAATCAAGAGTTTTAGAACAATTCTATTGATGTGTCTATGCCTCGGCTGTGATAGATAACGTAAACATTATATCACAAAAATTCAAATTTCTTCATTTTTCAAAATCGTTTTATTCAAAATCGTTTTATTCAAAATAATGATCAAACTCACCAGTTTTATAGACCCATTCTATTGGTGTGTAGCTGCCTCGGCTGTGGAAGCGCTCAAAGCGTGGCCTATCACAAAAAATAAGAATTTTCAAAATTTTCCATGGAAAATTTTCATCACTACTGCCTGATACAATTTGTTGTGGTTTGCACACATCACTTTTCGAAACACTGTAGTTTTTGACCGGAAATGTGAGTAGGTAGATTTTACTGAGAAATTCTTGTGGTAAAGAATAGGTTCCGATCACTTCACAATCGGATTACAGAAAAAGTGAACTTCGGATTTCCGCTTAAAAGTTGCATTGTTATGAAAAATGGAGCAAATGTTTCTTATCAGCGCAACAAGTTGGATCAGGTAGCATCAAGTGATTTACTGCGCCCATCAGAGAAACTAAGATATAGGCTTCGCTGGGTAATTCCGCTAGTAGTTTCGAATGAATCACGCTTGAATAAAAAGTGTGTTCCGCTAACTTCACACACGTGCAAGACATCGCATATAAAAGGCAAAATGCTAGAAATAGAACATCAAAGACTAGATTATTGTGACAAGAACCATAGAGTATGGATATATGGGTAGTGTGTCGACTCAAACAAGTATCTGTATACAGTGAAAATTTTTATATGAAAATATTCAGTTTTTTGCGGAGATTACGTTCCCGTGGTCCAAAAAATTATTTGAGCACTTTTTAAAATAGTCAAAATTTTGTCAATTTATATACTACCGAGATGACTCTCCTATAAAAGTAGTATGAAACAAGTTGGATATCAAAAGGAATGAATATTTGCTAATAAACATCCTAGATAAACGGAAATCAACCTGATTATCAAGGAAATTTCATGATCCGTATTATAATGGAAGTCTTCATGAAAAAGTCGCGATTTTATTCGTGCTTTCTTGGCTGAAATTTCAAGTTTTTAATTCAATTTTCACGGGAATGATTTCATGATTCACTAAATTCATGTTTCATTTCTTGAATCTGAATAGTGATGTGGACCCAATTACATCTTTCAAAGTTGATTGAAGTCATTGTCTTTGAGTCTGCTATTTTACTCTGTCAGTGGCTGGTTGCTTATGATATGATCACGCTTAAGAAGATTCTCTTGAGATTCAGCATGAAAGCAATAGTGCAGGTCATCGAGCTGCCAATTTAACAATCATTACCTCTCCAAAGCTGTCATGAGACGGAGGATCTGTAAAATAATATCATTTCCTTCTGCATTATGCTATCAAGATCAGCTAATTCTGTGGTATTTTCTTCCAAACTGCGTAAATGGGGTGTAGATAAAATCCGAACAACAAATGAATTCCGAACATCGAAAATTTACTCGAAGCTGGTAAAATATTGCGCCGAACTTTCCAGATTTGATTAGAAAATGGTTAATTTTATCTGTCAGTCAACTTAAATCCACAAGAAAGTCATAAAATTACATTCCGAACAAACCCGAACACCTCCGAACATCCATAATACCACCGAACAAAAGTCGAACAATGAGTACCGGTATGCGGTTTCAAGCGCAGGACGTTCTTTGTTCTACGCAATTATGTTGACCGACATTCCTTTCCTGCCATTATTCCCCTTGGTTCTTCGTACTTGTTCGGACTTATTCGGAATACAATTTTATGATTTTCTTGTGGATTTAAGTTGACTTACAGATAAAATTAAGCATTTTCTAATCAAATCTGGAATGTTAGGCGTAATATTTTACCAGCTTCTAGTAGATTTTCGTTGTTCGGAATTGATCTGTTGTTCGGATTTTATCTACACCCGCATAAATGTTCATATCTCACATTTTGAAACATTAATTCCGACTGTATCTCCCTTGAGTTCATTTAATAAAATCGAAAGTGTGTACACATTGGGGATTTAATAAATGCGGAGTTACCACTCTACCTAATATATCTACTCTATGACAAAAATAGAAGATGAAAACATAAAAATGAAAAACCTTCGACAGTGGCTGATCCAGAGGGGAGGGGGGATGAACCCCCCCTCAAAACGGATGGCCTAATTATATTTCAGTTTTCATCATTCAATTCAACTTGTAATTATGGGATAACCTAAAATCGGGAATGTCTATAGTATCTGTAGGTTCTTAATATTGTGATCCGTAATCATTTTTTCTTGCAAATGAAGAAGGGGCTGGTGTGGACATAATGAAAGTCCTTGAAATTGTCAGGAAACGCATGCAGATTTCTTAATTGCTGCAATGATTGCTTGTGCAGGGAATTGCTCCTGTCATGTTTTAAGCTGACTGATAACTGTATGTATCTCTTGTAAAATTGACCTGGATCTGGTTTGAAGTCCCTCAAGTAATTAAGGGACCATCAAGGTGGACTTCCATTAACACTCGAGAGATAATCGTCTAAAAATGTCAATAAAGTCGATCTTTTACAAAATCGAAAATGAAGAAATTGATAAAAATCCTCTACACACCGCCAGTGACCACTTGCTGAGAGGAGCGGTGGCATTGATGCATATTCACCCTGAAGTTCATATTGATGTCGAAACAGTGAAAGACAGATATCATATTCATTGAAGTGAAATCGAGGATCAACCTTCAAGTGATCATTTTTCTCATCTAAACATGTACGTTAAAAACAGCAGCAAAATTACTTTACAGCATTTATATTTACTCATGCACATTGAATTGAAGGATTCAAGACGAAATTATATCTGCCTCTAACCTAGCATTCCGCTGATAGTCATTTAAAGTTTTTATTGCAGACGGTCAGTGACATACAAATTTAAGGATTGTAAACATACAGCCTACAAACGACATCGGTAATTACTTAAACTATTTCATAATTTGGTAAAACGCACCAAGATGTGGTCATGCAATTACCGGCGTTTCTAAAGGCTTCTGTTCTTTGATTACTGGTAGTATATTCAAATAGTGAATTCAATTTTTTTATGAACGAGCCAGGCCAACATCATTCATTAGAGGTAGGCGCGCTCCGACTAAATATTTGCGATCCGTACTACAGTTTGTACCCATTTCGAAGATTTGACAGTCCAGCATCACTCCGGAGTGAAAATGCCAGCCTCTGGTAAACACAGATCCCGCCACCGGAAATTCCTAGACCCGCCACTGACCCCTGCGAGCATACTGTTCATGCACTGATCCAAAAATGTGGTCATTCTGCTTCGGCAGTTCACCCTGTGCTGTATTCTGAAGGCTAAATTATGTGCGTTTATTAACATGATGGATAGACTATAGACGAAATAGTAGACGAGACTTTCACCTGAGTGGGCTTCCGGAAACAGTGATTTTCTGCGGAAATTTGAAATTCCACTAAAGCCTAGCTCCGGCAGCTTCGTTTTCGGAAGACCAGAACCGTCTGCCAAACCCTACCGGTTCTTAGTTGAAACTTACCGATAAATTTCCTTTTCTGACGGATTGCCGTAGTAATAGCGTGACCAGGCAGTATGATAGCGATGATGTTCTCGTCTGTGCATCAGATCTGTCCGATATCTATTCTGCCAATTGGCGGCATCCGTTTCCAGGGAGATAGTCCGCCGTTCAGGTGGGGCAGGATTCACAGGATTCACTCTGCAGGGGATTTCAATGTCTTTACTGAGTGCTGGGGGATACAGATCGTAGACATTAGGAGGGGCTATGGTGTCGAGGCCTTCCACGCGGAATCGGCGGACAGGAGTAGCGGGAGGAGGATTCACTTTCTGCATGATCGAAGACGTGTTGAGATGAGGGAGAACACTGTGGCTGTTCATGATTGCCTCGGCCCTGTAATTAGAAGACACTTGATGAAGTCCAGCAGGCCGATGCATGACTCGTGGTGGTTACCAGGTGTCGGAAAAAATCAATTGCAATTTGATCTATCGATCTATTCAATTGCATCACATTAGTAATCAATTAATTGCAGTTATTTCTATCACTGTCAAATTTATAAGATAGCCTTTCAATCCGATCATCGTTTGTCCATGTGCAAAATGATTGCGTGAGTGATACATGCTTGGAAGATTATATTCATATTACGTGCATACCTATCGTATACGTCTACGAAGATGGATTAAAACGCTTACAGAACTTGAATTTACCTATAGCAACAAACATGCGTTTTAGGCAGCACTATGTTCGTTGAACGAATTTGCATGAAAAAATGCACTGATGATCAATGTTGGGTAATGACTTTAAAATTAAGATAATTATAATTTATCTTCTCCTCTATTTTACAAATGCATAATGCTATAGCTTGAAACAGTGAAACACTACCACATTCCGGCCATGTTGTGTGTTTCATTAGGTTTAGAAAAATTTGAATTAATCTGCATGTAAGATAATTGAAATACATGAAACATGCGCATAGTTGGAGACTTTTGAGTTAAAATTTGAATGAATGCGATAGTCAACTCATTCTTCCTCTAAAATATCATCAAAAAGAATCATATCATCAGCAGTCTTTCTTGTACAATAATAACTTATTTGAATTGACGATAATCGCAATTAATTGGAATAATTGGTGCCTGATCCAATAAATTAATTGACTTGAAGAAATCCATCAATCAATTAGTTTCTCCCAGCCCCTTGTGGTCACATTTGTTGGGATTTGATAAAGATTTATCAATTGACAGGTTATACTTGCTTAAAACATGCAATAAGTGTGAAGCACCTCGATATTGGATGCGGCATTCAGCCCTCCACGTGCCTGCGTTAAAGCAGTGGCTTCCTGGCTAATTCACGCTCTCAACAGATGGTTCGGTGGCCTTGTGGTTTAAAGGGTATGTGCGCACGTTCTCTGGCTCCAACGTAGCTGGTTCAAACCTACCCACGACTGATGAACATGTCTCTTCTGTTTAGATTTGATACACTTGATTTCATTCAAAATACTATCCGACTCTAACATAGGAGAAAAGCAGGGCAACGAAGCCTCATGCCTGATATAGTGATCCTTTGGTCCTACGTCAAGCCCAGAGGGTGTCACTGGAAGTCGCCAGGGAGGACATCCGAACCAAAAGTACAACAACGCTGCAGAATTGTCTGACTATGTCAACAACCATTACATTAATTGTCTGACCAAGCCACCATTATAGGTGAGTAGTGACGTTAAAGCTTCACTCACTGAGAGGTGTGAGCAATATCTGCTGCTCAGATATAGGTTGTTCACTCATTGAAATAGAATTTACCAGATAGCCAAAAATCAAGTTTTGATAAATATCGAATTTGCCCAGAGGCTAAGCTGCACTATTTTCAAATGGCTCCGGCTCTGCAGTATTGATCCCAATTCAATCAAAACATTTTTTATCGAAGCCGTCTGCCAACAACTTCCAAATGATAATCAAGAATCAAATTTTTGAAAAATTGGAAATTAAGTTTGAACTGCCATTCACAGCAGCAAATTGACAGAGCTAGTAAAAACTGATACGACCGTTGGTGCGACCATGTGTCACATGTTTTGCAACTAGTAACTGAACTCGGCAAGGCCATTCTTTGTTCGATAATTCCAGCTAGTCGGAGTCTCTGTTAGGCTTACAAGAATAATTCTGCAATCATTATCTATTCCCTGTAAATTTCGTGGTACCTGTCTCTGACTAGGACATCATCTAAGGCGTATAATCAATCATGCAGATATATCGACACAATTGAAATATGAACAAGTGAGTTAGTTATTCAACGAACCATATCGAAAAGTAGCCTGCTGGAAAGTCGATTCAGTCCATTTATTCTTCAGAATAAATATACTAAAAACGACAAAATTACCATTAAAATATCAGCGAGTTGCTTCTATATTTATATATATTATATATTGCATGAATCGTGAGATTCTGTGAGCAAATCCCGGGATTTTCTGAAGGCTTGTAATCGCTAATAGTAATACCTATGCAAACATTGCCTCAAATTCACAAAGTACTCGTTAGAAATGCATGAAATACTGCATGTAGGCTGAACATAATTATCTTCCTCACTTGCATGTATTTGAAGTTCTGGAATGATTATCTAACAAATCTCAGACAAATTTGAATGTGGGTGGACATGTGTCCATGACTACGACAGATTCACCATCAACGTAATAGAATGACAAGATAGGCCCAGCTATTATAAAATTCACACAATTTTAGATTCTGTATTAGAGAAATGAATTTCAACTGACCTTCTGTCGCCATGTCTGACGCCTTTTAGAAATACGATCGTATAATCAAATATGATCACAGCAGCAGAGCAAGAGAATACTCACCAATGTTATTGACTAAGCCGAAATTCCTGATGTTATTATCAACCTTGTACTCGACAGGAATGACGTACTCAATAGTTGTGTTGATCGTAGACCAACTGATTAAACTTGAATTGTAATAATGACCGCAGATCTTCAGTGGTGGCCCACCTGTACACAATTTAGCAAGCGTTGCGAAGTCTTGCTGACTGTGTAATTGAAGATGGCACAATAAAACGCACGTCAATGCTGAAAAGCTACCAGTAGTTGCTGTGACAACTGGACGCCGAATAAAATCGCCCACAAGTCTGTATTGATACCAGAAAGGGTCGGCAGAGGGAGGGTCGTTCTAACTTCACTGGCGAACTTGATGGGGAAGAATGAACTGCATATTGTTATTTCTCCCGCCAACGATGGCTCCTTATCTACTCCTAGGCAACGCTGAACCCAGCAATTTGCAAGTTTTATAGCTCGGAGATAATAGAACTTATTATCCAATTGTCTTAAAAGCAATCAATTGATAGATGAATGGCTTTTGTGATCGGAATGCTACAAACAGTATTTACTTTATTACATTATTGTTAATACGCTTAATAGGGAAGTCAATGCAGCTTAGAGGCTTAAGAAGAAATAATAATTTGCTTAGCAATGAAATGGTGCAGCGAAAGTGGACTTAGCAGCGGCGAATCTGCAGGCAGAGGATTAAGTCGATGATTGTTTCGGCTGATTAACCAACCTCTGTACTTGAGAAAGATACTTGAACCAACTCTCTGCAATATTTTGACAGTTCAAATGCGACATCAGAACACCATCAAAAAGATTTTGAGTATCACGTATAGAAACTTTGCGCGGATCACCAATTTGAATGTTTCAGATTTGTTAGCCATCTTATTCACATAATACATTTCACGATATACTGTTTCATGGTGATACTTAATTGGCTACGATATCCGGAAGACAGATCTTTGAACGGTCACCATGTGGATTTTAAATCATTTGCTGATTATACAATTTAAAAGAAAATTGCTAATTCTCTCTGCATATTCAATTTTCACACATTATAACTGAGACAGTTTTGTAACATGCCATTTTCTGTAATATTTTCAGGGTTAGGTAATATTTTGTCATATTTTCTGCTTCTGATCATATTTAGTCATATTTTGGTCATTTTTCTGTAGTTTTAGACTTTTAAAGTAGCCGGGAAGAGAAATGACCAGTGTTTGCAGAATGACGCAATATTGGTCTTCTCAGCAGCGCGATGCAGTCTGCGGACAGTTCCAGTGCATCAATTGCCTACAGATATGAATGTTACCGGGGGCGCCAGGATTGGCTCGTCTGTCGTATGCCTTTCCTTGTCAGCCAACCGTTGCATCGATAAAGCGTTCTTCTCCATGTTGAAGAAGACACTTGCAAAGACAGACCTTTTTTAACATCAAATGTAGTGAATCACATTTCTGTTTTTTACAACAAGCTGTAAATGGGCACACGTGGTAAAAGTTTGAAATAAATATTTTTATTTGTCGTAAATTGAATTTTGTAACTTTTTGCCGGAAAATGGAAACATGATTTTTGCTATATTTTAAGATTTTAAATCTTGCTACATTACAATTAAAGGATTTTAAGTATTATTTTGAATTATTAGATCACATTTGCTTACATCTTAAGCTTTTCAGTTCACATTTTCCCGATTTTTAGGACATACAAATTGCCCTAATTATAGCCAAAGTTTAAAAAATATACATATTATTCCGATATTTTGCATTGATTCTTCAATTGACCGCCCTATCAAGTAAATAGTAAATCGACAACCTCAGAAACCGTTTTGACGTGTGAAAACCAAAAGCCATTGTTCAGAATCAAGCCAAACATGTCGGCGGTGAAAACCACGTTGTTAGTAGGCCTAGATGATCATATTTAAAGATAGCTTCAAGACGTTCAAACACAGTACTGCACATGTGCTCATTTTGGACTACATTTTTCCGACACAGTTAATCTACCTCGTCGACACCAGATTTTGTTAGAACTGTGTATTTGAGAACTTATTCAGCTGACTTCAGTGTTTGTTTTGCATTTGCATTTCCTGTATTTGATTTTGCAGCAGGACTGTGAGAGTCCTTGTTATCACCGGATGTACATTTTGTAATGGTGAGGTCTTGGTGAAGAACATGTCGAATTTCGTGGCAATCACATGACATTGCACAAACTATCACTTGCCTAGAAAAATGTCCTCAGACTTGTAGAATTTCAGCACAACAATTCCTTGGCAATTCCTACAAGGGGTCAGTACGACTCGGAATAACCCAAACTAGCTTGAAATATCTAGAATGGCTGAACAAGCCGACGAACAGTACTGACGAGCCCTTGTAGGGAGAAACGCAGCGTCAACGGCTGCCAAGGAATTGTTGGGCTTAAATTGTTCAAGTCTGAGGACATTTTTCTACTAATTGCCCAGGCGAACTGGAACTCTGCTGTCTCTATGATTATCACAGCAGATAAACCATCAACTGGAACAAAATCGATGTGTTTTCATTTCCAAATAGGCAAATCAATGAATACCAGGATGGTGAATATCATGGGACAAGGTAGTATTAATCGCATTGCAACGAATTGATTGATGCCAACGAATAAATGCAAAGTGTTGATTACTGTCAGTCAGTTACTGCAATTAATTAATTGATTGATTGCTACTGACTGCGAAAGAGATTGCATATCATCTCCCACTCTCTTATCATTGCATAGAGCAGTGGTAGGCCAAATTGATGCACAACTTATTTATCTTCTCTGAAACATAATAAAACTTCTAACTGTAATAACTTCTAAACCTCCACTCAATTGGTTCTATCACATATTAGGCATCACGGCTGCGTTGTGCTGTTTTTTCAACCGACTAATAAACTGGTTTGAATAATGAAAGAATTGCAGTTAATTGATTGCATCCTTCTGCAATCAAGATAGATTTAATGCCTACGGCTCCATTTAAATGCTATTAATTTTTGCTAACCATTCCTGTGCTAGAACTGAAAACCGGTTAATATCAGTAACCAGGTGACCCGCTGAGCCTATGACCTGTGACCCGTGTGACCCGCTGAGCATGTGACCGGGGTGACCCGCTGAGCCGACAACCTGTGACCCGTGTCACCCGCTCAGCCTGTGACCCGGGTGACCCGCTCAGCCTGTGACCCGGGTGAACCGCTCAGCCTGTGACTTGTGACCGGGGTCACCCGCTGAGCCTGTGACCTTAGGTGACCCGCTGAGCATGTGACCCGGGTGAACCCCTCAGCCTGTGACCTGTGACCGGGGTCACGCGCTGAGCCTGTGACCAGGGTGACCCGCTCAGCCTGTGACCCGGGTGACCCGCTCAGCCTGTGACTTGTGACCGGGGTGACCCGCTGAGCCTATTACATGCGACCCGGGTGACCCGCTGAGCCAGTGACATGTGTGACCCGCTGAGCCTATTACATGCGACCCGGGTGACCCGCTGAGCCGATGACCTGAGACCCGCTCAGCCTGTGACCTGTGACCGGGGTGACCCGCTGAGCCTGTGACCTGCGAACTGGGTGACCCGCTGAGCCTATGACCAGTGACCCGGTTGATCCGCTCAGCCTAAGACTCGTATTGCTAGATATTGAATTTACATTTAATTCAGTCATTAAAAAGAATAAATTAACAGTAAGAAAAATCACAAGTGAAGTGAATGCAATTTCTCATGAAAACATGAACGTGCACCTGATCAGCATTATCTAAGGAATAGAAAAATCATGAGTTTCTAAACATATTGATGTCATGTCATGCACTATGGAAGAACTACATGTGCCATGTACAAGCAGATAACATTTGGAGTTTACACAATTTTTCATACCTTCATGCAGCTGCCTGAAAACGCTTTCAACTCCGATATGGTATCAGAGAATAAATCCGAGTGCGGTGGAGATTCCTCTACAGCTTCCGGTGTCATAGAGGCTCTGTCTTAATGATGTTATAGATCCATTGAATGCAGAACGTCTTTCGGATTCAGAGCTACAGCCTTGTAAAACAAACACGGAGCGTGCAGCAGCATGCGTAGAGAAGGAAGTTCATGTTTCTTGTTGTACTGACATTGCCGAACATTTAGCTGATCAGTAGTGGAAACCCTAAAAAATGAAAATGAAGCTTTTACGTCACTACTCCCCATCCTTGGGGCTTGACGGTGCTGACATAGTCACACTTACGGAGCGTTGTAATACTTTTAGTCCGGATGCCCTTCCTGCCGACTTCCAATGACACCTTCGGGGCTCGACCTCTGGACCAAAAGATCGCTAGGCCAAGCACTTAACCACTGTGCCACGGAGACCACAAACTAGAGTGGAAACCCTAAACTAAAATTTATTAAAGTAGTCATTGAAAAATGGGTCAGCACGGGTCACAGGGATGATCAGTGACCCGCGGAACAGTTGTCAGCTCTGCACTGTCTTACTGTCATAAAAGAATGACAGACTTGAGGTGTATGGTTGAAGTACATTGGCAACTGCAAGTGTGAGTGGTCCCCAGTGGGAAGAGATGAATCAATAATGCTGTCTGCCGTCTGCACAGAATTCCATACAATGAAACCTGCTAATAATGGACATCAAATGGTGCCCACTGTAAGGAGGTGTCCATTTCAAAGAGGGACTCTCTCTAAATATTAGGTATTACAGATATCCCGATTCCTGCATGTATGATGCAGAAATAATAGCAATAACTATGAATTTACTGACACACGGTCATACAATCAGACAGTTGAGGAATAAGTGATGGGCGAATGGACAGGCAGTGTTAATTCAATGACTTTTAACCCTTGGAGCTACATGTTGTAATAAGTTAACAATCCTTCAGATTTGTCGTTTCCTGCTACGTTTGCTTATCAACATTGAGTTTCCATTCAGGTGGGGAAACGCTCATAGACGTCATCGGAAGATTTGGCAACCCGTGCTGTTACGTAATTAGGTTACTTTTAACAGATGAGTGATAGATAGTGATCTCAATAGCAGCGAGATTATCCATTATGAACGGGTAATTGAACATACCGGCCTGTCCATTGTCCACGTTATACAAGTGTCCACTATGGACAGGGCAGTTTCATGCAAAATGATATTTATGCAATTACTACTGTCCATTGAAAACGAGAGTCCGCTGTAAGCAGGTTTCACTGTGCAAAGAAATAACGGATGCTGCACCTGTTCATAATATTCGAGCAAGGTACACACCACAGATTTCCGCATTTTTGCAATCACCAAAGATATTTGAAAGTTAGATGACATTCTACTTATAATTCAGCGTTATCAGTAACGGCTATTAATCCACAAATGTGCATGAGAATTATTATTGATCAGCAAAAATCTAGGAGCTCTAAATGAACATTCAATTTTTCTGCCTCATAAATTGCGTCAATAGACAGTCTGTAATCTGAATTACTTACCTCTCTTTTTAGTTAATAGTGGAGAAGTTTTCCATTGGAAGTAGATTACATTGAGAGAGGAGTCCACTCATTGCTCTGGTTTTTCCAAGTCGGTACACAGAACATCAACGAAGTCACATCAGGATCACACAGCAACTTTTCATTTGTCAGTTTCTGCGACTCTGATCTTCTTCATATCCTGTCCTTACACAGGATGCTAAAAAATAAAATCCGCATGTAACGTAGACATATAGAAACAATCATTCAAAAATAGCGGCAAGTATATATACATAAGATCTTTATTTAAGAAGAGAAATTATTTCTTTTTAAAAATGTGGTGCCATTATCAAAAAATCATAAAATACACAGATAGGCGCCACTACTAAAATGAAATGCTCAAAAATAGTGTCGAGTCAAAATGGTCCGCGCACCGTGTACAAAATGGTCTTGACAAAACTGCTCCACAGAAGGACTTAAGATAAAACATGAATAACAGCAACACTACAGCAATATCCAACCTACGTTTCTGTTAAAGCTGGACGGTTTGAAAGTAGCCTAAGCCTGTTTAGACTCATCTCCAAGAACTAACAGAGGCTAAAGGTGTAAAGAAAACATAGGATTTAGCTGTCGTTGAGTCATTTAAATTTTATGAAGCCTTTGCCTGAGACAGCTCTATCAAAACTGTGTTCAGGACAATGTTGACCAAGAACCTCAAAACAACAGAATACCAGACAAGTGAATGCTCACTCCCTTTTTCTGCAGAAACCGGTTCGTGAGTCTACGGCTTAATGAAGTCAGAATTGTGATAGTACAGAAATCAGGGGTATTAGAGCGAACTGTGTGATAGAGGTCTCAGTTCCAATATGTTCAACATATTTAATATATGATGACAGTTAATTACCAAAGCAAGTCTCATCCAAACTACCCCCTTAAACATTTAAGACGTCTTAAACTGGTACATTAGTCGACTATACTGGTCTACTTTTTTAAATTGGATATGTATCATAATATTTGGATGGCTTATGTGTATTCGTGATGTCCTATCACTGTCTGAACTCTTAGTTTGCTGAAAATGTAGAAATTGATCGAATGTAGGACTTGTCTAGAAGTCGACTAAATGCACCAAATTTAGACGAGTTCCATGAACTAAATTAGTCGTCTTTTTTCCGACTTTTAGTCGTCAATCATGACCCAGTTAAAGAAACAAATGGAATTCTTAAGCGATCGACATTCTGTCGATATCCTTGCTATTTCTGTTAAAAATACGAATCAAATCGACATATGTAAGAGAATCGTTGAATTATTTTACTGTTGATTGTCCATGTTCATATTTACAATAGAGTGACAATCTGTAAAAATCTGTATTATTCGACTTAACGTAATAAAATAATGTAAATAAATAATGATACCCCATGGGTGAATTGCACGCATTACACTTCCTTAATATTAAGCAATATTAAATGATTTGAAGCATATAAAAAATTCAATGATATGCTTGTTTAACTTTGTCAAATTAATATTGAAGCAATAATTTTATTCTCTTGTCTTCAAGGTTTCACTTGTCAGTTTTGCAGGAGCACGCTATAGTTATTTGTTTATACCACGTGAATTTTACGATTTTTAAGAATACATCACTATAAATACAAGATATACTAACCAGTGGCGGCTCGTCCATTTGGGCAGGTGGGGCACTGCCCCAACTATTGAAATGTTGTCTAACTGAAATAACCAGCAACATCAGTAGTAGACTCCATTTCTTGATCATAAATTTCAACTATACTTCATTTCTATACTTCCATTTGCGCGACAGTGACGCTAGCAGAATCCATCAATCGTTTTCAAGACTGATGGGTGCGCCCAAGCATCGAGATTGAGATGACGTGAGAGTGATTCATTTCACGATCTGAGCGAATAGACAGAATTAACACGCGATGAATGCGTCACAGAATGGGCACTCGAGAGGGAGACCTAACGCTTCTGATTTGTTAACTGTCAATGCAAAGACAATGCATTGTGATTCCCTTTTTACTGAGTGAGGTGATGTGAGGTTAGCACCAGTGATCAGTCCATGAATCAGCATACAATACCCTTCGGTTCGGTACACGAAATTTATCTCTTTTTAAAGTACATCGAACTCCCAAAGTCGCCGAATGAATACTGTAGATTTTTTATTGAAAAGGCCCTTTAGACATTTAACTGATGCTGAAAAGGCCGAAGTGAAGAGATTAGGGAGACATACTCCCGAAAATATTGCTTTAACTCAGAAGGATGGTAGAATTACAAGAACCTTTAATCGAGAATGGTTTGTGAAGATACAGTGGCTCACGGCTTGCGAGTAGCACAATACGCTTTTTTGTTTTCCGTGTTTGCTTCTTTCCGATGGAAGCGATAGGACGTGGACTGAAAGAGGTGTACATGATCTGAAGCATTTAAGTGAAAAAGTCACGAAACATGAGACTTGCGAGAGTCACATTTCAAACTCAATGAGATGGTCATTATTTGGGAAATCAGATATCAGAGATCTATTCGACAAAGGCCGAAAACTGGAAATACAGCGCTTTAATGACAAGTGAGCCGTAATAGGGACATTCTCAAGAGAGAGTAGTGGAATGTAATCTTGTTGTGTGGACACGAGGAACTTCCTTTGAGAGGACGATTCGTCACCAAATCCTGGTGTCTTCTTAAGTATTGTAAGACACACCGGGAATTATGATTCACTTCTAAGAGACCATCTTCAAAATGCTTCGGTTTTTAAAGGAACCTCCAAAACAATACAGAACGAGCTCTTAGATGCGATCTATAGCGTTTATATTGAGACAATTAAAGCCGAGATAAAAAGCGCTCCTTTTGTCGCGGTTATCAGCGATGACACTACTGATATTAGTGTTCAATGTCAAAATGTAACTGTTTTTCGTTATCTGGATTCATCAAATACTGTCACTGAACGCTTTATTCAGTTTTTGCAAGTAAAAGATCGTTCTGCTCAGGGGCTTGCTGAATGTATCTTCGGCATCCTAGAAAAATTTGATGTAAAGCGCGACCAACTCATTGCGCAACTCATTTATCAAAGCTGCAGCACCAATACCATTCAGTATATCTTACTTCGTATCCAATGAGAACCTTGAAAACATTTATGTCGTTGGATATACATTGAAAATTATCGGAGACATATTTACGGTACCAATGCCATCGAGCAAGATTGGGATGTTGAAAGTATCAAATGATACAAGTCAATTGACATTGAAAGCGTTTAGATTGTCATCTATTTGCCAGAGAGCGATGACACTAGATAGAAAATATTTCATTTCTTTGCTTCACACCTCATCTCTATTTCAGAAGTGAGATTTTTGTCTTATCTGGTGAATAATTGTCTATACCTGATGACTCTTTTCACTTGACCCGCCTTTGTAGTGATGACATGTACCGGTAGGCCTATAGGCGCTACAAATATCAAAAGGATTTTGACTGAAACTCGTGTTCTCTATGAAAGTTTGCATGTAATTGTTGCTTAATTACATGTAGATAGTTGGGAAAGTTATATTTATGAGCAGCATTTGGTTTATGACTACAAGGGATTGCCATCATTGATCCCGGCGGTTTCATACAATAACGTTACCTCGAGATTTGACTTCCGGGATCCCGCGATATGTTTGGAAATTAACTACCGATACATTCTAATTAAGGACTAATTGGAGTACTTTCATTTTATATTAAATGATGAAACAGCTATCTTATAGGACGTAATGCTGATTACGGTAGTCATTTTCTTACAATTGATAGTAGCGCGATCGTGTTGTGATCTTGATTCAACACCGAAGATAATGTGTTACAATTCTTTTGAGTTATGGATGATAATATACGGTAACCATTTTTGACGAAGTTGCTAATCAGATAGGAAGAAGCCCATCCTTAGTACGGCCTCGCGCCGTGGATGAGGCAGGAATGAAATCTCGATTTCGATAATCATAATTATACAGACAATGTATCATATCGTGGAATTCAGTGGTGGAGAAGTAGAAGTTGTTTATGATGGATGGATTGACGAACGTCTGAAAGATAACGTGATTACGGTTGCTTTTCCCTCGAAAAAGGAGTATCATTTAGTGAGGAAGTTTCTACGCCAAAAGTCGCCGTCACATTCAACTTGGCCGACGTACCGGGCAACTCTCCTTTATTCAGGAGGTAAGATAATATATGGTCAATTATTGTCTGTGTCATCAAAAATTCAATATCCCAGTATTCGATGATAATAAACATATCTTTCAGATCGCTTAAATTGCGGTCGTAACCAAAGACATTCAATAGAACAAGAGTTGTGACTGGTAATGAAGTCATTTTATTACCATGGTAATTATGAAGCGCATTTTGACGAAGCCATTATTTATGTAATTAAAAAAGAAAGGGATAGCCTATTAGAAATGTTTACTTGGTCACTGTTTTACTTTGTGAGTACATAATGTAATATTAGTGGGTAGAGTAATTGATAGATATCCACCAGGATTAGTGTTTTTTAAATTACTGCAGAAATATTACTTTGTGGATGTTTATATCGATTTCCATTTTAGGATTTGTTAGAAGTCATTAAAAATGTTTTGGTTCGACTGTTGCATTTTTCTAATACATTGATAGTTATTTCCTTATCTTTACATTTCATGTATATGTTTCAGACGTCTATGAACACATTACGAAGAAATGTGCAAAATTCGTTTCGAAGGGATCAATGTCTACAACGGAGGATGAGTCTCGAAAGCGAAAGGTAACCCAACGTTATGGATATGATGATACTGCCGACGAAGCAGATGACGATGAAGACGTTGAGAACAAACCGAAGAAGAAGAAGCTATTGCTTAGGCGTTCCGACGCAATGATTACTGATGTGTTCCCAATTGCTCCATCGGAATTCTTGGTCAAGCATCTGAATCAAAAACCACTGAGTTCACGTCCCGACAAATCAACTCCGACTATCCATCTTCAGCATCAGTAATTGAGACAGCGTCGAACATTGGAATGCAGCTTGACTCAGAAGAAGCGATGTACTCCATAGAATCTAATGATCAGAGTTCTTGTACATCTGAAAGTCGTAATGTAAAGTGTCATTGTGAACATCAGCTTCATTGGGTTTCCGAAACTCTTAAAGTATTACTTCGGGTAGAAGGCCTATTGAAACATATGCATCTACCGACTGACATGCCTTCCGATGGAATCAAGTCAGATGAACAGATATCGGCACTTCAACTTCCAACCACCACGGCTGAAATTAACAGTTTTTTTCGGAGATATGAATGAAGACATTGAGAAGCGTCAGAAACTTATCGTATTGGCTAGTAAAACGGTGTCGGGGAACAAAAAGAAGTCAGTTAAGAGAATTTTGCTGTTCATAGCACCACCATCGGCATGGAAGGGATTTTCCAAAACTGGGCAACGTGGCAAAGAGTCAGCATTCGCCAGTGGAGTTATTTCCTTCGTGATAGATTGCTTGAAGTATTCAAAGGTAAGACCTACAATCTACATGTATTTGGAAACATCGACTTAATGAGTATTGATGTTGTGCCTGTCTCAATCATTCATTTCGAAGTTAAGTTAGTATACATGTATATATATATATATATATATATATATATATATATATATATATATATATATATATATATATATATATATACAAGGTGTTTCAAAAGTAGGCTAACAGTAGAAATTGGCCTTGAAAAGCTTAATGCTATAGATTAATAAGCTATGTCACAATAATCTTTTTCACGATGCCACAGATAGCTAATATGCCTTGTATTCGTAAGGGCAAAAATTCAATACTGTTTGACATCGCGTAAATCATATTAAAATATCTCATGATCTCCAGTGTTTTCATGCCTACATATTTCACTACAACCCAATTTGAATCTATACCGATCATGAGAAGTCGAATAACTATCCAACATCTATCAAAAAAAATTATTAGGAAACCATGTAAACAAGATAGTAGTTGTTTCAGTGTTACTGCGGAGAAGGAAGAACAGCTGACATTCGAATGTCCTCCGCGCCCCTCAGCCTGGTGCACGAAGACGCTGTCGTCAACACAAGACAGGGAGGCGAAGAAGGAAGAACAGCTGACATCCAAATGTCCTTCACCTTTGTTAATTCCAGCCTCCTCTTAGACCATCGTCAGAAGCTTCTGACGATGGCTTAGAGGAGGCTGAAATTAATAAAGGTATTAACATTAAAACAACTACCATTTTGTTTGCTTGGTTTCCTAACAAAAAAATGAACAAATGAATAACCAAGGCCTATTCAACATATCAAAAAATTAATCAACTTAAAGTTGCAAAAATTCACGAACGCAAATGCTCAAAATGTCCACCATGGACATCGGCACATTCTTGTAGTCTTTCGGCCACACTGTGGCACACAGTTCTGCATAAGTTCCTGTCATCACTGATCTCTTGACAGGCATCTGTGATGTAGGAGCGGAGTTGAGAAAGTGTGTGAGGTTTTCGTCCGTACACTTTCTCCTTTACAACGCCCCAAAAGAAAAAGTCCATCGGAGTTAGATCGGGAGAGCGAGGAGGCCAAAGGATGCTACCACATCTCCCGATCCACTTTCCTGGAAAAGTGTCATTCAGATAGCTTCTGACACTCACTGCAAAATGCGCTGGTGCACCATCCTGCTGAAAGTACAGCTCATTGAAGTTGTTCAATGACTGCATCTCAGGAATCGCAAAGGATTGGAGCATTTGAAGGTACACCTCAGCCGTCACAGTTCTTTCAAAAAATACTGGCCCAATCACACCGTTGCTTGACATACCGGCCCAGACGGTTAAGCCAGGCTGGTTCAGCTCATTTGTTGATACCATGTGCGGATTTTCAGGGAACCAGTAGACACAGTTATGTCTATTTACGTGACCTGATAGTTTGAAACTGGCTTCGTCAGACCAAACTATCTTGTCAAGCAAATCTGGGTTCTCCCGAATTTCCGACAACATGAGCACAGCAAACTGCAAGCGTCGTTCAGCATCATCCGGTAGAAGGTGCTGCAACAGTCTGGGTCGGTATGGTTTCAACTCAACTTTCCTCATCAGTCTCCAAGTAGAGCTTAGAGAAATGTCCAACTCCAATGAGGCTCTTCTTGTTGACTTCTTCGGACTTTGAACAAATGTTTGGGCCACTAGCTCCTCGTTTGATGTTATTGAAACTGATCGAGGGCGTCCTGACTTCGGTGCATTCTCTACCGAACCGGTCTTTTCAAATTTATCTCGAATGCGATAAATAGCAAATCTTGATGGAGGATTGCTGTGAAAGGCATCTCTCCATTCCATTCGCACCTTTTCAGCATTCTTGTTTTTCCAAAAGGATTTCAAAATCCATTTTCTCTGATCATCTTTTAGATGACCTGACATGACAGAAGCAGCAAATTC
This sequence comes from Prostheceraeus crozeri, assembly GCA_907163375.1. NCBI lineage: Eukaryota > Metazoa > Platyhelminthes > Polycladida > Euryleptidae > Prostheceraeus > Prostheceraeus crozeri. Next base: position 28,166 of record CAJQUW010015955.1, on the reverse strand, counting down.
AAAAAAGCTTCAAGCTTGTTTAATTCACTTCAAGTCAAACTAACAGTGTTTGATTTAAATCAAATTAATTGAACATATCCATGTACGTAATGTCAGATTGGTGCTATATCTTGTCCATGATAGATTTCAAAATTCCTTTGCCAATGGAATGCTACTGCATAGACTTCTAAATGATAGTAGCAATTACTTCGAAGTCTATGGCTCATGTTGGACTGATCATGGATATCCATCGACTGATTCAGGTGTAAATCGCCAATAGAACGGTCAACATAGATTTCCTAGGGCAAAATCAACTGTTAGCCTACTTTTGAAACACCTTGTATATATATATATATATATATATATGTAAAAAAAAATTTTCAATCTCAGCAATTGGTTTGATATATTAAAATAATTGAAGTGAAAACACATGGAATGCACAAGCGCTTTCTATATTCTTCAGGTGCAAAGTGAAACAAAAAGCAAGATCATCATAATTTCAAATATACATTCATCATAGATATGGATGTTGCAAGGTAATTTACATAGTAGGACATGCACATGCATAGTAAATAGAAAAATAACTTTGTTATATTTTATTATTCTAAAATACATCAACGATATCTAATTTATGTATTAGATTGAAACATAGATTTAAGTATAGAAGAACATATATGCGAACTAATATAAAATGCATCTCATATCAAAAGTGAATGAATTCATAAGAAACGTATAAAAGTGATTCATGGATTTAATTTTGAATGAAAGCGATCGATAAAATATTTTTCTTTACATTTACGTTCAATTTTGTTTTCAGAAAAAAGCTTGTAAAAAGGAAAGATTGACATGTTGCCCCTACCACACGTTTCTAGATGTTCACTTAATTTAATTTAATTTGTCTATAATTGGCATTCAAAATTTGTTGTTTGTGAACCCTTACTCTGGTTCTTAAGGATGTCCCAGTTTCTCCGATATAATAATTTTGACAACCGGGGCAGGTGATGACATATACAACATTACTGGTATCACAACTCATATTACAATTTACATGGAAAATGTGTCCATCAAATGTATAAGAAGATCCTTCTTGTAGGATGTTGCAAAAGTATGTGTGTACAAAAGGTTGTATGTGTGTACAAAAGGTATGACAGAATCAATATTATTTTTCTTGTCACTTGTAAGAAAAAGTGATGAACGGTCAATCTTTAAAGATTTTGAAATGCTATTATCAATTAATGAGTCAGGATAGCCCTGTTGTAATAAGAATTGCCTTAATTCGTCCAGGCGGTTCCTTCGATTGACATCATCACTACAGATCATGCATATACGTCTCGCAAGACTGTAGGGGATCGCTCTTTTAACATGGCGGGGATGGCAGGAGGAGAAGTTTAGATATTGATGAGTGTCAGACCCTACTCTTCAAACAATGATTCTAATACGCGAACCCGACGAACATATGCTTCAGTTGTGAGAGGACATAATTTCACCAGAACGAGCAGTTCTCAACGTTCCAATTCTTATCATCGTCGAAATTCCCCGTCAAATCATCAAATACATCAATCCAATAATCATCCATACGATCGATATTCTCCTAATGCAATGACTAACGATGCTACTCGGAATTACGAACGCTCAAATAGACATGAAACATACAGAATCTCCAGGAATACAAAGCCTTTTTTAGGAGGGGGCAAACCACTCCATGGCTATAACCAAAAAGTGAGTCATGTCAATCCACGAATAATGTAATATGTATCGATAAGGATAAGACACTTGAGTCTGAATTAAATACTTGCATAAAAAGTCAATTTTCGAGCAAGGAAGTAAAACCATGTCAAACTTATGTAAAAATTGTAAACTTATCAAGTAAGATTTTGACTGAACCTGAAAAATGTGTATTGAACAAAGGGCTAAAATTTACTCCTACTCCTCGCAAAAATAGTGAAGAACTCAAAGTGGACATCAAACAATATACTCGCAAATTGAGACTAACGGAATATTTTTATGTTCATAATAACGAAGTCGGTCAGAATGGACCTAAAAGTTTAATTCAAAATAAATCTTCTTTCAATCCTCAAAAAGGAAAGAATACGGTATTAGACAACATTTGTGGAACTTTAGAGAAAATCAACATATCTGAGGAAAGTAATGTAATGAAAGCAAAGTCTAATTTAAATAGAAATGAGGAAAATTCATTGAAATCTCTAAGTGCCGATCCTGATATAATTATCAAAGAAGCGGATAAAGGAGGCGCTGTTGTGATTATGGATAAATCCTATTATGAAAAGAAGATTTTAGATATGCTAGAAGATAAAAGCTTTTACAAACAATTACCAACTAATGAAGACAAACAAATTATGAGAGACATTAAAAAAACCATTCAACTGTTTGCAAATAATCTAACCAGCAAAGAAAAAGACTATTTGATTAATTTTGAATTCAAAAGCAGTAATTTTTACGGATTGCCTAAAATTCATAAATCAAACATGATCAAGAATGCCATTTCTGAACATAATTCAGAATACATTGCTATTCAAAATCCTTCAGATTTACCGTTTAGACCTATTGTTGGTAGCCCAAATGCTCCTACCCAACGCCTTAGCAATTTTTTGGATATCATTCTAAAACCTCTATGCAAGCATATACAAAGTTATGTAAAAGATGATCTTGATTTTTAAACAACTTTGCCTAAGCACATACCCCTTAACGCTAAGTTGGTGACTTTTGATGTTGTTAGTTTATATACAAACATTCCCCATGACCTAGGTTTATTTGCGGTAAAATTTTGGCTTCAGCAATTCCCAAACACTGTTGACAGTCGCTTCAATCATTCATTTATTTTAGAATGCTTAAAATCTGTTTTGCTAAACAATACTTTTGAATTTGGTAATAACTGCTACAAACAAATCAAAGGCACCGCAATGGGCACAAAAGTGACCCCAATTTACGCAAACCTAACATTTGGCTATCTTGAAATTCAATTGAAAAATCACCTTATTGAAGTGTGGGGTAGTGATACTACAAATGATGTAATGAGTAACTGGAAAAGATACTTGGATGACTGTTTTAGTATTTGGAAATTTGACGTTGAAAAGTTAAACCGATTTCATGATATTCTTAATGATCTTGATATCAACATTTCATTCACCATGGAAATAAGTGACAAGGCGATCCCTTTTCTTGATATTCTCGTGATTAAAGAGGAAGAAACAATAAACACTGACATTTACTATAAAACAACTGACACTCATCAATATCTAAACTTCTCCTCCTGCCATCCCTGACATGTTAAAAGAGCGATCCCCTACAGTCTTGCGAGATGTATATGCATGATCTGTAGTGATGATGTCAATCGAAGGAACCGCCTGGACGTATTAAGGCAATTCTTATTACAACAGGGCTATCCTCACTCATTAATTGATAATAGCATTTCAAAATCTTTAAAGATTGACCGTTCATCACTTTTTCTTACAAGTGACAAGAAAAATAATATTGATTCTGTCATACCTTTTGTACACACATACAACCCTAGAAGCATGAACATTTTACCAGCTATTTCTCATGTGAATTCAATGTTGAAAAATGACGATAAAACTAAAGAAATTTTTGGAGACTGTACTTTTATTAATAGTAAACGACAACCACGAAATTTGAAAAGAATTCTTTGTAAATCCACATTTGAAAGTGATCAAGTACATAAAGTAAATAAATGCAATGACTTGAGATGTGGTGCTTGTAACATCCTACAAGAAGGATCTTCTTATACATTTGATGGACACATTTTCCATGTAAATTGTAACATGAGTTGTGATACCAGTAATGTTGTATATGTCATCACCTGCCCCGGTTGTCAAAATTATTATATCGGAGAAACTGGGACATCCTTAAGAACCAGAGTAAGGGTTCACAAACAAACAAATTTTGAATGCCAATTATAGACAAATTAAATTAAATTAAGTGAACATCTAGAAACGTGTGGTAGGGGCAACATGTCAATCTTTCCCTTTTACAAGCTTTTTTCTGAAAACAAAATTGAACGTAAATGTAAAGAAAAATGTTCTATCGATCGCTTTCATTCAAAATTAAATCCATGAATCACTTTTATACGTTTCTTATGAATTCATTCACTTTTGATATGAGATGCATTTTATATTAGTTCGCATATATGTTCTTCTATACTTAAATCTATGTTTCAATCTAATACATAAATTAGATATCGTTGATGTATTTTAGCATAATAAACTATAACAAAGTTATTTTTCTATTTACTATGCATGTGCATGTCCTACTATGTAAATTACCTTGCAACATCCATATCTATGATGAATGTATATTTGAAATTATGATGATCTTGCTTTTTGTTTCACTTTGCACCTGAAGAATATAGAAAGCGCTTGTGCATATCTTATATATATTATATCTTATATTATATCTTATATAAATATATATATATATATATATTTGAGATAAGGATAATAAATGTTACCACGATAGATTCAAATGAACATTAAAAAGGGAAACCGTACCGTTCGCTTATAGTCTTCTCCTTAGGAAATCGGGAAATATGGTACAACAGCAAACTAACAGCAGCGATTAATAGCGAAAGAGTTGAGGAACTTAAATACTTTGTAAACTCTTGCAGAAGTTGTCATCGTTTGTAACCAGTGTTGTTGATTTGAAACCATAGCGAAATGCTCGTCTAATCTGTCTGAAATTGCTGAGGAGTTTTGTGTTTTAGGAGCTTCTTAACAGGATTATGATATCTTTAGGAGAGATGATAATATGATTTATTCTTTCTTTTTCCTTATATTATGTTCTGCTGTTAACTCAGATATTATTTTTCTGAAGAAGGATATAATTGCGGGCTTGCAGTGTAAATACACGGAAGTGGGTATTTAAATTATGAAGCATTGTCGGAAATCGGAATACCTGGAAAATAACACGATGAAAATGCATTATTTTGAAGACAGGATGCCACGACAACCACTGTATAGATGTGATATTTTCACGAGTTCTTTAAACATAGTCCCGTACCGACACAAAGTGTCTCGAATTCTCAATGTATTTATAAAACTGTAGCTCTTGCATGTAAATGAGTTGGAAGGTCAAGCGATTTGCTTTTAAAATTAATTTTCAAAAAACTTGTGAATATGAACTTGTAGTTTTTGGATATATGCTATACGTGAATACCTTATTCATCCTCTCCAAGTTATAGACAAATGTATGATGAATGAATGATACTACAGTAATGTTCGGTTATAATTGCTTGCGTTGTAATTGATAATCGTTTATAATTGAAATTTTAAAAACCCCGTTTGAAATTCCTATGCCTAATGCTTATAATTGATTTCTATATAACTGAAATTCGAGTGTAATTGAATATATTTTGTTCCCCACTGATACAGCTTCACCTTTGTAATTGCATTGTGATGTTTGTTTTGCATAAATGAATTGACGGGAGTAACCTGTATTTTGTGTTTGTCGCGTGTGAATGTTTTGATTGTGGAGTCTGCGTATGTTATTTTAAAAGGGAGCTGTCAGTGATATCATGTAGCGAGTGTCATGTTGAGTTGTTTTATGTGACGGCTTTGATCAGGCGCGTACCCAGGATTTTCGTTTGGGGGGGGATGATATTTGAATACTGACCTCAAAAATTTTAGAACTTGTATGAATAGACCTAGTCGATTTAGCTGCATGTGATTTACCTGTTGAATCAAGCCAAATCAAATATCATATACACTTGCGCTCAAACAAAAAAACAAAAATATACAAAAAATACAAAAATCCGTAAAACTGCGTTCAAAATATATTAACAGAATGTATATACTCGTATATATAATAGTACCGGTACATGCATATCTCTCATGCATTTATTAGCCTACATATATTCAATAGATATTATAAAATGGATGAATAAAACGGATAATAATATGATGCAAATGTATTCTATCAATCGCAATCGAGAATCAAATATTCTCGCATATTCCTGTACAAACGGAATCGTAACACAACTTAATGTCCTTGTGAACGGCCAGAAGTGCGAGTCCGTTTAGACGCCTTTGGCCCATCATTGCCCTATGATGGGTTTTAAGTAAGCGAAGCAGGCTGAAAGATCTCTCAGCTGTACATGTTGTCACTGGGGTGACCAAAAAAATGGTTAGGAGTTTATGTACATTTGGATAGAGATCCTTATCACACTCTCTCAGCGCCTCCGTCAAGCTGAGCTCCAATCGGTTGGATGATGGCTGTTGTCGCCAAAAGTCTTGCCAGCGTTCAAACTCTGCCGACATCTTACACATTTATCATGACCGAATCAGTGGTACAACTATGCATTGGAAATTAGTTTGGGGGCATCGCTTGCCGACAAAATTTATTCAAGTGCCGACAAACAAAAAATACAAAAGAGCTATAAGTATTACTAACGTGTAATCGTATTAATGCCAATAATGATGGCTGATATTCACGTAGGCCAGCAGATTCAAGTGATTGACTTTTTTCCTCAAAATGTTTAGTTCATCAACCTATTTGAATTATTTCCATGCTTCGTTGAATCATCAAAATCTTAGGATAAATCTATGTAACCTTAACAAACTTAGGAATTACAATAATCAAACACATTTCGTCTTGTTTCACTTCTCTCTATAAGATCTTTTGACGGTTCTTTGACGTAATCTGATCCAACCGTTCCTTAGTAGGCCTATCTAATCAGCAATCGACTCTTCCGTCAATGACATTTCCTCAGAGTGGGTTACGCCTTGGCTACAGACATCAGATAAACCTATTACAGGTACTGTTCAGATAAATTATCATTACGTTTACTAACTCATACATTTTAGATAACGGATCATGATTCTTTTGTGTATTTTGCAAGTATATTTTGGTCCTTAATTCCTAACCTAACTACCCTCAAGGTGAGAAGGAACCACCCTCTCACGATCGGAGCTGCTGGCGAATTGAGTGTAGCATTAAACTTCCGTCTCATCCATCAGGTCGGTCCTTCTCGAATGGTTGATTCGATCAGGGTACCTGTTAGATTCACCGACTGTCGAAGTCGCTGCATGCAGCACTACCCCCAGACAGGTCATCCGATCAAGGTAGGGGCGGAAAAGTCAGACTAATTTATTAAGGTGGCCAACTTAACTAGGGGACATCCTACTGCTATTGGCCTAGTCGGTGATGCATCTAAGCCCATGAGTTTTTCTTCCTCCGACTGCTTCGTTAGCGTTACTCTAACACATTCCCGCCAAAGACAACCACCCAGGAATGATTCCCGGGGCCGAGGGTTGTCACGTCGAAGTAAGTCGAATCTGCTACCAGAAGCGACGCAGCGGCAGGGCTCTGTTGCCGCTGTGGAGGTTACTCTGTACCGTATATTGCATCACCGACCTTGATTGAGATTTCATCATTTTATTGCATTGAAAATGCAAATCACTCATAAGCATGCATGTACTTACTCTTCAGTTAAAATATAATTTGACAAATAGAAATGTTCACTATATAGACTGCAGCAAGTCAATGTGATAAACTGAATCTGTCTGTAGCTACGACTAAATTACTTATAAGTCAAGCCATGCTTCTATGAACAAATGAAACGCGAGAAACTTGGCCTAGCATGTTGATTGGAAATGTGGTGATAAACAAAACATGTACGCACGGATCAAACTCACCTCATTTCTTCAGTTAATGGATTAAACAGCCGCTGGAAATTGCATCCTAATATCTCCAAATGTGTTATCACAACAGGAAGTCGCAACGATTCTCGCTGAATCGCCTCTTTATCATGATAAACAAAGGTGTTGAATATTTCATTTACCGACAATAAAAGCAAAACTCTTCGCCCACTTTCAAGAAATATCAACAAAGATACATTAAATTCCGACCTAGGAACTTGGAGGGGAATAGGATTAACGACTTTCACATATTTGTCGATGACATAATCACCTGCCTCATACCCATACCCGTGTATCGTGAAGGATGAAAGAGGAAATTTGATCAACAGTCAAAATTGATAGAAACTTATAGAAATTTACAAGGTATATATTCAAGTGTTAAATCAAGTATTATTGGTCTGAAATTGAGTATTTTTATTTCAAAATAAAGGATGATTTATTAATTTTTACGAAAGCCGACACTCGATATTTTCACATGCTCAGTATGCCTAAGTTTCTCCCTTTTTCATGCCACTTAGAGTTTCGAATTTCGGGGGGGGGATGCATCCCCTGCATCCCCCCCCTTCGGTACGCCACTGGCTTTGATGTAGAGTTGTACCGCCCTCATGTAAATATGGAAACCTGTAAATGTAAGACACAATCGTCATGTCAAGGTAATAAGAAAGGTTGGATGCCCATCGGTCGTTTTGTTTCTGATTACAACCTTATAATTGAATTTGATGTGAAACAGATGGAAAGAGATTTTATGATTATCATCTGTTTGAAGGCACCGTGTCTGTTTTGGACATTATTATGGAAATCCCTTTCATTGGTGCTCCCCTCGCAGCGTGATGATCACATTATATCACATGCCTGCAACGAAGATAAACGACACTTGAAGACAACCGTCTGTGTTTGTGTCATTCTGTGAATCACTTCATTGATGACTTAGTCCACACTCTTCACCACAACCTAGAGATGTCTTGTAGCTTATTAATTCCTCGTTATGTTTTCAGTCAGCAATGCCTCAATTAAATTTATTATCATAGTCCATGATACATGGTCTAGAGTATAGGTCATGTCTATACTGTATTAGGATCTAGGAAGATGCTACATATATTTTTCTAGAATGCAAAGTTAATTTCAGTAATATGTATTTATTTAAATTGACCTTGAATTCCAGAAAAATGTTAATGCACTAATCCAGTAAATACAAAATTAGAACAGCCCTGAGTCAAGCGGATGCTGAGTTGAACGTAAATGAATGATTGTACTTAAGTATGTAGCACATAGGCAGATGGATGATTGATAATTCGATAACGAGTAATTGGTAGTATATTTTTTCGTTTGAGTGATCGAAGAACTTCGGTTTGGGCTCACAATTGTGCCTGGTGTCAACATCTTTTGAAATAGAAAATAAGGATGTATTGTATACGCCTATAGTATTCTTCTGTTTTAATGATGATTATTTCTTAATATGCTTTTCCATCCTTTCAGCAACACAGAGTTGACACGTACACTGAGGAAGAGAGAGTTGGTTGTTTGGTGGGAGAGGCGTTGAAAAGGATGAAGCAGATAGAACAGAAAAAATGCTACCAGGTGACCAAAATAGTGTCTGGAGGTACGTCACGACATTGTGATTAACTGTTCGACTATTTTACTTCTTTCTTGTTATCAACAATGTGAGAGACAACTTAGGAAAACACAAACTTTTCTAGAAAGAAACAAGGTAAGCTAATAAAACGAATAATAATTTAATAGTTTGCCTTGTCACTGAATTTACTATTCACATTACTATGTTTTATATTGCCTTTGTATCTTGTCAGGTCACTCTATATTATAGATTGCTACGGGTGAGTTATAACCCAGTACTGTCTGCCAAAATTTTGATATCTCTTGTATTTTTATTCAGTAATTTTGCACATGTATTACTTTTTCTATGAGGCTTTTATATGAAATTTTTACATGTTTTTGTGGCGATGTGATTTTCGAATTCGTGTCTCCTAGTTATTTTGATGATCGATGTATTTTGAGCGAAATTAATTATCTGTAAGAACAGATTGATGTTAACCATCGATACACTTGACTATGTCTACCAGAAATGATGAATTTTTCTAGATTGTGCCTTGATTACTTCAATACCGCATTTCCTCGAGTATAACCCTAGCTTATTATAGGCTTACCAGCTCACCAAATGCAACAATTATCCAATGCATATGACGATTCCCAAGACCTCGTTAAACGTTTCATTCCGTCTTAAAATATTTCATAATTGTTTGAATCAATGTTCTGTGGTACAGAACATATTGCAAAAAAACAAGGAAATTTGGCAATTATGAGTCAAAGCGTTCACCTAATTGTAAAAAACATGTATCTAATCCTTAATGCGCCTAAGCAACATCGATCAAAATTCATATGCGGATTCTCAATTTTTTATGAAACGCTTCAGTTTGTTATAAAAGACTTTGTAATTATATCTGATTAGAGTGAAACATTTGTCAACCGTTTCCAATTTATTTTTGATTTTTACTTTAATTTGTCATATACTTTGATATCTGTCATACATCTACCAAATGATAAATTTGATGATTTAGACAAATAATCATACAAATTTAGAACGATAGACAAATGACTCACTCTTATCAGATATAATTATTAATTATAAAATACTTGATAACAGAATGAAGCGTTTCATAAAAGTTAAAGAATCTGCATATGAATTTTGATCGATATTGCACGTGCGTATCAAGAATAAGAGACATGTTTATTTACAATTAGGTACAATTTGTAAAATTGAATATGAAACCATCGGGTAGGTAGACTATATTCGAGATAATACGCTACTCACTGTTTGTAACTTCGTAATTTTGTTTAGTATTTGAATCATAAATTGCATCTTTGTTAAGTAAAGTGTGATCAAATTTGTTTGTAAATTTTTTTGTAAACCGCATGATCCAAACGGTGCAGGCTGTCAAGTCTTCCGGTTTTTTTGTTTAGCCTTTTGGCCGAGATTCCGTTTTTTCTGTGTTTAGATGAAGATTCTGTTTTTTTATAGAAATACTATGATAACAAAACTTTGTGCAGCATTAAGTAACAAAATGGCATTAATCATAACATGCAATGAACATACAAAGTTGGATAGCAGATTTCTTGATTTGCATCTGTATTACGAAGGGCGTTCCAAAAGTTCGTGACGTTTGTTTTTAAGTTCTATACCTGTCTAATTATAAGTTAATGAATATATAAGCGCAGTTTTGATTACTTCTGAATACTAGTTGTACGAGGAAAAAAGCCTGAGTTCCATATTTAATGATTTATTTACCAAAAATACATTTTGATTAAATCGCAAAATCAGCTGACTTCTATTTCTTCAGAACGAACTATTCCGTATTGTTTATTTTCAATAGGCTCATATGCCATTTTTCGGCACATATTTTGTAGTGATAGTGATATATACCAGTAATGAATTTCCGTGACCCATAGTATATTTTGAATATTCAATTCAGGCACTAATTTTTCCAAATAATTTCAATTTCAATATGATTAAGCATTCTATGTTGGTGTTTTTTCCGATTTCGCATTCTGTTTTTTCCCGATTCAGCCGTCTGTTTTTTCTGTTTTTCTCCAATTCAGCTGTCTGTTTTTTTCTGTTTTTCGGGAAATCGACGAATGACAGCCTGAACGGTGTTGTCGTATCAGTTAAGTAAATTTTTGTTTTATAGAGAAATAAGTAGCGCTATGATCCAAACGGTGTGATCATATCATTTTTGTAAATTTTGTTTTGAGGAAATTTGCATGATCCAAACGGTGTGATCATATCATTTTTGTAAATTCTGTATTTAATTACAATATTCTTCTGTACTCTCCTGTTTTTTGATATAAACTTCTAAGGAAAAGCATGGGTATAGCTTTAATGTAACGATAATTGGGTTAAATACCTACTTGAGTGGCGTAAATTTAAGTCGTCTGAAAGTCGTCTAAAAGTCGTCTAATAAGTCGTCTAAAAAAGGTCACCCTATCGGACAAATTAGACCCAGTTTAGGACGTCTGGCGCAAGACGACTATTAGTCGTCTATTTGTTTAAGGGGTACCGTATGACTTTATTGTTTGGTGCTGTGACTACTTGCGTGACAGAACACGACGAATTCAAGTGAACTCTAAGTCTACCGCCTTCGTATCTGTGACATCCGGGGTTCCCCAAGAAGGTATTTTGTCACCTTTTCTTTTTTGTGCTCATGTGTCCGTCCAGTCCTAACTGTCTCATCTCACTGTACGCAGATGATGTCATCACAGCGAAGCCCATTTTCAATGACCACTATGATCAACTGGTATTGGACGAGATAAGTCATGTCGAAGGTTGGTGTAACTCAAATGGGTTATGTCTGAATCGCTCAAAAACTAAAATCATGTTGGTCTCTTCGTCAATGCTGACTACATTGCCGTCCAATATTGTCTTGGCAGAAAACGTGAAATTATTGGGAGTGACATACACCGCAAAACTAAAATGGGACCTTCACGTCGATAACGTATGTAGAAAAGCGATTCAAAGACTTTACGTTATAAATTAAACGTCTGAAGCGATTCCTGTCTATTCAAGAGCTCATCCTTCTATATAACTCTACTGTCCTTGGGTCGCTGGAATATGATAGTGCGGTTCTGGTAGGAATGAATAAGAAGAACTCTGAGAAATTCGAGAAAGTAAGACGCCGAGCACACCGTGTAATTTGCGGGTCAGAATGCAATTGTGACTCTTTCACACCACTCCGTATGAGAAGAGAGATTTCCGCTCTACGAATTTTCAAAGCGATATCCAATAAAGACAATTTGTTGAGCTACTTGGTTCCTAAGCAATTCCTACGCTCCTCACTTTTTGAAGTTTCTTTTTGCCGTACACAGTTGCGAAAGTCGTCTTTCGTACCGTCATGTGTGACTTTAGTGAATAATCAAATGACTTGTAGTAACTAGATTAATTTGAACGTATCTTTTTTTTGCTTTTGTTATTATCTTCTTTGTAAAAGATCTATATGACATGCATGTTGTGATTTCCATTCAAAAATACACGTTTTACTACTACTACTAAAACAAGCTTTTAGCATCATGGCGAAAGCAGTTTGTCGAGCTTCTCTTCAGGTATCGGTACACCATGTCACGAAAATCCGAAATCAGTCTAGAAAGTTTTACAATCATGGCAGAGATACGTCCTGAATTCTGTCAAAACATGTTCTCTTGCTTTCTTTGAAATTCAAAAATACTGACATTCGTTATATGATTTACAAGTGCAAACTAATACCACACCTTTGAATATGAGATTTATACATGTAATATTCCGTTATAAACATGCTTGATTTTATTCTATGCTATCAGACATGCTTTTTAGCCGTGGTTTCAAGTATGTCTTTAAAGTATTTTAAACATGCTTTAAATATTTCATCATTTTAAAGTACAATTGAGATGCCAAGAATAGGGATATGGAATTGATAACTCCCAAATGCTACTGACAAGAGGGTTAAAATCCTGAGAGCCTGTGCAACGTAAAATTAGAGTGTTGTTGCAGTCATGAAGCAAAAACATTCTAGGTAAGTGCATGTCAGTAATTGTCAAAATTAAGACCATGATCACATTGCAATGCAGGTCAAAGGTCAGTCCAAGGTCAAAGGTAACATATCTTTAGAAGAGCATCCGGAAAGTTTCCTCAACTTTCTATGATTAATTTCCGGCTCTTTTTCAATATTGATGCGTTTCAACTCGTTCTTTACGAAGCAGGGAGATGATGTCATCGACATGTGATTCATAAAACGAACATTAGAGAATGAAAAATGTTGGCAGAGTAGATAAGTATCATCATTTGAAAAGTAACCATCTGCTTGTCAGTAACTCAGTTCAGCGTGGAAGGAGTCATCAACCCCCTAACCTCTATAAATCCCTACCCATGCTGTTGGTACAACAGGGTTCCTACCGACCTTCAGAGAAAAAATTCTACGACTTTTCTATGACTTCTTAAACTTATAAGCAGTGACCAAATTTTAACTATTTTAGTTATATTTCTTCATATTTCCTTAATTAAAGTAAAAGCGATCTATGGATATTTCATTACCTTAATGTGCAACAAGAATCTGAAAACTTAGAATATCTCGGCCTATGATGATAAAAACAAGGCAGTAACAAGCAATTAACAAACCGATAAAATCTATGTGTACATAACTAAGTTCTCTAGAATCAGTCAAATAGCTTAGATCGTCATCATGTTGAAAGCAATAACAATGGTCTGTCTATACGAAACAATTACTTCCAAACTTTTCGATGAGATATGCAGCATTTAATGAAAATAGACTAATAGAAAAATGTGTGCACATATCAAAATTGATGAAATTGAATTATTTCATGAAAGCAAATATTTTCGGAAATTGGAACGACACAATTCTACATGCATAACAGTATTTGCTGAAAGAATTAAAATCTCAATTTCACGTAAATGAATATCCTGTGCCTTAGTCTGTTCATCTATCAACTCCATCTGACCTTCAGTAGATTCTATTTCTAGATCAAGTTCCAATTTCCGCTTTTTTCTACTGGTTTCAACCCTTTCTTCATGCGCTTGCCCTCATTCAAGTATAGTTTTGGAATTTCCAGGACTTTACCATGTTTTCAAGGATTTCCAGGACCAGTAGGAACGAAAGTAAAAACCATCTGAAGCACAAAAATGTTGCTAAAAAAATCGTTGAATCAAAAATGTTGTCTTCTCATTCCAGGAAACATTTGTATTAGATGCATCCTTAATATATAGATCGATAAACAGTATCTGAGAACTAAATGATACAATTTCTCCACTGTTTCATCTATAAAGCCACTCTATCAAGAATTGACATGTTCATAATCACAATCGACATGAAATATAGTAAATTTCATGCAGGAATCAATAGAAAAATGAAGTTGTCAACAAAAAGTTTGGCCACAGCGACTTCTTGACATTGATACATATAAATATCTGAAAATCATATTGGCTAAAAAGATGGCAGAGTTGTCGCCACTAAAAATACATTACCGTGATGGGAAGTTTCCACAATTGATATATTTGAACACTTTGGTAGGAGTCCTGTACAGGTTGATACAGGCCCCTTGATCTTCTACTCAAAGTGAGAGCAGATTAATGCAAGTGATCGATCCGACTGTCTATCAATTTCTTGCAAGAAAGGCTGGCGGGTGAGAGGACTAGAATACTTTCACTAATTTAAGTAGCGGTCAGCAAATGCAAGTAGCATGATATGAATATGCAACTTAGCAAACCGACGAAGATGATGTTGAGATTACAGGTGCTTTGTTTCAACTATTTCACAAATGAAAACAGTTTTTGAGATAGCAGAAAGATTCAATAGCTTATGTTGTTCAATTGAAAAGAGCTGAAGGAAAATGCAAAGAAAATCTACAAAAAAATCTTTTCGTACAGAATTCAATATTTAATTCATAAAACTGCTACCGCGTTCCACATGAACAATTCTCAAACTGGAATGGCCATTTATTTCAAATTGTCTGGTTCACTCACTAACATATGCATCATAAACTTTAGAAAATGAAAAAGACTTCATGAATGAACGTGATACTCCTTCATAACTGACACACTCTGGCTGTCGGAGCCCGGGGATATTGCACCACAAACATTTCTTTGTGCCTTCCACAGCAGTGGTCGCTGCGAGGTCTCATCACGGTACAGCTCGGTTTTAAATTTGAATTCGAAGCATACATCACACAGGCCTACTAGTGCTATTAGTCGAGAAAGTCCAGTGAGGCCTGCATGAAAACTTCTTGGATTTTTGATAAAATATGAATAATGATACATTTTCATAAGAATATCTGAGACATCGAAGGTTTTACATCTTAAAAGAATTCTCCATGGATGTGCGTAAATGGAAATGCCAATTAGCCTAGAATTCTAATCTTTAGAATCGGTTTATTTTGAATTGAATGAGAAACTGAATTAGACGCCGGTTCATATCAGTGCATCCGAACTTTTGAGTGAGAAAACTCAGCGAACGCCGTTCCAGCAACCCTAGATGAATTAAACTAAGAATTTGCCGTTCAAGAACTGAGATCCTCCAATTCCTGTAAGTGCTTGCTATTGACATATTGGGTATTTTCCTGTATTTAGTAATCTAGCATCAAAATGCAAAGTTTTAGATTCGCATACCTGCACGAACGTATAGATATGTGTAGGTGTAGTAGATTTTTGTCGATCCTTTTGAATATGAATCACATCCTGCATTTTCTGAAACTCAAAAAGAGTACCGGTACACAAAATTTTGCTATCGCTATACAGACCCTAAGATATTTTATTGAGTAGATATTGTCGGAAAGTAAGTATGTCGAGTAGACTGGTATTTTCTCTATGAAAACGTCAAGCAAATAATACCTTTCATTAATTGAAAAAATACAACTCATTTACAAAATGACCTTAACATCCTGAAAGAAACAATAGTCCGGGAGCTAGCGTGAAGTTGTGCAGGGAACGAGGTAGTACATAAAACTTTCACATAGCATAGTACACCTCTAACCTACTACAAAACTTCGCGTCTGCCGGATCAGATCATTTGCTTTTCAGAAATAGAGATGCCAACAAAATCCTATGTATTTCCAATGGTAGAATTGTGACATTTAAGGTGTTGACTCCATTTTTTCGAATTTTTGCTCATAAAAGTTACACAAATTGGTATTTTGTTGAACTGGTTATTATGGAAATCATCTACAGATCATGATCTTTCAAATGAGTTATCATTCAGTGAGAGAGGATGAAGTAAAGTGTACAAACAGACACTTTTCGTTGGTGTAACTGCAAATTTTAACATAGAAATTTCAGGAAAATTGTTGATATACTTTAACGAAAAGTGTCTGTTTGTACACTTTACTTCATCCTCTGTCACTGAATGATAACTCATTTGAAAGATCATGATCTGTAGATGATTTCTATAATAACCAGTTCAACAAAATACCAATTTGTGTAACTTTTATGAGCAAAAATTCGAAAAAATGGAGTCAACACCTTAAATGTCACAATTTTACCACTGGAAATACATAGGAGTGTGTTATCCTCTCTATTTCTGAAAAGCAAATGATCTGATCCGGCAGACGCGAAGTTTTGCAGTAGGTTAGAGGTGTACTATGCTATGTGAAAGTTTTATGCACTACCTCGTTCCCTGCACAACTTCACGCTAGCTCCCGGACTACAATAAAAGGCAAAATCAGTGAAACAAAACGGAAAGAAATTAAGATGGGAGTCCAGAATCGCGAAGATTAAAACGTCTGGAAATTTGACACATTAGCCGGATTATTTTGGTTTCAAAACTATCAGTATTTGTCTAATCAATATACTATGCAATGAATAGGCTGCATGTACAATTGTACATGTACATGCATACGTTTTTAATATGCCCCTAGTTTGAGGTGCTTTCAGTTTTAGAATGAAGTAACTAAAATGTATGTAGAGGGGTTTTCAATGCCTCGATAACACCAACCTTTGATCATAAAAGTGCACACAAAATTTTCATCACTATCGCAGCTGCTTTCGCCTCACAAACGTAACAGGCACATGTGTGACTGAAAGCAAAAATCTTAGAAATATAAAAAATGACAGGTTTGTAAGCCTTTAGCAGTCTAGAGTTGTCAACTCTGAAATCGTCAACTCTTTCATTATGGACATCGACAGCAATGGAAATTCACAATGTTGCTTAATTGAATGATAAGTCATACATTGTTTCGAATTGAGAGAAAATAAAAATTTTATGATCACTTCCGCGCTCAAGTTAACATTCGATATGTTGACGTTTTATATAAAGCGTGACAAGGTAAGAGAAGACGATATTCATCAGCTTCATAGATTGAATAACGCAAATGTATGCTCTATACAGTGTAGGTAGATGCTTCTGAGAGTGAGATTCTCTACCACTATCTTTTATGAATATGCACATGCATGTAAATATGAAGCAGCGAATTGCTCAACAAAACTAAAGCAATTTAGTTAATGACAGCTGACGTGGTGTAGTTTGATTTCATTTAGAGAACAAAGCTGACTCGTCTCCCCTGCTAAAAGTTAGCCGCTAAAAATATTTACAGTCTGTTACTACAAGGGGGAACATTTATTACATTACATGAATCACATTTTCCATGCATGCATACTGCAATAGAAGAGTGCACAAAGTCTTAGCATTACATGTACCTCTTTTAGCAGTAGCTGTGTATATTTTTAGCAGCTAACTATTAATGAGAAAAAGAATCAACTTTGCTCTCTAAATGAAACCAAAACAATTTGTTTTGAGATGCACAATTACCACATTAAGTGAAATTTCAAAGGTATTTTTCATTTAAATACTTCTTCTAACCCACAGCAGACAAAAGTCTAAGTTCGTGAGCCTGTAATATTTAGTAGATACTGCTTTTTTTGCTAACACGATGTGAATATGAAAATTTAATATTGAAGAGCATCCTCAGTTGAAAGATGAGAATAGATATGAACATTGAAGTAGTATTTACGATAATCAAAATATTATCATTGCATTATTTATGCCTGAATGAATCTCAAATTTATTCCGTGCACGAAGTAAATACTACGATGTTATAAAAGGATATAACGCTTTGCCATCAAAGCAGTCAGCATTTCGAATATAGTGAATTAGGTTATTAGCACTTGTTTAACTCGTACTTTTACTCGTAGAAGTTTCAGCTCTTGCGGCTTCGTCACGCTTTGAGCAAATAATACTTACGTATTATGTTTTATCGTTCTCCGCTATCTCAATTCCTCTATTTTGACAGGTAACTGACTTCCTTTAATCAATATGCAATAATGCAATGCCACAACGCAAGTAGGTAGCAATCTCGAAAGGCACCTTTAACAAAATTCAATTCTAACTTCTATTGTAGCAAGGCCATAAATAAAAGATTTGGCATAGGTCATGCGACGGCAGATTTAATAGAAACAAAAGCAGTCACGTTAGATGTCACAAGTCTTGTGAACAAATAACGTGCTCATTAAGTTTGCTAAGAATCAAATAAATAAAGACAGTTATTTCATCTCAATATCAAACTTTTTCTAAAGGATTCGAGCAGACCCTATAGTGATCTTGCACTCTGTGCTGCGAATTCACTTTAATTTCTATCGAATGCTTATTCACCGAAATTATTTAAGTCAATCTTTGTCATTTTTTACTGTCAATTTTTGAGTAAGTTAGTGAATTTGTTGAATATTTTGCCGTTCATCATAGTTAGTGTCATCAAGAAGTCTGTTTTGTCTCATAATTTCAATTTTCCTCATGTTTTTTTGCACAGATTAGACACAAGTAAAGCGGTACCAAAATTCGTTACTCGTGTTGCAAGCTACGTTGGATCAGGGAGCCGGATAAAGATTTGATGACTTAGATGACCTAATTACTCATTTTTCGCTCAATAAACTCATTGCCCTACAGAGAAAAATCTCTTCAGGAAGGGAAAGTACACATGCTTAGTACAAGCAGGTACTTTGACTTTTGATCCGATGCAGTTGAATGAGAAAACATGCTTCACAACAACAATTCATTATTATCTTTGGAATTGGCATAATCAAGAAGTCATGTGACACTTGATCTGAAACAGCATCAAGCTGATTATAGGACGTCCTTGAGGTGAACTAAAAGAGCATTGCAGAATGCCAGGGAAAGTCGCTTCATATCCAAAACTACTCCTGATATGATGTGCATAAACCTCAGGTATGCGCATATGGTCATTTATTGATCATATTCTCCCACGTTTTGAAGTTTGTCTTTAAGTGAATTAATTGTTAAAAAACATCACACGCAGATAATTGAGGATATATTCCTCCCACATTCAAAAAATGTGCAGATCGGATATGTACTTCTTGAATATGAAATGATAACTTGAAGTGTAGGGATGTCAGTAGCTTGATCTGTTGGACACATTCTGATTTCCAAGCAGATAAATAAATAGACATTATTTATTCTTGGAAGCACATTAGGAGCTTTTCTTCTATGTGGTCGAGATGCTATTCATCCCACGCTCATTCTTTTTATGTGAGTGCTCAGCAAAAATGCAGAGTGTACTTATTTCAAATGTCTTGACCCGACAATGGCTTCAACAAAGGTCTGAACGAATAGCGAATGCTCTACCACAAGGCCACACATTTAAGATAGCACATGAAAAATAGCGACTTGTTAAATATGCATCATGCAAATTAATCGAGTCCCAGAATGCAGTTTCGGCATTACCACCGCCATTGTGAATTTTTCTCAATTCTCTAAACTGTAAACCGACTAGCCATATAATACTCCGACAGTGACAATTGGAAAGAGCGGGTCAAACTACACAGAAAGCTGTTGACGAAATATTGGAGAATGATTTTAATATGACCCCAGAATGTAGTTTCGGTTTTTCGGTCCCCATTCTAAATTTTCGTCATTTCCTCAAAAAAGGGCCAATCGTGTGATTTTCTAGCAATTATATTTGCAAAGAACGGTCAAAATGTATAGGAAACTGTTGAAGAAGTGGTTGGGAATTTTTTTAATCGAGACTCAGAATGCAGTTTCGGTTTCTGTGCATCAAAAACCGATAAGATGCAAAATGGGAAATTTTCAAAATGAAACCACCTCTCCTGGCATATCGTGACGGCTAAGTTGGAAAGCTAAGTGGTGTTGGCAAAGCTGTGTATGATCCCAAGCATTATAGGAAGGGTACAACAATCAGCTGTCTTTTCAGCTGGGCAGAGAAAGAAATCTGGAATTCCGGAAAATTAGTTAACCCTATGTAGCGCATGAAATTCAATCTAAAGTTTCTGACTGATGACCAATGATGAGAGAACGAGATTGATAGGTCATTTACCATCACTTCAAGGCATGAAACAATTAGCTTCATTTCTTTCAACCTAGTGCGCATTTCAATAAGCCTTATTCAAATCAAGTCTTATGACAAGAATGAAAAGCGTCAAATCTTCAAGCTTGTGACTTTTGAATGACGTCATGACTTCAAACCGTATCAATGACATCCACACATGCACGGGTACATCACGACTGCAGCCCAAGTGATGCTATTTTTCCTAATGTGTACATTGCCGGATAATCTCACTCCATCTTCCACTAGCATGCGGATTAGGGGCCCATAATTCACATTACCTGATAAAAAAGATGCATTATATGAATTATAATGAGATCTACGTGAGGTAATCATTATATTACATCATCTTTATTAGGCTATGTACACTCAACTTTTAATCATTCATGAAGCGACGCTCAAAGATGTCATAATAATCACCGACTGTCAGAGATGAAAAGATTCACAAATTATGTCCAGCATGATATAGAGACAGTTTTCTGGATCAGTTAACAGATGAAACTCCTACCCCCTTGTTTCTCGTCGAATCTCGAGGCCCAATGAAGTCTTGATAAAAAATCCGGAAAAATAATCCACCCTGACTTGTCTAAGAAACTTATCGTCTTCTTGTCATTGTTTGCTTTAAGAATGCTTTCCTGAATGTGACCACTCTCCCACAAATGATCAAGGGATTGAATGAAATTTCAACACTGAAAACTCCATATTAAGTGAGGAGACTCTCAATAAATCTCGAATGCATTGCACTGAGTGATCCGCCACTTTCATCCAATGTTATGCTTTCAAAACAGCTGGTTTGCTGACACTGCTTTCAAATTCAACTCAGGTAGAGGTCATTCAAGTACACCATGACGCATGGATGACTATAATTTGTGCGATATAAGATAAGCATTGCTTAACTTGCACTTCAAACATAGCAACTGAATGTGACAGCAGCATAAAGACAGAAAAATAAATAAGCCATTCATCCAAGAACAACACAAGCAAATTGAACTAAGGATTTCTTAAAACATTCTGTCCTGGCTATCACTTTTCGATGAGAAGAACCTCGTCGTCCACAGAGACGATTCGATCTGAAGTCATTTATTACCTGCAGGGAAAGTTTTAGTCAAGTCCTTTCACTGCAGATGCAGCAGAGAAGTAGAAATTCTGGAGGGACGCTCTCTTGTTCATACCGAATTTCAAAATTTGCAATGATCTGAGATCAAACGGCCAATTCGTGAAGGCAAAAATGACGAATGACAGGCGGCAGAATGCTGCAATAGTCCCACAACATCCAAGGAGGTATTCAATGCGAATGTAAAACTGATTCAATACTCTCCCGATATCTTTAATGCCAAAGAAGCAGGAACTCAAGGAAGGTAGTCCATGCCTGCTTCTGGCGTAATGGCACATCTTTTGCATGGTAATTTGATCTATCGTTTGCTTCATTTCATTCCATTGTAAATTGCATTTGCGACATGGTCTAAGATGCCTTGGTGGACAATCGATCCCCAGCTTCTTGCTTAAATGTCGGCAGTCACAATTGTGACGAGATATATATTCGTTGTTCACAATTGCTATGACAACTGATGTGTGGTGGTGAGGTTTTGATCCTGCCAATTGATTTAGTTGCATGCAAGCTCAGTTGGTAGAGCAATGTCTAGTTAACCTGTGGTCGCAGGTTCGATTCCAACCAGCCGCATATCTTTTGCGTGACAATTTGATCTATCGTCTATTTCATTTCATTCTATTGGTAACTGCTGAGAAACTATAACGGAAAAAGTCATGGTCAATGGCGAGCGGTTGACGACTGGCTGCGATTGAAAAGATCATTCACTGAATTCCTGATAGCATTTGTAGAAGAGCTTCTTTGTATTGAAGGAAAAGATATTCGCTTCCCTGCTTCCTTACATGGACTGACGTCTTCCGCATGCATACTTCGGAAGAGTGTAGGAGGAAAGATGGACGAACAATATGTGGTCGGTAGAAGCCGGTTGCCGCGGTTTTGTAGGACACTCTGTGGTGCGGTTTTTGAACAGCTTAGGATAAGGGAGAGAGGTCACGAAAACAGAAAGAATTGAGTGAAATAGCGATGAAAGGATCTGCGCGGATATGGAGCCGTGTACAGCCAGGGATGGAACCGTTACCGGTCGACCGGCGCCGGTCGGGTCGGGTCACCGGTCGGGTACCGGTCAAACTTTCTGACCGGCCGGTCATGTGACCGGTCAGGCAACCGGCCGGTTACTGACTGTCTCCTCTGATGAACTTACTTTAACTCTGAAGAGACCAAGTCCTACTCGTCCATGGCGGTCCTTCTACGATGTGTATCATTCTTTTAGTGTGTCATATGAAGATCTTCGACGTATTCTTCATACACGAGACATGGAATACCGTTTGTTACCCGTTTCTCCGGAACTTCTAAAAGAATTGGTTGACTTTTTTCGACATTTCAATTCTATATTTGATTATTTAGAAATGTCTGACAAACCATCGATTCAAAATGTCATACCAAGTTATTATTTGATGAAAGAATTCGGAGCCGCTACTCTCAATGTACATGAGTCACGTGGCGTGATATTACTAAAGGAATACTTTCTGAGCGGATTGGATGAAAAGTATTGGTCGTCCACGACTGAACTACATAAAGTTGCAACTGTCATGGATCCAACTTTTCGACAAAACTATCTTTTTATTGAAGATCGCCAATTTCGTAATCAGTTTATAGAGAATGTCAAAATTCATATCACATCGACGTTGTCTTCATATATTAAAATCAAGCCTACAGCAAGTGAATCTACGGTATCTACCGAAGTCAGAAGTAACCACCAAAAATTACCAAAATTGATCCGTTTTCGAATTTCCGATCTTCGTGTTCAGCTGCTCCTGTTTCTTTGCATTCTTCAAACAAACTCGAATTGTTTGCAAGAATTTGAAAACTACATGAACGAAAATTTTCATGGAATATATTCAACCAATCCATTAGATTTTTGGAAAAAGAAACAATCGACCTACCCTCTCTTGAGTGAAATATCCCGGAAGATATTTGTAATTCAGGCCATCGTCAGGAGGAGAGTGAAAGACACTTTAGCATTGGAGGTTCTGTATTGACCGCGAGTCGCAATAGACTTGACCCATCCACTGTCGACAGTCTTGTTGTATTAAAAGAAGGAGACATAAATGGATTGTGGCAGCTAGGATAAGTCTTTCATGTTAATCATATTTGTTTTAAACGTTTTGAGAAATTTTCAGTTTTCATTCCATGATTCCGTAAAACGTTTCAAAATGAGATAGTAAGTAAAATTTTATTTAAAGATTAAATATACTTAGTAATAATAATGACTCGTATAATGTACATGTAGTCATATATCATTTCCTACACGTCGTACATATGCCTCCTTGTAGTCAAAATTAGTTATGCTTATACTTATCTTAAATTCATGATTGTTCTGAAGGCTATATGTAATTTTACTGCTATATTTCTTCTTGATTTGCTAATTAGACCTACTAATCTAGTAGATATATTGGTACAGTCGAAGACAATAAATTAATTTGCTAATTACCTATCTAGCTAGTACACATAGGCTACTCAGATATATAAGTATCGTCATTCTTTGGGTACTATATAGGCCTACATGTAGTTTGGCATAACCGCATTTTGTATAATCAACCGGTCGACCGGCCGGTCGGGTCGGGTCGGGAAAATCACGACCGGTTCCATCCCTGTGTACAGCTTTCTCCCAGCAACGGCTAACTGCGCCACTCATGGCAAGCGAGTTCCGAGGAAGGAGTCAAAACTCGCGGGTGGTCCTTGGCTGACGTTGCTGAAATGCATTCTACTGCATGTTCTACAGTTTGTTTGTATTAAGAAATCACAATCAAAGCTGTTTATTTTCAATAAAGTTTACAGCAGTTTACTGCACTTTTCAGTCAATTGAAATTCCATCTATCAACAAGGACAATAGATAGACAAAATGTCATAAAGTGTTAATGACTGTATAAGCTAACCTCTATTTCATGCTTCTTGCCTTTTTTCTTGACTCAATTCTATTGAGTGAACGCGTCAGCCAATGAGCGTACGTGGTGTGATCCAAAATGTCCCGGACTAACCTACTTGCAGATAACCTGTGATAACGAATACTACTTCAGATGTAAATTTAGGTCTTTAAGGCATGAGAAATATGGTTGCCGAAATTTTTCCGGTCAGTTTTCTATTTTTTCAAAATTTTCAAACATTTTTGTCTGAATTTCAAGATTTTCCTATAAATTCTAGCGATTTAGAATTAATATATTTAGATTAACTTGACAGTTAAGCTATCACTAATAACCTGACTAATAATTAACGGAAAAACAAATGTTTTGTTCCAGAAAACAGTTTACTTTTCAATGTATGAGCCGTTAGCATTCGTCACTTTTTGCCAACGAAGTCTCAATTCACAAAAAGCTTTATGAAAAAATTCCGGTGTCAAAGAATCAAAAAACTCAGTAACTGCATCCCGCAGTTCAACTGGCGATTCAAAATGGTGTCCACGAAGATGCTTTTTGAGGAATCTAAACAGATAGAAGTCACTTGGGACCAAGTCAGGTGAATAAGGAGGATGGCTCAATAGTTGAAATCCGTTTCTCGTTAAGGCATTGGTTGTCTCCTGCGAGGTAAATGAATCGGTAGCATTGTCATGAAGCATAGTGTAGAGGGGAAGGATTTCGTGGCTTTCTTTTTTTCTTCCGCGCTTCAGATAACAGATTGGAATAATATTCGCTATTGATTCTTACTCCTTTATCCGCAAAGTCAACCAGTTGGATTCCCGAAGCGTTCCACAAAGACCGTCAGCATCAACGACCGGCGTTGTGATGTTCCGGATCGCATTTTCAAAGGGGCAGACTCGCCTGAATTTTCGCCACTCTGCAGATTTCTCGCTTACTTTGAGGCAGGATACAAAACTTAAAGGTGTTTTCATCCTCTGTAAGGAATGCAGTTCAGAAAACTGATCTCCGTGCATTTCGAGGAGATCCAAATTTTCACTGTGCCCAGGCCAGGATAAGTCTGTTCTCCTTCATTTCAGGGGGCAGAAACTTCGGTACGAAAACGTGATGCCAGTTTGCGATATCCAAGTCTTTCGATTGATGTCATGACAGGAGTGATAACTGATTCGCAACTCTCTTGACATAATCACGGATGGTTATCCTTCTGTGTGCTGTAATCACTTCATCGCACTGACTCGATTTCTCTTCCGGAATCTCCTGCGGCCGGACCAACAGTTGAAAAATCTTGCTCTCACAGATTGTCTTCCGCGTTTTTAAATTCGCTTATCCAGAAATAAGCAGTAGTTCTCGATGGAGCTTTGCTTCCATATGCCGGCTTAATTCCTTTAGAATGTCACCATTAGCGAAGCGCCGGCGGATCAGGAGGTATCGTATCACACTGCGATATTCGACTGAAGACACGCTTGTCACATCCATCATGAAAACTGATAGAACAAAGAACCATCGTTGACACGGATTTCTTAATGAATGCGTGCTGAATGAACTTCACTGATTGATATCGTAACACATGAAGCAATTAACAAAAGACGTGCAATATTCATGGCAAAGATATCCGTCAAATAAGGTACAAATCAAAATCAATCTAACTATAACAATAAGACAAATCGGATCTCGATCAATTCAGAAAATACAGAAATTCATGTTAAAATGTAAAAATATTTTGAAAAAATAGAAAACTGACCGGAAAAATTTCGGCAACCATATTTCTCATGCCTTAAAGACCTAAATTTACATCTGAAGTAGTATTCGTTATCACAGGTTATCTGCAAGTAGGTTAGTCCGGGACATTTTGGGTCGCACCACGTATCTCATTCATTGTTCGCCTCCAGACATTGCTCAACGGCACTTGGCAGATAGAGAACCAAGTGAACTGCCACGACTCTCCTCTTCCTCACTAGCTGCGCTGGTATCTGACATTTGCTCTACACAATCATGTATTGATAAATGCTGCGTTACATTACATTCTACGACTAATTGTGTGGTTCTTGTTTTACACCCAATAAAACCATAACACAAAAGCAGGCGTGTAAATGCAGCGTGACATGTTGATGAATAATGCAACATGTCATTCTGCTGTTAAACAATTATTCAATTTGAAACATTTACGTTTGAGTTATCGTATTCTCTTTACTGCATGTGATTGACATATTGAAGGAGAGAATTCCCCTTTTTCTTTTCTCGAACGTCACATCAAACTGATAATGTTGTGATAACAATTATTGAAGTGACAACTCACAGTTGTGAGGAAAATGATCCATGTAGGCTGCCTCAACGTCTTGAGCAATGAGGCTCTTCAACAGACACAGATGCTGATGTAACATGCTGTCTGTGGCTATGCAACATCAGCGAATGTATGTGTGATTGGCCAACAGGCTTGCATGATTGGCGGAAGCCGAATTCAGCCTATTCTTTCCCCTAGCATTATATGTATACTTAATATATAATCAGTAGAACTCAATCAATCGCGAAAAAATGATGTGTGCACAAATGCTCTCAGACACAACATCCTTATGATTTAGAAAATTACAATGACCTGATGAAAAATCAACAACAATGTTCTTGATGAAAAGTCAGGGTCATGAGAAATCGCTTCACATAACAGAATGAGATGACATGTAACAAAACATTGCATGCTCGTACGGTTTTGAACTCGCTAGAAAGGTAGAATCAAATGACGCTCTCATCTACTTGACGCAATCAATACCGCTCCTAGATTCATCAAAGCACCATAATTGCTTTTAAATTTTTTGTGGGATGAAGTACCTTTCTAAAGGTGGTCATCCTTTTACTGGTTATTGGTTACACAAATTTGAAAGCATTGATATGAGGATGCAACCTACGAGCACAGGGTGTTCACGTTGATCCCACCGATTTTCTGATGGAACATTTTCATGCAATCTGTCGAATTGTGTACCGTAAGCCGATTTCTATGTGAAATGAGGTCAGGAAGATTCAAAATTTTGTATTATTGATCTGAGATAACTGTACCACGCAGTTATGAAGTGCAGTGCAGGCGCCACGCACTTGATTCTTGAATGACCATGGAGTACAAAGACTAAACAACTGCTGAAATAGCGACTGCAGTTTCCTTTTCTGTTGCACTTAATTGTTAAGAGGCTCGTCGTTTGTTTATTGAGAAATTCGATAAATCACCACCTCCTGCTAGGACTTTGGAGCGACTGGAAAAACTATGGATTTATGCGAAACGTGTCCGTTCTTCCCACGATCTCATGGTGATCAATCGCACCGGCGATTATCTGAAGAGAAAAGAAGAAACCGAAGTATTGGAGGTTATTCGAGGACGAACCATATGACCTCACAACGCCAAGGCCTCTCTAGCTAAATTGTGGTGGTATCTTTAGGAAGCGTCTAACAACATTCTGAAAGGAAACGACGGGGGACTTCGATGTGGGAAGTTTACTACAGTTTCAAAGGTAACTCAATGTGGGACGATGGGCCTTCTAGGTGAGAAATTGAATTTTGTCGGGTGACGGCTCTTGCGAAAAAACGTCAACGGCTAGATCCCATTTTGTACAGAGGGATTTCCTTTAGCGTGACGAAGCCACCTTCCCACATCAACGGCTCTTGTGATGAATCGTCACAAACAGCTTCGTATCTGTGACACCCATGGCGATCACCCAGTAATTCCTTTGCTGG